>OZ038320.1:9347698-9461081 GCA_964035795.1 Pterobdella sp. o SKG-2022 | reverse complement strand
TATCAGATGACTTGAGTTTTATAATTTAAAGTGTAAAAATTTTAAATATCTATAGAGGTTTATAAAAGATATAAAGAGTTTTTTGATTATGATTAGAAGAAAAGATTATAAGCGAAAACTGCATTGAGATTCACTATTGAGAAAACTGAGTATATGGCAAAATATTAGTTTCCATAATTCTGCAGCTTTTCAAATAATTACCAGCTACTAAACGAGATTTTGCATCACTAAAAGTCTTATAATCTTGTAAATACATCCTCTTTATCTTGTTAATATATCCATTATCACCCCTGTAACTTAGGTATTTAACAAATGCTTAAATAATAAAATTGTGAAAATTCAAAACAAAACTTGAAATAAATTCTTACGATAATAATTTGAAGTAAATTCAAAACAACTTGCAATATAAAATGTTCTTAGATTTTCTCAATAAAAAGTTCTTTTCTTCATCAAATAGCTCCTTGCAGCGCGTAGAAGAATTTGAATTATTAGGTGTAGTTGAACCACCGAGGTGGTTGTATTGGTGGAAGCTGATGTGAAACTAACCTTGAAATTCGTTGCCACGTTCTGTGCACCTCGCAAAATGAAAGCTAATATAGCTAAGTGAAAGAAAGTCTAGGATATTGACTACAGCAAGAATTATATGCAGAAACATGGATAAATCTATAAAAAAATGTTTAAAAACTAAATAATGGATTATTTGAAAAAGTAGTAAGTACATACGTAAAAAATGCAAAAAAAATTGATATTGAATTGATAGATAGGTAAATATATAGATGGATGGCTGAGTAGATTGATATATGGGTGGGTGGATGGATAGGTTGCGGGATGGAAGGATGGATGGTTGGAGGAACATAACTAATGACGGGTGTGGGAAATAGAATGACTTTGCGATCCATTCGTTGTTATTTGTAATAAACTGCACGACAAACAAAAGTATGCATTGTGTTAATTGTTTATCAATGCTATTTAAATGAAGTTTGCGATGTTTTCAAATGTATTTTTGTTGAATGAAATGAAGCCATTCATATGATAATATTTATTTGAAAATTCATTGATTAAAAGAACAAAGAGTTTGTACAAAATAGAGACTAAACAAGAAACTATAAAATTACGTAAATTAAAAGTAAACGTCTTAAATAAAATATTACTTCAGTGATGTCTTTGTGGGAACATATATTTTGAGCGAAAAACTCAAAAATAGAAATGGGTTTTTTATACTCTGAGGAAGAATTTTGCAGCAATTAGAAACTCGTGGCCATTTTGAATTAAATTATACACTTTTCAACACGAACATATTTTAAGCTGAATTTACTTGTATAGAAAATCAATAAAAACGGCAATTTCAAGCTCTAATGAATAGCTTTTGAAATCATTTCCATTGAATTTAAAGACCAATCTTTCATTGAAATATTGTGAACCTAATTTAACAGTGTGTACCATAAGCTTGAGCTGTTGCAAGGGGGATACTAAATATTTCTTGCATTTATTTTCAATTTGGTAATTAGAACATCCAATTTGCATTTATCAGATTAACAAATTTGGAAACCTTTAATTATGTTTCAATGGGCAAGTAAGCAAAAAGGTACTTTTTAGGCATTTATGCTTTGCAAAACTTCCCTTCAGACCAAAAAGAATAAGCATTTTGGTCCTATAAAAAACTTTATTTTATTGGTTTCGGTTCTTTTGTCTGATAAAAATAACATGGGCTTTTATGATAAAAAATGTAATAACTCATTTTTTTATTTCGAGTATTTATATAAGGCTGGAAGCCCCAAGACTGAATGCATTTAATGCATGTAAACTCCCGCTTCGTGGAAAAGGTACAAAAAAATATATTCAATAAAAAGTTAAACAGTTTATTGATTCTGAATTAAGTGAGATAAAGACTCGCCATGAAAAGTCACAATGCATCGTATAAGCTTTAAATGAATCTGATAGATTAGATGATTGCTTTTATAGCTAAGTATATCTAAAATAAAGGCTAAAATGATCAAACATTGCAAAAATAAAAAAACAGAAAACAATAAAGTGGAAATGAAATATAATATACGAAAAACTTTTTGATATTCTGAAACAAAATGGTTGTGTTTTCCAAAAAGATAAAAACGTTACAAAAATTTAATTTAATTAAAATGAAAAACAACCAAAAAGAGAAGTAAAGGTTTTATACTGAGAAACATAATATTTTAAAGGGTTTGCATGCAAAATAGTATCATGTATATCAGTTGTTTTTTAGTGTATTGGGGGTGAAGTGAGTTTAAGAATATTAATTTCTCACTGCTAGGTTTCTTTTTTATGCTTAATTTATTTTTGAGTTAAATTTTTAGCTTGTTTCATGTTTTTTTCAGTTTTCTATGAAAGTTCTTTTTTAAAAGTTTCACTGAATAAACAAATAATTGAATATTAAATCTTAAAAGAATGAATAAAGTTTATTTAACAAATAACATCATTAACTGTCAAATAATACTGTTTCAATATTCACATAGAAAACTTGGAAAGTGAAACCTAATAACCGATCAAAATGTGATAAAAAAGGGATGTGAATAAGTACCAACAAAGTATACAGTAGCGATCGCTTTTGAGGAAAGGCTAAAAGTAATTTACAAGAGTTTTAGAAATTTTATCAATTAATTTGTCCAGGGTTTCGTTTTATGTTTGATATGATTACGTTTTTACTGTGCCATAAAAGTTTCCAAGATTGAATTATATGTAAGCTAGATGAATTCAAAAAACAAGAATCACTGGTTGTCTTCTCGTTTGTCATTTTCAAAAATGACAAAAATGTACTTTTTCAAAAATTTTATTTTAAATTTCAAAAATCAAGTCTTAACGCTCTTATGAGTTCGCCATGGAAAACAGCGAGAAGGCACAAACATAATGTAGTCACTAGAGATGTCGCGTGCGCCATTTGAAGAGTGTATAAGTTATCTGCTTCTAAGTAAATTATTTCATTATTGAAGTTGTCCAAAAGAAAATAAACGCGAGAGATGAAAAATCCTCCTGTAAGTGCTAATTCGTTGTTTATCGCTTTGGGAATTGTTTAGGCGCATTTGAATTTTTTTTTGTTTTTATTGTGTTCACAGTGACGGCAAATAAAAAAAGCCAAAATTCTAAAACTGTGCGATTGTTCAAGGCAAACATCAGAGATGTACGAGAAACTTAATTGAAGAAACTTCACAAGCGCACCAGGAATTTAAAAATCGAACTGCATATAAATAAAGACAAACCTTGATTGAGTTTTATAATGGGTTTGTTAGTTTATTTCATTTTTTTTTCAATTTTTTACTCCTAAATGTAGTTTTGAAGTAACTCTTCAAACCACGCATGAATAGAGTCTAAACTGAAAAAAACTTTTTGAAAAAACGCTGGAAAATTGTTCTTTTGTTTGTTTGCAAGTTAGGCTTGAGTAAACCTAGAAAACTTCTAAATTTTTTTCTTAAGCCCGAGTTCTTAAATCTGCTCATTGTACTGCTTATATCTTGGTCTATACAAAAAATCATTCCTGAAATTAACTTGAAAAATATTCTTTCAGTCTAAATACGAATTGGTTTAGACCAAAAATTTTTATTCCACTAATTTGATAAATATGTATAAAATACAGTTAGAAACAGTCGTAACGTCATAGTGATAGCATTGCAATTTCTCAATTATAAAATATATATTGCTAAAATTGTTTCATTCATTTGAATGTATGCTTTTTTGATGTTTTAACAGCTTTT
This sequence comes from Pterobdella sp. o SKG-2022, assembly GCA_964035795.1. Taxonomy (NCBI): domain Eukaryota; kingdom Metazoa; phylum Annelida; class Clitellata; order Hirudinida; family Piscicolidae; genus Pterobdella; species Pterobdella occidentalis. The sequence continues at coordinate 9,457,359 of OZ038320.1, read as the reverse complement.
TGTACTCAGTGCATCAAATTCATGATTTATTTTCTAATAAGAAAGTGCAGTAATCCTTTGATTTGAATTTAATCATATAGGTGGTTTATTAGAAGAAAAGTTACTTTTTCACTCATTAATTTTGGAAGTACTTTTTTTTTTAAACTTCTAAAAGAAAAATTATTTGAGTTTAAAAAAATGACTGAATCAATCTTCATAATAGATTTCTCATAGCAGCAAGCCACACCTCAAACGCTCATCTTGTAAAGCATACGAGCCCTTGTGTAGGTAAGTTGAGAACTTTCAAATTTTTTGTAATCTTTCTGACGTTAATTGGTGAAAAAAACATTTCATAAGAATAATTAGACAGGAAATTGAGAGAAAGAATTTCAACACTGTTTTAATCCGTCGCTTTTAATAGGGGGTGACTCAGAAGCCATCTGGTCCTTTCATTGAGAGTTTCTCAATTTTAATCAGAAATAATTAAATTTATGATAATTTTGAAATCTAAAAAATAATATTAAATTAAATTTTTATATATAGACGCATGGAAACTTTGAAAAGTTTTAAAACCGATAAAATTGATAGTTTCTTGTTGAAACTGAACGCATGGTACTGATATAGACGGACATTGAGCACCAAGAAAAATAAAAACTAATAGTTTGAAGTTCTTTAAATTAATAAATCAACTTTTTAAATTCATAGCTATGTTAGATTAAAATCTCAAGCTTCAAAATGTGTATCATATTAACTAATGGTGTATGTTATCAATAGAACATATCAGCTAATCTAATAAACCATTGATTTTCATTCATTTGAAATCATCAAAAGAATAAAATAAACCTTTTGGCTAGTTAATATTGGAAAAAACATCTGCTTTAGGTTTGACTGCTTATGAATTGAAAAAGTTTATTGGTAGTACAAAACATATAATGAAAGTTAATAAGGCATAACTTTATATAGATATTTTCAAAATTAAGTATGTTTAAATTGTATAAATTTTCATAGTAAAACACATCCGTAAATTATAAAGAACATAAAATTTGTCAGAAGTTGATTTTATATCTGTAACAAGACCTTTTCATCAGCAGACTTATCTATCGGTCAATAAACTCTTTTGGAGGAGGTGAGGAACTGGAAATGAAGGCATAAAAATATCATTAATTTAGTACTAGAACCTTGGTTTTTTTTCAATCTTCTTGTTTTAAATATAGGATGATGAAACTACCTAAAACTCGACATTTTAAATTAGTCTAAATTAGCGTGATGAATGTATTAGTTTACAAACAATTTGATGAAATGTGTTCACTTTAATCATGTTGAATCAAAGAAAATTTTTAGAACACTCCCATTGTTGAAAAGCTGAAAAAAAAAATTTTTGTAACTTTCATTTATTTTATTTGAAATAAAAATTTTATTTTATTTGAAATAAAAATTTTATTTTATTGAAATTTATTTTAATTTACAAAAAACAACCATTATAAAAAGGGGTTTTTCAAAAAGAATAAGAAAAATAAAGAATATAAAAATTCATTAAAGATTAGTAATTAATTAATATTTTTATTGCCTTAACATGGGAGAATTTTTTGTTGGCTTAATATAAATTTTAAGGCAAATATCTTTCAATCGGCTGTTTTTTTTTGATCTCGTATTTTCTACAAAATTACAGAGCTCAAAATTTTTTGAAGATAATTATCTACATAAAATATAAAAAATTAGAAATAATAATTGCAAATGTTCAAAATAATTTTTTGATTTTTGTTTTGTAATTGCCACATAGAACAGACTAAATTAACGGATTAGCTGTAGTAGCATGTATAATAATAAATAAAACTAGCTTTTTATTCGATAATTCTATTGCTAAAAAAATAAGATTTCAAAGGGAATATCTAAGCTCGTTTAGACACTAAATCTACATTGAGCTTTCTAAGAAACTTGATAATGTTACTTTGTTAACGAAAAGCTTTGTACTTTATAAAACTACCTTTAGTGTTCAAATAATTTTCAGTAAGAAACTTCAATTTAACACTTATACAATACTGATAGATTTTGATACAGATTTATAGTTTTCTTTACTTAAACATTTGATTTATAAGCTTTTATCGAAATATACGATGCAAACCATATCTTAATCCTTACATACACTTCTTAAATTTGGATTTATATTCCCGGCATAAAGTCCAATAAAGTGACCTTATAACGCAAAAAACACATTTTTTATAATTCCATGTATTGCTGAAATTCGCCAGCAATTATTTATTCCAAATGAATTGCTGAAACTTCAACATCGTGTAAACATTAGTTTCTTTTGTTGTCTTTCATTAAATAAACTTTCTTAGTTTTCCTCAACGCAAAATGAACGGGAATGTATTTGAAAAAACTGCTATAATGTTATGAACAATTAAATAAAAATTGTTCGTGGGTTCATCAATTTATTAAATTATTGATATTTGGTTTTAAAAATTCATATACAATTTTCAGTTTTTAAAAAAATCTTTTTACAACGGTCTAGTTTAATAATTTAACTTTATACTAAAATCTTTTTGGGATCAAGAATAATACCACAGTTTATAAAATATTCTTTATATTCACTATTGAGTCATATTTTTCAGAAAAACAAAGAATAATTTTTGAACACGAGAAAAATATAAAACTTATAAGAGACAGTGAATGTCAGTCCATAGATTCCATAATCTTAAAAGAATGAGATGGAGAGAAGAAATATAACGACTCTAGAAGTTTAGCAGAACTTACTTTTAGCAATAAAACATCAAAGGTTTTTTCCAATCTATATACCACATTCAAAGACTAAGAGTTGAAAAATATTTTCCAGGCAAACACAAAAAGCAACGATAAAGCCTTATTTGAGTCCCGAAAAAAATACTTCCAACAAAATTCATTTTAACGTTAAAAACGATTAAAATTAAAACCTTTGTTCACATAAGGTATAAAACTCTGTGGTGAATTATCCAGGCAAGTTCAATTAGAAAAGTCGTATAATGGATTCGCAAGACATACCCAAGCGAGGAAAAAGATACCAAGTTGAACTGATGTTAAACAATGAACAAAAGAGGGATGATGGTGGAAATATAATTTTAAAACTTCAAAGCCCCCACAGCCCAATAAAACCGGGCAGTGATGCAGATTTGAGAGAAAATAAAACACATGAAGCTTGCAGTATTGGTAGCTCAAAGGAAAATCAAGATACAGACAAAATAAGATTAAAAGGAGAAGAAAACTTTAGTTCTTCACAAATAACTCCTTTCCACACGTTCAGTAGCTTTAACGATTACGAAGGAAGCCGAGAAAATGAAGAATGCGTTGAAAGATCAAGCATTCAAATAAACGAGGACGGGACAATCAATGAGAAGGACATCAATGCCAATCAACAAACACTCTCATCCACAAAAAAACATTTTTCAGATAACGAAAGCATGCCCCTCAAAGGCTCTAAAAAAGCAAAAAAAAATTCACAAAGCAGCAAAAATGCATTAGTTTGGAAAGCGAGGAAAAGATTACTTATGACTTACGTTAAAAAACTATTAGGATTTTTACTTTCAACTGTGGGTCTTTTCATTCTTCTTTTTTCATACACATTGTTGGGTGGGATAATTTTTCATGAGATTGAGAGTCCTTACGAAATCACTACAAAGCATGGTGTAGATAAATCAATCAAACACCATGTGAAACTGTTATGGAACAAAACCAGATTATACAACGTTCTTCGTGAAGATAAATGGAAAGAATTTGCTGAAGAAATACTTCAAAACTACACCAAAGTTATATACAAAGCCACAAAAAATGATGGTTGGGATGGCAAGAACGACGAGGCAGCCTTACAATGGAGTTTTGCTGGATCCCTGCTCTACTGTGTCACTGTGATTACTACAATTGGTGAGTTTGATTGATTGCACTGCAAATACGCATCATCTGACAAGTATTTAGTGAGAGGGAATTGGAAAATAGAAAAAAAATAATGTTTTCAGTTTCAAATGCATTATTCACGTATGATTAGAAAAGATTAACTTTAATTATCAAACAACTTAGATTATTTGAAAATTTCGTTTTTATTTGATTATTTCTACAACACTAAAATTTTAAAAATTTTGAAGTATTATTTAAAACTCATCGGAACTGGAAAAAACTTGATGCAAATAGAATTCTCTCATTATACAAAACCTCACATCTCTATAAATATTAAAAGAACTTTATAACTTGTGGTAATTTATACACTAAAAAATTCTTTTCATATATAAGATTCTAATTTTAAATTTTTTTCAGTTTATTTTTCCAATTTTAACTAAAAATAAATTGAATTTTTTGTGAGCGAAATCTTAGAATACGCTGTGATTAAGCTTGTTTCAAACCATATTATCCCGCTGTCGTTATAAGCCTTTTTTGACCCACTCAAATTTTTGCACTTTTTTTGATAATTTTTAATAAAATAAATATTTTGAATATTGAATATTTTTTCAAGGCATTTAAATGGTTGTATTGTTTTTTCCAAAATAGATAAAAGTCTAAAGATAGGTTTTTATTGAGATTTTCTTTTTATGCGATTATGAACTTTTTTTGTTGGAAATTCACAGATAAAAACTCGCTTAAAGATTTGGAAATTTTTGTTTTGTTCCAAAACACGAGTATAAAACTGAAAAATTTTCCTAAAGTATTATTTTTGCAATTTTATCGTGAAATAATCAAATTGTTTATACTTATTCGTTCTCTATAAAAATCGAACAAAAAAATACTGAGTTTTTGTGTTTAGTCAAAGTTTTAATGAAAGTGCTTCTTAAAGTAGCTTACTTAGAAAGAAATAAAACAAAAACCTAAAATACGGTAAAATATTATGTCCTAAAACCGATCTTATCAAAAAGTTGTCGCAAAACTAGAAACATACAAACAAAACTACCCTTTGCAAACACACAATAACATTGAGACATGAAAAAGCCATTAGTCTAATTGTTCATATATATAATTTATACACCACAGCAATAGTTTGAATGGCGAAAAAAGTGGGTGAGTTTGAAGAATGGTTCAATATCATATCACGCAACTACTAATAAAATCTTTTTCGATTGATTTTGTGTCTTCCATTCAAGTCCCCTTTGCAAATTATCACCATTGCCCTCTACACTTTACGATGCCAAGTTAAAAAAATTGCTCATTGTGGGTTTATTTGTTTGGAAATCGCAAAACAATTACTCAGGGTAATTTTGAAGTACAATAAAAAAAAAAGTTTTGAAAGTGACAAATTCATACAAAAAAGAAATATTGATTATAAGTAGCGTTCTGTTGTCTTCATAAACAAGACTTGTCGTCATTAGCAGATGCGATTCAAGGACTTTAACAGTAGTTTTAAATCAAATTTCCATGCCAGTTGAGAAATTTTTTCATCAAATACTTTCAATGGGAATAGGAAAAACTTGATTAGAAAGAAACAAAATCGATTTGGCGGAAGTGTGGTTATATTTCAAGTCACTATTCAGATATACAGCTTATGGTTTGATTTTGAGCGGAAGTTTCAAGATGGGAAAGTAATTATAAGTTGTTTCAAGGCTCACAAGAGATAAAAAATACCAAAAAAAACCATTAAACTAAAAGTTTTTTTGTTTAAAAATTAGTTTTTTTGCTTTGAAAAAATTTTAACGTTAAAAGCTTTTTTGACTACTTGTTCGAAACATTCATCGTTGAAAATAAAACCAAGCCGTTCAAGAAGCACTAATTGGACTCAATGAAATATATATGAGAAAATTAAATTAAAAACAATTTTAAAAATTCATAGATAAATGAAAAAATAGAATGGGCTATGAGTGTAACATTAAAACATGGAAAAGAGTAACTAATTTCAGTTTATAATCCACCTCAGTCAAATTATGTTGGAACATATAAGCAGATAAACTTTTATCTTTCTAATGTTTATTATCGCCTCGTTATGACAGTTTTCATAGTTAAACACCTAAAAAGCAATTTTTATACGCGCGTTTGCATAATCTACTCTCTCAACAATAAAACATCTCAACTCAAAACTTCCTAATGGATACAAACACACACAATACTTCAATCAACCAACGCAACAACCACACCCACTAAGGTTACGGACACATCGCTCCCAAGACTGACCTGGGTCGGTTGGTGACCATCTTTTACGCCATCTTCGGCATTCCGCTGTGCCTCCTATCCATCACTCACGTTGGTGGGTTTATGGCCACTGTGTTCAGGTAGTATTTGTTTGAAGGAATAAGAATGAGTTGGAGCCTCAAAAATCCTATATTCAATTCAAGAGTCTCTTCAATATATATAAAGTTATTATGAGTTTTATCATTATACTGTTTACTGTGAATTGTTGGTTGAGTTTGGGCTTTGGATAGATTGATTGTTATTTTTCATTTTTTCAATAATATCTTTTTTTTAATGACTTTATTTCATAATTAGATAATTTTATTGATTATTCAAACAGTTTTATTAATTATTCAACATAATTTATTGGTTATTTAAAATCCTATTTGATTTTTCAAAATACTCCATTGAAGATTTTAAATAAGGAACAATAATGAGAAATAAATATTATTATAAAAGATACAAAAAATAAATAATTTTTATTTGATACTCGATTGTATTGTTGATTGTCCAAAGAATTTATGTTGAGCCATTCATCATGGCTCATTATGCCATAATAAAAAAAAACATTCCATAACTTTTGAAATATTTCTATTTGATACGAAGATTCTCGAATAAATCATTAAACACAAATATTTGAAAAACGTATGTGACTTGAATTGCAATTGGCTATTTGGCCTTTTGCGTGAACCAGCCTACCTTGAAAATTTTTACATTTCAGTGATAAACGGCTTCGAGAAAAGTTAAATTGAAAAGTATAATGTATAAAAACGTGTATTTTTTCAAATAAATTTCCAATAAAAATAAAAGCGAGGTTTAAAAATATTAATATGATATTTTGGTATAAAATTGCTTAAGTGGAAACTACATATATAAATTCAAATTATATTTTAATCTTCACATTGCAATATAGTTTATACCTAAAAATTATATGAAACAGATTTTTGTACAAGAACATTTTCTGTGGCTTGTTTTGCTTTTACTGCAACAAACTCAAACACCGAAATAACCCACCACCTTTTAATGGAAAGAAAAAAATAAAAGAAACGCCAGAAAAATGCAGCAAAACAAAAAAATCAAAATGTCTTTGTTGTGTTTGTTGTTTCAAGAAAAAAAAAGAGACTTCAACAGAGCAGGGGCTTCTGGAGAAACAGGTTTTCCAGGAACCTATCACTCAGCAAGTTCGAAATATTTTAGCATTTTTAAAATTTATTCTTATTAATATATACATAACTGTCATTCTTTATCATTTTATTATTACTATCGATTATTAGTGTTTGCTAACATTAGTACTTTGCTTATCAGCTATTTTTGATATTGCAATAAAACTTTGGGGCTATATAGTTAAATATTGTTGAGTACGAACGAAAAACAAAGTGCATGTGCTCAGTAAAGTTTGAATTACTTTAACGTCAAAAAAAGCATTTTAACTACTCTGAGATGAAAAAAATATACAATAAAAGCTTAAATTTTTTTAGATGTTTATCCTTAAAAAGACTGAAAAATGTTTATTACTTATCGTTAGTTCTTATGAAAAAACTAATAAACAATAAATCAATCGTGCAATAAATATACAGTAAAATTTGCCATAAGTCAATATTTCGAAAAATAATGCCAAAAGTTGTGGACGAGTTAAAACCGATCAATAGACATTAACTTTTTGCGACCTCATTTGACTTATACTGTTTAGCCTGTAATTGTTTGTGTATTGATTTACACTAACAATGAAAACCGAAAAATACACTTATTCTATAACATTCACTTTTATAACTTCAAAATTAAATACTGAGTAATGTAAGTTCGCAGTACAGAAAACTTGGCACAGTTCTTAATAAGCTGTAGTGTTGTTTCAATACCTTTAGTAATTTACATAAAAACATTTAGTATTTAACAAAAATACATTCAACACATTTAGTATAAAAACATTCAAAACTTAAAATCAAGCGTTATAACAAGCAGCAAGAGTTTTTGACGCAGACTCCACGTGAATTTCCATTATGAAGCCTATACCACTTTCTGCATTAATTTATCGCTTTTATTCATCCTTCACTACCATCAATCTAATATCAAAAGAGACGACATAAAGTTTCAGTTGTTTGTAGTTCGTTTGTTGTAGGACAGGAATCGATCTAGGGATTAACAATGGATTTGAAAATTAAATGAATAGTTATAAATATAGCATTGTTTATGAAAAAACTTAAATTTTGAATATTTAAATAGGAATTTTCACTTCTTATTGAATTTTCACTTTTTTTGAATTAATTTTATATTGAAAGCTTGTTTGGTAAAGATTTGAATCATTTAATGAGAATATAGATGCAGAGTTTCTAAGCCAAAATACATTAACACAGAACTGTCAATGATTACAAAGCAAAAAAATACATTTTTACATCAAATTTCAATTATTTTTCAATTGAACTATTCAATAATTATATTTTAGAACATTCATTAAAAAAATACTTAGAAATTATATTTCAAAAATTATGATAACGGCTTTTCATCATTTGAACTAAATGCACGCGCTTTTCACTTGAATATGTGCTAATTGCTTTCATTGAGCTTTTATGCAATATATTTCATTTGTCACAGAACTCTAAAACTTCAATATGCTAGTTCACATTCAAATCTTTCAGCACTCCTTTGAGGACTGCCTTTGATACATTAAGATATGTTAAAAAAAAGCTATTTTTTTATATTTTGTTTGAACAAAATTGAAAGTATTTAATGAAAATTAATGTTTATAAGAAAAATATATGAAGCTTTGTTCACTTGCTTCTACTTTAAGAGATTAAATTTGGTGAAAGTGAAAAAATAAATATTTCAAGCACGAAATTATTCAGCATGACAACATATATTATTTAAAATTCACCACTGTATTTCGATTTTTCATTTCTCCATTGACCTCATCAACTCAACTGACCTGAAAATGATGATGATGATGTTGGTGATGGCGGTATTGATGATTCTAATGATGATAAGATTTATGGTGATGATGATGTTGTTGTTGCTGAGCGCCAACTTCCAAAGTCTCTTAAGACACTCGTTGGAGCAAGTACCGAAAGAAACTTGTAGCTTCAAGTTGCTTGTGACTTTTGGTCAACAATAACAAGATGGTGGGTTCTTTCGCCGACTGGTGATCATGATGATGATGATGATGATGATGATGAGGAGGAGGAGGAGGAAGAGGAGGAGGAGGAGGAGGAGGAGGAGGAGGAGGAGGAGGAGGAGGAGGAGGAGGAGGAGGAGGAGGAGGAGGAGGAGGAGGAGGAGGAGGAGGAGGAGGAGGAGGAGGAGGAGGAGGAGGAGGAGGAGGAGGAGGAGGAGGAGGAGGAGGAGGAGGAGGAGGAGGAGGAGGAGGAGGAGGAGGAGGAGGAGGAGGAGGAGGAGGAGGAGGAGGAGGAGGAGGAGAAGAAGGAGGAGGAGAAGAAGATGATGATGATGGTGATGGTGATGAGTAGGGTGATGAGAATGATGACGGTAATTGGTTTTTATAGAGTTTGAATAAGATCAAAAAAGTGGTGGTGGCCAATATTTTCATTGAGTGTTACAGCACAAGTAGTGTGTGCTTGGAGATTATGCGAAAAGAATGCAAACTACTCGAGTTTATACATCAAAAGATTCACAGTTTGCTAATAAGCTATGGTGTATAAAAAAGCCGATAAATTTTGACTTGCTTTTTTTACCTTTGACTTCAATTCTGTCCTATCTTCATCGTCCTTAAACTCAACTTTGATGCATTAAAGACTTTTAGAGGTTTGTTAATGCTACACGTCACATCTTTGCCATCAAAACTTTTCACAATCGTTTTTATTATGCTCTTTTTCTGTGAATTGAAAGTTCGGAGTTCTACTCATCATTATTATTGGCCATTGGAAATTTAAAAAAGAATTTTTGAATGCTTGCTGAAGTCCTAAGATTTGTATTGAAAAGACCACTTTATCACTCCTAAAAAACTTTTTATAATGAAGTTATATTAGAAATCACATTCAAATTTAAATTTTTGTATTCAAAAATTCTATTTTATTTTGAATACTCATTCTTGAAGTTATATATAAAAACTATTGAATAGACCACAATAAAGTTTTGCATGATATATTTTCTTTCATTTCATATAAAAGTAAAAATTTTACAATTTTTGATAATGGAAATGAACAATAAGAACTTTTAATACAACAAAATTTTTCGATTGTTAGTTTCCAAATGGAAAACTAGTTTTTTTTAACTTTTCTTCGATTAATTTCAAAAACTCAAGCTGAAATTTTGTACTAGATATTAAAAATTTATTATAAATTCTCTCAAATTTTTGCTAAACAAGTGACTAAACTTTTAAAAAAATTCAACCACAGTTTCAAAAGTTGTTTAAGTTTAAAGCGTGTGCAAAAAATTGTTGTTCCGGCAGCAACTGTTTGATACATTGAAAAAATTAGGTAAAATATAATTTTAAAAAATTATTTTATTGATATAAAAAACGAAAATTGACCAAAATTAATTAATATTGCCATAGTAAGCATTTAGCAATATGCTATCTACTGTGTACATTTTGGAAATACAAAACCATATATTTGAGAAAAAACAGAAATTTTCATTACCTTGGCAGCAACTAATTAATTACGTAAACTTCCTTAATTGTTTATTGAAAGGTTAAATGTTTGAACACCAAGTATGCGGTCTTTTTTATAGTCTAAAATATAAAAACTCTATTTTCATTCACCTTAGGTGTCAATGAAGTGAAATTAACTAGAAAAAAAATTTCGAACTTGTTTGAATTCTTCATGTTTTTGAGTTTCACGTTTAAAATTATACACTTAAAATCTTCATTGTATTTTGTGTATCTATCACTTTTCTCATACTCAAAGCTCAAATAATATGAGTTCACTTAATGGCAGTTAGACAGGCCATATTCTATTAAATAATAATAATGACATTCATAACAGAAAGGTATCGGAAAGGTTTCTGCTTCAGGAAGGTTACGACAATCCTACAAAACCATAGTGAAATGGAGAAGAGGAATACATAACGCACTTTTCACCGACGAAAACAAACATATCCAGGTATTATCCCATGAGATTTTATAATTAATCCCAGAAATGTACATCCCCACTAACCTGGAACACAAGGATTTGAAATTTTTTGAAAATTTTTACATTAAAAGTAGGAGTTTTTTTAAATAAATTTATTTAAAGAGAAAGCTATAATTCTTGATAAGTTTAGCCTTATCATAAAAAATCAATGTTCTATCATATGGCTAAACTTATAGAAAATTATAGCTTTTTCTTCGAATAAATGTATTTCAAAAACTCCTACTTTTAATGTAAAAATTTTGAAAAATTAATTACTTAAAATACGTCGAGTTGTCTCTTAAAAGGATTTGAAACGAAAACCACCATCGCCATCGAATGACTCTTAATTGATATATACTTTATAATTATTTGGTGGGGAGATAATTATTAGCAGTTAAAACTGAATGTGTTTTTATGGCTAGTTTGAGACTCGTATAAGAACATTAATGAAAAAATTTAACATTAATGCTTCAAAGATTGGTTTTTGTAACCAAATTTTTAAATTGAGTTTTTCAAAACTTTCATAATTTCATGTAGTCATTTTTATTCTATCAAATATTAATAAATACTCTAAATTTTGTTTAATGCTAAGTAAATACTAGTTTCCCCATTGAAGTATAAAACACGACTTTAAATCTCAAAAACAATTCAAAGAGCGTTATGACGCTTGGCTGCTTTAATGGCCAGCTGTAAAGGAAAGTGTTAAGAGATTTAACATCGACCTACGTCGCAAACACGGGGTTAAAATTTAAAACGTTGTGTGGGTCTTTTGAAGGATTCAGAGGCAGTCATACATGACGTATTTCATTTTAATAAATGCCTCTGAACATTCTGACATTTAATTATGCATTTTTAGAAGTGTTGACACCTGTCAGAGAATTTTTTAAAAGAAAATTCTAAACTCTGTATTTTCTTTACATGAATAATCTTTATGAAAGTTTAATTTTGTTCATAACACTTGCAGGTTCCAATCTACATCAGTCTTTTGTTGATTGGCGGCTATATAGCTTTAGGAGCTCTGTTGTTTGGACTATGGGAAAGTGAATGGAACTTCTTAATCAGTTTGTATTTTTTTATTTACTTCTTTTACTCGTTTTTGTTGGTGATTTGAAATCTTTGCAAAATAAGCCAGCTCATTTCCTTAAGTAACCAAAGCTTAGATAGATTTTTTTTTTCACCAGAAAACACTGAAATTAAAAAATAAAGTGAAGATAATTATAAAAAAAGAATTTAAAATTCACGATTAAATAATATGTCCGTAGAAAGATTCAGACTGAGTAGTTGATTTTTGACACATCGTTGCATAAATACTCAAAATGGCGTCGTTAAAACAAATTGTATCGTAACATTCAGGCGGTCTGCATAAGTTGCCTGTTTTAAAGCGCTTTAAAAGTTTAATGAAATAATAAATGAAGTTGACTTCAATTACTTTAACCACTTTTTAACATGATATTTTATTCTTAAAACTGTGATTAAATTGATTTTAACTGTTTTCAATATGAAATCACGAAATATCGGGATATATATGGTAATGTAGATAATTACATAGGACTAGTTGTAAACACCAAAGTTTTAAGTAGCTATAACAGAGGTTATATCTAGGTGATGTTTCGACTTGATTTACCATATTAATCTATTTCGAAAGTAATAAATAGAAAGAGATATACCTAAAAACTATATTATGAAAATCATAATATTATGGATTATCAGCATAATACTTTACGCTGAAAGTAGAATAAATTTCTAAAATTGTTTCTGTCTTAATAGGGAAACATTTTTCTTTTTAAGTCGAGCCTATCAGCACTCGTTAATGCGGCTTCACCACGGGCTCCTTAGACGGCATTCTAGTCATGCCATCCAACTATAACCCTATAAATTGAATTAAACTAAAAAATTTAACGCTTCTACTTTGAAGTTGTACGATCTGAGTTTTAGTTTATTCACCATCTCTCGGTTTTTTGCTTGTTTTATGGTCTTTTAAAAGTTTAACAATTTTGTGTTTGGTCGGCTTATTAATATCTAAATCACATTTGTAGTGATGATGTACGTTTAATTAAAAGTTTTACTTTATGAAAAATCCAAGCGTAAATGAAGCAATATTTATTTATACATTTTTTCTTCATTTTTACAAAAAAAAACATATAAATTCTGTAAGACATTATATACATTTCATTATAATTTTTCAATCATTTTGTTAAATTTAAATATTTCGTGCTTAAGTTCACGAGCAGATGCGGTGGAAAAAATCTTTTTAGAAAATAACATAAAATTAATTGATGCTTGAAGAATCTGCTACATTCGTTTTTTTTCTTCACACAAAGCTAGAAATTTTGCATTTTATTGAAAACTTTTGTTAGATTTAATAACTTTTTGAACGTTAATTCAAAACAATTGTCGCCAGTAATTAATCATCCTCTATTATTCAATGTTAATAAAAATAATTGGATAAAATCCGTTATGACTTTTTTGAAAAAATCAAAACATCTGTAGTAAACGAAATAGTTTTTGAATGAATAATATAGAAAATGTCATATAAATCATAAGCGGGAACCTACTAAGCATAAATCATTTGACTTCAGAACAAAAAATTTGCAGGCTCGTACTTCTGCTTCATCACCCTCTCCACCATCGGCTTCGGAGACTTCGTTCCAGGTACCAGTCTAGACCCCTCGTCATCGCAAGAAAAACTAGTGATATGTACCTTGTATCTCATCATAGGACTTGCTCTTCTTGCCATGTGTTTTGATCTGATGCAAGAGGAAGCTAGACATATGTTCCAAAATTTAGGAAAAAAATTAGGCTTAATAAGTAGCGACAATGATGAAGAAGGAAGAGAAATCTCTGGCGGTAGATTTTCATCGAAATCTTCTTTCAAAAAAATTTAATAGGTACACTTATTTTTAAATTTTATGTTAAAAAGAAGGCTGTAAAATTTATGAGAAAAACTAAAATTGTAGAAAATTATAGCTTTTTACTTGAGTGAATGCATTTACAGCCTATTTCGAAAGTAAAATTTAAAAATGAATAAAAGCACTTTCGGTGAAAATTTGTGTGAAAAATTGCTCATAGAACAAATTGTTGTCTGCAAAATAGTGTGAATATTCTGTTGTTGTTTCAATTGTATGTGATTATTGATGATACAGGTTCATTAATTTCGTTTTTCAGACCTGCTGTTTGAATTGCCTTATTTCAACATTCACTTTCAGCCCTCATTACTTTCATTTCTACAAAGAATATTAGTAACTAAGAGAATTTCTAAAATTCTGCATTTAGCACACAGCTATTGAAACTTTTATTTGTACGACATATCGGTGGCAGCGGGCAAAATTTTTCATATTCAAATTTTGCAACTTTACCCAAAAAAAATTCTTGAATTTAAAAATTTTACAACATAATTTTCAGTTATACTTATTCCGAAATTTAACAAATTTATCGAAATGTAAAAAATGTAACGAAATTTTCAATAAAAGAACAATAAAAAGCGTACAATAACACAAATCTACAAAAAAATCACAGAAAAAATTAGCATTGAGACATTTCCAATACTAAGGCATAAAAAATCAGAGGTGAATGAATGCGAATCAAAACAAATGATGAGTGAAAGAAACTCTTACCACTACTACTAAGAGATTATGTTTCGTTTCGATCAAAAAAGATTATGAAATTTAATTTTTAAATCACAAGCTGCTTTAAAAGCATAGCCAAAAATATAAAGAAAACATTATTTCGATAGGATTTTTAAAATAAAGAAACTAATTACAAAAAGCTACGCAGAAGCTTTAGCCACATCACTTGATGGTGCATCACGTGATAGCATGAACTTAAAACGATGATGGCAAATTAGTGATATTCACTGGTGATCATGCTGTATTGAAATACAACTGAGCCTCCTTCCAGAGGTTTTTGGGAAACCTGTAAGTCAGCATCATGCGTTGGTCAGTCGAAGCATCTGAAGGTGGTGTTGTGAACGTGTGATCATCAACGTGAAATTAATAAAAAATAAGAAACTATTTTTTTAAACAAATATTACTGAATAGTTGAAAAAATTATTTTGAATCACACCTGATATTCTCTTAATTTTGTCGATGGAAGTGAATGTATAGTTGGAGGTAGCAGAAGCATTTTTGGCATGTTGGAATGAATTTTGCTGGTCTTTGAGAGAGTTTTCTTCGAGGAAGTTTGAGAGCATGAGGCACGATAGCTCTTGTTGCAATATGAGTTTATTACTGGGCATGTGGAAACAACAGCAGATGAGGGAGGGGAAAAGGATGGTGATGAGGCGGAGGCTGCTGAAGTACTCAAAGGGGAGTGAGCATAACTGCTGCAAAATTGTCGGAGGCTGTCCACTTTGAATGATGAGCTGGTATACAATAGTTCTTATTTTAAAACTATCAAAATAAAAATTCAAACTATTCCAATATAAATGACGACATTTAAATAGTTCAACAATGGCACTATTACGATTATAATACAGAACTATTAAATTATTGAAATATCTGCATATAAATGATGGCATCAAAATGCTTCACAAAAACACACTCACCTGGTTGTCAGGGTTGAGGAGTGTGAAGTGTCCGATGCACAAGATCACCTCATGCAGCAGTTCATCGTGCCGATGGTGTTTGCAGTGCCACAACAAAAAACTTGATATGTGACGAAACTCCAAACTTGTTCCTTCTTCTCCAAGGATGGCTTGGAAGAGGTTGAGGTTGAAGGTAGCAACGGCGGTGAGAAGTCTGTAGGCGAGAAGAGCTACATGCAAGGTGTGGTCGGGTAGAGGAGCAGGTGGGCAAGCTCTTGAAAGGGAGTGGGAATAAAAAAATATAGTGTAGAGAAGGGAAACTATGCCTGCCATGTGAGTATTCTGAAGACTTGCAACCAAGCCTGTGGGATCGTCCAGAGTTTTACGTTTCAGAAGCGGTGTTGTTGGTGTACTCGACCTGAGTGGTTTTAACAAATGCTTAAAACCGATAAAGTTTCGTAAATATGAAGTTGATAACGAAAGATTTTATTACTTTGGGGTTAAGAGTCGTACAAGGGCAGACAAGAGAGATAATGAGGAAGCGAGAATGGTGGCCGTGTGTGGATGCTCATCAATTGAATGGGTCACAGATATGAAAAACTTGTTTATATGCTCCACCAAGCCTATACTTATACTGTAGCTGAAAAAAGTTTTTAATTAAAAACATACAGACAAAATTTTTGAACATAACAACGTCTATAAAACTTCCGGCACACCAACCTAACGACATCGCACGCCTGTAGAGCCTCGACAGATGTGACACCATCGCCAGAGGCATCTACACTGACCGCCTTCATGTTCGTTTCCTCAGACAGGGTCAATAGAATGTGCGATATGATGTCTAGGAAAGAGGATAACACTTTTGATATGTTGTTGTATGAGGTTTTGGTGGTGAGATCGGCGTTGGTTGCGTTAGTGTTAGTGGCCAGTAGCACCTGTGGTTATTAATGCTATTTTTAGAGATTGAGGCATACAAAATCAACTTTTTATGCTGTATAAAACATGTAATTAATGATTACGATGCCAGTATTTCCCAAGATTTAAAAAAACCTCGAAATAACCCAATTAAAAAAATTCAAGTCTCACATCATATAAAGTAGCCACAATATTGAGAACAAGAGGCAGTCTGTTGGTGATGAGGAGGTACTTGCAAACATCAGGCGAGTGCTTTGTCACCTGCCACAACACACTTTGCACCAAGGCGATCGATCTGAGGTGCATGAGTTACCGTTATAATAAGCATTTTATTAGTGATGTTTCATTAGTTAATATTGGAAAGACTTGGAAGTTTATAACAATATTATTAAAAAAAACTGTGGTTTTGAATGAGTTTTTATTTTAACTCGTTTTTTCTTTTGAAGCTCTTATAATCATCAAATAAATAATAACTTTTAAGAACTAAGTCATAATTAGATAAAATCCTACTTCAAAGGAATCAGGAAAAATGATGAAGACGACGTCGAAGACGGGGTTGGTGATGATGATACTGACTCGAGTAGTTGGAAGATAAGGTTAAGTCCGTTAAGGCGTTTGAAGGCAATTTTATCTTCTGGAAGCTGAAGGATTGGTCGTTAAAATAAAAATATAATCTGTTCTTATTAATATTCAAACTAATAAAATACTCTCTAAAAATGATAAAATCTATGTTATTATGATAAGGCTAAACTTATCGAGAATTATAGCTTTTATTTTAAATAAATGTATGAAGCCTCAATTGATGCTTTTAAAGTTTAATTGCTGTACAAAACATACATAAGACGTCGCTGAAAATTTAAATAAAATCTATTATCATTCTAATATATACATCGAGAAAAAAAATTATTCTTCAAAATCAACATCAAAAAACGATTTATGATAAGGCTAAAGTATTCTGTATTTAGATTACTATATATCCAGTGCTAATTATCGAATTCCCAGCATCAAAACATACCTGTTTTTCCAGTATCCTCACCAACTCTCCCAAACACCTATCCAAGTTGCTTGTTCTCGACTGACTCCACATCACACCCCCACCTAAAGCTTTCTGCAACTCCTTCAAGACTTTACTGAACCTTGTGAAAATAAAATAAGGTTCATTTGCACAATGCTTGAAGAACTCAATAAAAAGGCATTTTGATGATATTTTATTGGATACTTTAACTTTAAACAATTCACAAAAAAAAGAAGTTTTACTTTTGTTTTTGTTGAACAGAAAAGCTATTTGATTTGTCACTGTTTGAGGTCTCAAAATCCGAAGCCCTAAAAATATTCGAATTAAAAACTTCAAGCAGACCTTATCACAAAGGCTCGTACTCTGGCATGAGTATACCTAATAAAACAGCTAGAAGCATTACATGAAGTAAAAAGTAATATTTTTCCGAAAAAATTTAATTAATTGGTAGAACGCAAATGAATATATAAATATGGCTGTTTACTAGCCGTTTTAATATAAGCATTTGACGAATAATTATAAATCCATCAAGCACATCAAAATTGTCATCTCAACAAAATCGAACCTTGTAGCCATTCTCATCCTCAGCTTCCTCATCCTCTTCTTGTTCCCCTTCACCACCTCCTCCTTGTTCTCACCACTCTTTTCTGTCAACGGGGCATCTTGAATGTGCTGCAGATTGAACTTCTCCTGTTTGAGATTTTGAGTATATCAATGGAGGAAGATTAACGGACTGCTGGCTAGCTCAGTTACAGATACGAGTACATTATTATGATCTAAAACAAATAACTTACATATATAAATAAGCGTGCAAATAACACATGGATACCATAGAAATAAACTGTATGACGATAAACGATGAAGATGAGCACGAAACTCACGATATCTTGTTTGGAAAGGCTCCCACTAGCTCCACTGACGCTGTTCCCACTCTCGCTCACAGATTTCATGTGCGTCTTGCCTCTCAAATGACTCAGCAAATATACTTCCGAAGGTATCTATTACAATTATTGAAATATCTTTAAGACTTAGGATGGTTTCAAAAATTGATTGTTTCTTTGGTACAATAGTTAATTATAAGCTTTAAATATGAAATTCGATAAATTAAAGATAATTTTTAATCTAAGTATAGACGTAAAAAACCATTCATTTGGCGATAATTAATTCCTCAAAGCAACTACCATGAGTCAAGTAAGTCAACCATTAGGTCGTTGCTTATTGGAGTTTTACTCACGCAATCGATAGATTTCACAAAGAGCTACTCCATTTGAACTGATGAGCCACTTGACTCCAAGATATAAATCATTAAAAATTGATAATCAAACTGATAGAACATAAGCACACAAAGACACTTGCCAAGACATTGCATGCAGTGCACAACTTCTTCCTCTCGTAAGGAGCACTCAGAGGGGGCAAGTCGTTTTGCTCATCTGCTCCTTTTAATGATGGGTTGTTCACTAAATAAACGAAATATAATAGAATAGTTTGAAAAAAATTCTCTCAATAGAGAATGAAAAAAATATTTCAAATTCTTTTGAATATTCTATCAACAAAAACAAAGTTGTATTGAAATAAAAATACACGAAACTTTCGAGACAACATGTCACAACGTACATAACTTGGCAAATCGTAAATTGAATGACACATAAATTGAATTAATAATCTACAATTTGTCAAGAGTAATGTAATGCATTATTTATCAATCATGAAAGCCTATTGAGAAGTCTCAAGTTCCAACCTGAATGAGACTGCACACTCATTCTAAACGCCTTCTCCTGGATCGCCTCCAACTTCTCCTTGTGTCTTCTGTCAGTCTCATCTTGCTGTTGGCAAAATTCACATTTATTCTATTAAAACTGGTCGTTTCAAAGAACAGGTTTTTGAAATAATATATTAGCTTAGTGTATGTGCTTAAAGATGATCTTTGCAAAAATATTTGTTATAACTTATTTCATATCTATTGTAAAAACTATTAGAAAATGAACTAATAAAAAATTCGTCTCTCAAAGATAAATTTTAGAAGTGAAACCCTTAAACAGATCTCAACCTTTTGTTGGATCTTCTTCTGCAACTCCTCAATATGGGTTTGCTGTTGTTTATTCAAGGCAGCCAGTCTTTCTTCTCGTTCCTTGCCTCTCAACCTGGCAGCCTCGGCTCTCTCCTTCTCCTTCTCTTGCTGTCGAATCTCAAACTCCGTTTCTCTCTGCTTACGTCGTTCTTGCATCTCCTGCAGACGACCCATCCTCTCAGCCTCCATCACTTTGCGCCGCTCCTACGGATTGTTGTAGGGAAACTCACTTGTAGTGTATTTTTATAGATTTTAATGCATATCTAAAATACTGCTGAATGGTTTATATTATATTACATTATTTTGATTATTTCATAAATTGAACCTTTAATATTCATGCGATCAGCTTGAGAACTAAAACGAAACACTTGGAAGTATTAGTATAATTTATAAAAATATATATACATAATAAATTTGTTAAATGAATCCTTACAGTACTAATCAACATAAAGTAATAAGATGATGATGTAATACTTCTGCTGCGGCTTCTTTGGCAGCCTTCTCTTCGTACCTTCGGTGTCTTTCCTCCTTCAAGTGTCAAATTATACTTGGAACCATAAAAATCTTTTATAAAGACATTTATTCAAAAAATTTCGGTGGTTTGAATTATATATATATATATATATATATATATGATTTTGTGATAATTTAAGACAAAATAATTAAAAAATATAAAAAAATTGGTATAAAATAAACTTCAAATAGATAGAAAAAGGAACTTTATCTGAATACAAATAAACAGCACACAATTTATTGCAAAAACATTCTAAACTACAAAAAGCGATGAAAAATTATAATGGCAAGGATACCTGGATATCATGCAGCCTAGCCTCAGACTCCTGGTACTTGGTCATCAAAACATGCCTCTTGTTCTCGTTTCCCAATGCATTTATGAACGCTATCTCTGAAGCCTTGTGAGGGTAAAAATTATTTTTTAGGGACAGTTTTGAGATTATGGAATTTTTACAGATCATTACTTTTGAATGTAATTTTCATTTTCAACTTGAAAGTAAAAAACAAGAAAAAACTCACTAACAATGTACTAAAATACAGTTGTGTTATTTGATGAAAAACAAATTTTAATACAAAAATTAAACGAATCGTTCATTAAACCCACCAACCTGAATATATAAACCTTTTCTTTTCAAAAAACGGTACTCATTGAACAAATGAATACTAGAAATCATAAAAAACAGAATTATGGCTTACTTTCATATCCTCATCTCGAGCCTTCTCAACCTTCATGCGCAGTACAATCTGCCTCTTCTCCTCAGCTTGCTTCAACTTCTTCTCCATGTTCTCTCTTGCCTCCTTCAACAACTCATTCTTCAATAACTGTATCTCTTCAACCTATATAATGAAATATTACATGATTCAATTTAAGTTTATGTAAAATTTTATGATGCCCAAACAGTTGTTGCATACATTTATAATGATACGAAAAAAAATCATAGTTCTTAATTAAATTCAATCCCACCAAAACACCTCAAAAGACACTGACCTTCTTCCTGAGCATGCGCAGGTTCTCCCCTCTTTCTTGCAGGGTCTTCTCTCTCAACTCTGCTGCCCTCGCCTGCTTCTCATCCAGGTGCTCCTTCGACTCTATTGTTGGTCTGTGAAGATATGATTTACCAGCATCATGAGTTATACAATGGGAGTCTGAGAATAAAATTATCGAAAACCCATGGTCCCGTTTTTCTTTAAATGGTTTGTTACAATATGAGTAAATAGCTTCAGTCCAACCCATGGAAACGTAAGTAAAACGATGATGATGAACTTACTCTTTCAATCAATGAATTTCATGTAGTAGAAACACAAAAAAAAAAGAATTACCAAACAATTAAATTTATTCTATTTTGAAGCCCCTGAAGTACCTTTTTCGGGAAGCAGACGATAGTTTTTCATGCACAGTGACTACCCTACCAGGAGTTCTCATATCCACCTCCTCCATTATATCTCCCCACGTCTTGCCCTGCCTCTCCTGCATCTCCTCTGCCGTTCAAATAAGGTTTCATTGAAAGTTTTGAATGTTTGCTATCATGTGATTAATATGTGGAGAATAGATTATTCAATGTAGCTTGATAAAAAATGTGTCGAAAATGAATTTCGTAAAATAATAAAAATCAGTTAGCTACATGAATTTTTCAAATCGTCATTTACGTAGAATATTATATATTGCAAAAAGATGACGTTGAAAATATTAACACACCAACCTTCGTACTTTTTGACAAAAAACTCCCAATTCCAGGTTGCATTTGTATCATCATCAGCATTCTCATCTCTGTTTTCTGACACTGTCTCCTGCATTGATTCATCGTCAACATTCTGCCTACTTGCTCCTTCATTTAAGGCATCACTGCTGGTACTTCTATCAAAATTGCTTTTCTGAACGTTATTTTTCTTACTTTTACAGACTTCTTTAAGCTCCTTCTTTTGGACTGTTTTGATATTATCATTTTCACAATTCTCTTAATTTCCATAGTTAAATAATTTAAGTAATTACCTTTTCCACAAGAGTTTTGTCTGTAGTAATCACCACGATGATTATAACACAGAGAAGAGCAAAGGCCATCGCAAGATTCATTATAACAAACGTCATAGTCGTCATCCCCATTAGCCTTGCTCTCTTCTCTAGCAATGGCTTGCAGGTAATTTTCTTCTTGTTGAAGGGCACTTTCATAAGCCGCTTGTCTTTCCCTCT
Organism: Pterobdella sp. o SKG-2022; assembly: GCA_964035795.1. Lineage (NCBI taxonomy): Eukaryota > Metazoa > Annelida > Clitellata > Hirudinida > Piscicolidae > Pterobdella > Pterobdella occidentalis. The sequence goes on along the minus strand of OZ038320.1, from coordinate 9,434,982 downwards.
CGTACAAATTTTCCAAGTCAGCTTCTTCCGACAACACCGTTATCAAGGCCTGCCATTGTCGAACTCTTTATTACACGAGTTAGTATTATTCTTATCAAAATAGAAGTTTTATGATAAATTTGAATCGAGATAATAAACAAGATTAAACAGAATAAAATATTGAATTGAAATTCTAAGTTAAAATGGAATAAAACATGGAAACCTCGTTAAGTTCATCATCATCCTCCTCCCCATAGTCTTCGTCACATCTTGTGCATTGCTCTTTGAGAAGAAAATTTCATATCAACTTTTGATTCAAAATTAACATAAAAATCAAGCGAAATAATTGAAAAATTTAATTTGGAATATGTAAAATACAACCAAAACACGACGTGAAAAATAAAGAACAAAGCATGATACGCTAAAATTAAACTATATATTATTAATATTTTATAATGAAATATATATATATAAATTTTATTTTAAATAAAAGAACTAAAAATTCTCCTTTATTATTTTATCAAATCATAAACCATCGTTTTTACTAGTAAACTATCGCAAAATCATAAAGATATTCAAATAGCCATAAATATAGAGTAAAAAATATATTAGCCACAATAAAAGACATACCTTTTTTCAACGTTTCCATGTAATCAGTGGTAACCAACAAGCTGTGATCATTAAAGTTATCTTCATTGTTAATAAAAGTGTCATCTGCATGTCGACCATCTTTATCGTCATTATTTGAGTCGTTTTGAAACTTCGTTATAATGAACAAGGGCGATATAGTGGTTTCTTGTCTAGTTAAGATACTACTACTACTTATACTCTTGAGATTGGTGTGTTTAACCTTTATATTTTCATTAGATACACCACAATTATCACTAGACTTTGCTGCATCGTTTTTTACATTGAATATCTTATCATTGACACTTTTATCGTCAAAAGAGTAACTTTTATAAAGGCCGTTTTGCTTGATATCAATGAAGTTTAAATCTAAATTATTGAGGTTATTTTTGTTATCTAAGCTTATTCTTTTTTTTAACTGTTTACCACCTTTATGTAATACCGTCTCCCAACCGTCAACATCCTTCACGCTTGTATTATCACCACCACCATTATTATTGTTAGCTCTATTCTTAATATTATCTTTTTGCATCAAATCTTTAGTGTTATGTTTTGTATATTTTCCTTTCAATGAACTTCTTTTTTGGTTTATAAAACTAGTATTATTAATATTGTTATTTCTCTTGTTTCTTTCATTATTTAATTTGCCACTGCTATAACTTGTGGTGACATGATATTTAGAATTACTATTATTGCTGTGACTAGTGTTACTAGCACTATGTCTAGCTCCTTTGGCAAACATTCTAATAAGATTATTTTTTTCTTTATTTTTCATATGTTTTTCATTGCTCTTTGCTCCATGAGTATTACTTTGAACTTTACTTTTTGACACATTAGTGTGGTTACTGTTCAGTTTACTATTTGCATTAGTGCTTTTAGTGCACAAAGGAATGGAAGCCAATGATGAGGTGGATGATGTTACACAATCACTCACAGACTTTGATAGAGTTCGAACTTTATCTGCCCATGTCTTATTGTTACTAGTGCCACTAATGTTGGAAGTAACATCACTTTTAATGGATGCATTGCTTTTGTTGATGCTGTCCACGTTATTATCAACACTGTTGTCTTTTTCATCATTCAAAACTTCAAGAGGATTAGTGTTCTTTTTAGAAACGTCATCAGAAACAAATTGATCAGTTCCATTTGAGCTGGTGACAACTAGATCATCCTTTTCAATATCATCTTTGGTACCTCCAAGAGGTTTAACATCTTTAATTTCTGAAACTTTCTCAATTATCACAGCATTATCACTTTTCACAGCATTGTTTGCTGCAACTTTGTTGGAGACACTGTGGTTAGAGAAGTCGAGACTCCTAGAGGAGCTTGGATGAATGATGTCTGACATGTAGGATCGAGACAGGGGCTTGCTGGGAGACCTCTTCCTCACTTCCCAGGCTAGATTCTTTCTCCTGTTATATCAATGTTATATACACTTAATTTTAAAAAATTTAAAAATATACTCTTAATGGGTAGCCATTATGATGAATGTATTCACAAAATTTTACTCTCGTATTATAATCATATAAAATGAATTCATTAATCAAATTCTTTATAAAAACACTTCTCATTCCTGATTGATCTTTTAATAAAATTATTAAGATAAGAATGACAACAGAACCACACTTAAACAAACCTAGATGACTCATCAGCTTGTTCATAGTTCTTCATGACCCCCATGCACCCAATCAAACTGCTGAAGTCTTTTTTGTATTGGTCAAGCATCATTATCACCTCCTGTTATATTTGGCATTTTTAACAATTAGACTTTATAACTGAATGAAGTGTAGATATATTTTTACAATTGATTTTTGTTCATAAGATGTGCATAGTTATATTACTTTTTGAAAAACATTATTTTAAAATATGTTTATTTCTCATGTTTATTGAATTAACAATTAAATATTGTATAAAGCATTATTTTTATAACGAAAAAACTAATTTTCAAATTTTAATTGTCATTTTGGAATCAAAACCACTATCTAAGATGAATTTATTTTTTAATTGGAAAAATTATTAATAAATGAAAAAAATGACTTTGCATTCAATGATACTTTCATCAGCTTCACATGTTATATATATTTCATCAACAGCTCTTCTGAGGTTGTCAAACAGATAGGCCCAGTACCTGGCCCTGATATCCCTCCTATTTGGAGTGTGACAAGTGCTTTGAACACTCTTGGGAGAATTCTGAGCTGTGGAAGATGCCTTTTGTTGATTCTGACTAATGATGTTAGAAGTCACTGTGTTTTTTGCTGTTGGTGAATCTTTGGCTGAAAGTTTTGTTTGGTTTTTGAGTGATGGTGATTGAGGTGGTTGTTTGCTTGGTTTTGATTGGTTTATAAGTTTTGGCGAATCAGTTTTCTGTACTGATTTAATTGTTGGAGAAATGCGGTTTTGGTTATTTTTCATATTTAAACCAGGAGAGAATTTTGCACTTGATTGATTAGAAGCTTTACTTTTTTCTGTAAAATGTTTATATAAATTTTAAATAAGATATATGTTTATAAATTTTTTTAAACAAACCTGGACCTAAAGAAACACTCCAAGTAACAAGATTTCGGGCGCTACGGCCTTCTTCCAAAACTATTTTCTTAATTTTATCAAACACATGCTGAAAATAAAATATTTAATTATTTATCTGAAAGATTATAATTTTCTATAAATTACCTTTTCTTTAGAATTTTTTATCTGGTCTTTTTTATCATTAGAAGTTTCATTAACATCGCAATGGCTCGGGGTTGAATTAGAAGAACATGAAATTGCCAGTTTTTTATTTGCTCTTTTCTTTTTACTTTCGCTCATTTACACATTTTATTAACAAAAAGGTTGAAATCAATATTTCAAGAAATGCAAGACAAATTAATATTTAAAATAACAAACAGGTTTCTAACCAAAGACAATAATTTTCTAGTTTTTAAATATGTTATCTTGTAAAATATTTTTTTTGGATTCAGTTTTACGGTTAATTGCTGAATTAATTTGAAATCATTGTCAAAATTTTTATTTTCAATTTTCAATAGATTTTTACAAAAGTAGGTCTTCTATAGCTCAATTATCTAAAGTTACCGGGTTCGATCCCGCACAGTAGCACACTGTTCTACAGTGTTTTCGCTACATTAAATTTGTAGCAAACGCTTTGATCTATAAGGAAAAACGCTTTATAAATACCGCATTACATTACATTATATTACATTACATTGCATTACATTGAAACTAATTTTTTATATTATTTATTCAAAACCAAAACCTTTTAATTATAAAAAACTCACCATCATTACTCCATAAAGTTTCTTCTAAAAATTTAGAAGCTTTGGTTTAATCAAAATTTTATTTACTTTTTTTTTAATTAAGCATATTTTTCTAGGCTATCCATTAACTATTGACAAAAAAACTTCCTTTTTGAGTCAAAAATACAGATTTAAAAAATTATTTATAATGGTTGTTCTATTTTTATTGAGAGTATTTAGCCAAACAACAAAGCACTATATCAAACTAATGCCCATAAACACTTTTTCTATTCAACCTGTTGTTGGAGATTTTGATTCACTTAGAAAGAAATCATGATTTACCATTTCTAATCAATTTGGACAACTTTTTCAAAAAAAAAACATTCGTTTCACAAAGTCTTTCCACAAGCTACACTAGGATCAATCTATTTTTGTTTTTTTGCACTTGGAAAGATCATGTGCATCTTAAAAATTTAATGTGACAAAAAGAACATAATGGTTAAATGAAGCTGAAATTTTCAATAAAATTTGAACGTAGCTGCTTTGTTTTCATTCATTATATTGATTGATTTAACTCCATAAAAAACTACAGAGGTTGAAACCAAAAGATTAAAGTTTAATTTAACATTAAAAAATAAATACTTCAGATATTAGTTTAACAGCCAAATTTTCAAAAATATACCAAAAACAATATATTTTTATTTTTGCTAAAACTATCATGTTTCCAAAAACTTCATAGCATTTATATATGAGCATTTTAATATTAATTGGTTTTTTGGTTGCGCTATCAATTAGATTTCTCAAAGCACAACTGTTAGTAGTATATAAGAATATATAAAAGATCAAATAATGAATAAAGAATTTAAATGCACAAAAGAATAGCATAAAGAGTGCATAAAAGCAGAAATGATATTGATGCAATGAATAACAATAATCCAGATTAAATTATACGGTTGTACGTTTCCAGTAACCGGGGTACAAAGCAATCGGCTGATACTTTTTTTCCACTCAAATACATTAAAGAGTGCACATTTTTAATACTATTAAATTCCTGTTTTTTAACACAACCTAACCAACATTTTTGTATATGCCATAAAAACGACCTTGAGGTAAAAGTTCGAACACCTGATTGGACGTTATACACAACAGCTTTGCTGTAGTTTCACTATGATTTTGAAGCTGGTCAAAAGACCTATGACAACTTAATTTTCACCTTCATTGTCAGCTACATTAGCATTCCACCACCATGTTTGGCGTCTCAACGTACCCCAGACCTCAATATAAGTTTCCGAAAAAAGATTTTTAAGGATCTATTGAACTAAAAACTATACAAAAGCATATGTTCAAAAATGCCACCAAAATATAGGATACAAGTTTGATCTTTAAATATTTGTATCAAACAATTAATTTCAAGATTTTATGAAAATCAATAATGCTTATAAAATGTGTAAGTTGTGTTTTGAAGTTTTCAAGTGACTCAAATAGTGTAAATAAAAGTTGATTTTGAAGTAGACATTCATAAAACACTCTACAAGTTATTTTCTCTTGCATATTAAACTGGAACTATTGTTGAAATTTTTAGCAACTTCACAAAAACAATTTCTAATCAATTTAGTAAAACCGTTTTTCTTATCTTTATCATCTCAATAAAGATTTTTCAAGTCCGAAATGTCTCAGACAATCCATCGTTTTCAATGGCCCGACTACTTGATCATGGCGATTTTTCTGTGTTTCTATGCAGGTATAGGCTTTTATTTCGGATGGAAAGACAGAAGAAAAATGTCGGCACGTCACTTTTTCACTGCTAGTGCTACAATGCATTGGATTCCTGTAGCCTTATCTATGCAGGTCTGACATAAATTACATATACTAACCTAGCTTTTATAGCCTACCTTTTAAATATAGTTCAAAAATGTTATAAAAAGTTTTAACACAGGAATCATATTTTCGTTTTACAGTCATCCTTCTTGTCGGCTATATACATTCTATCGACTCCAACAGAGTATTACTACCACGGTACAATGTATTATTACCTCGTTTTTTCTTCTCTTGTAGCTCTACCCTTGGCTGCTCATCTTTGCCTCAACGTATTTTATAAGCTCAAACTTGTATCCATTTATTACGTAGGTTATTTCAATAAATTTTGCTAATTATTCAATAAAATTTGATATCTTTTTGAGTTTTCCTATTAATGCTTAAACAATCAATTTGAAAACAGTATTTAGAAATGCGTTTCAATAAAGCAGTGAAAATGGCGGGAGCTGCGACATTTATTATTATGATTGTAAGTTTTCCTACTATTCATTACAACAATTAAATTTTGATATGAAGGACACTGAAGTAAGACTTAATAAATCCAATGGTTTTATTTCAGTTGTTGTATATGTCTGTAGTTTTGTTCACACCAGCATCAGCTATTTCACAAGGTTTTTAAAGTTTATTTGATCGTCTTAAAAAGCTTAATTTACTAGAAATTCAAGAAGGGCTGTGAACTTTTTAAATTTAGAAAAAGTTTCATAAACAAATCAAAATATATAAAATGCTATCGATGAATTATTTATGAACAAAGTTATTTTTATTCAAGATCGAATTAAACAACTCCCCAAGTTATATTTGTTCAATGTTTTAGTTCTCATAGTAAAATGTTAAGCCAAGAAAGAAATCCTCAAATAATTTTAACATCGAATTTTCATCGTTATGAGCGTTAATCAAGTGCTTCATACTTGAAAGTGTAATAAAGTTGTCCTTTATGTGATAGAATAATTTCAAGTAGAAGAGCAAAGTATGAATTTTTAAAAACTTATTGAAGTACTTTTTCCTCTCCAGTTACTGGCTTATCTCTGGATATATCAATCTTTGTGTGTGGATCTGTGTGTGTCCTCTACACTTTCATCGTAAATTCATCATTTTGACAATTTTTATATAAAAATTATTGATATAAATTTTCTAAATATATTAAAACCTTAATTTTTCGTGAAAACATTTTTTAATTACATTATTTATTATTAATATTATTATTTGAAATTTTCATAATACATTAAAAAACCTAATTTTCATTTAAAATAATTTATTGAATAAAACAATATAATCATTAAATTGGTGAAAACTTCAAGCGGTAAATATTAACAAAGAATAGAAAAAATCAATAATATAAATAATTTTATAACTAACTTTTAACTAGCACTAACATTAGTATTATTTCCAACGACCACTTTGCAACTCAACCCACCAAGGGAGGAATGAAGGCAACCATATGGATTGACTTCTTACAAATGGTTGTCGTCATTACAGGTCTGGTGAGCATTTTGGTGAAGGGCAGCTTGAAGCTAGGAGGATTTAAAGAGGTTTTGTTTTGTATTTCCTCTGTCATTTTAAACTAAGTCGTTACATTTTTTTTTGATATATGGAGTATTTAAAATAGATTATTTCCAAACCTTTTAGTTATATTTTTAAAATAAACTTGATTTTCTCGTTAGGTTTTTAAATGCGCACCGATGAAATCAATCGAAAAAATTTATTGAACTTTTCAAAACCATTTTAAAGACTTAGAAATGAACCTTGAAAAATTTTTTAAATTTAATTAAACGTTTTGAAATATTAATCAAGTCAAATCAATTACAAGTATGATTATTGGGGCATTAACTTCGGAAGTTTCTAGACCATTGAGTATTATGAACTATGAATGTAAAACACATTCTGATTGAAGCGGTAGCTTAGAAAGTTTGCGATATAAATCAAACACATTGGTTTGTGAGTTTTATTATTTGACGAAGCTTCTCGATTTTCACATGCTGACGACAATTTTTTGCAAATTAAAAATACTCGGCAAATAACGAACTTATAAAAGAATGCGTTTTATTTTCATCCTAAAACATACCAATTAAGGAATATGTTGGATTAATTTTTAATACCACAGATTTGGAGAATCAACCAGGACGGAGGTAGAATAATATATGATGAGTAAGTTATAAAACATTACACATTTTTCAAATATACTTCTTCATTATACAAAACTATTTTAATATATTGATTTACAATTAAAGTTTCAGACCCGATCCGACTCTACATTCTACGTTTTGGACACAGTTTTTAGGGGGAATATTTCTTAATCTTTCCTTGTACATTTCAAGCCAAAATATTATACAGAAGTTTTTATCGGTGCGGTCTCTCAAGGATGCCTACAAGTTTGTTTATTTTAAAAATATTTTATTAGTTTTTTTATTTTATTTTTAAAGAAATTTATTCCTTTTCACCCAATCTAAACCTAATTTAAAGTTTAGCTTTTAGTTATTATCATTCAATTGATTGATTTTTTTGAAGGTCGATATACTTGGATGTTTTCACAAATTTTTTGTTCTTCTCCCTGGTGAGTGCTGTTGGACTGTTAACTTATGCATATTTTCACGACTGTGACCCTATCAAGAGCGGAAAAGTTAACAACAGAAACCAAGTATGAAATTATAGATTATATTTGTGAAAAACCTATTTTTTCGATAATTACGTTTCAAAACTGATTTCTAAATTTAAAATATTGAAAACAATTCTGGATAAATAATGGTTTATAATTTAATGGGTTGTATAAACACGTAATATGATATCATACGATAGTAACTAAATAATGCAACTAACAATAGATCGTTCCATTGTTGATAATGGAAGTGTTGGGAGATTTGCCTGGCCTTCCTGGTCTTTTCATGTCCGTCACCACCAGTGCTGCCTTGAGGTTAGATGGTTACAAATATGATGGTTGGAGGTTACTAATTGAAAGTTTATTTGTCTGACATGAGTTGGTGATTTTTTTAAAGATCAAGTAATCAATACAAACATTATTGTGCAATTTAACACTGTTAACGAAAAGCTTCGTGATTTTTTAATCAAACTATTTGTAGTTCAAAAATATTTTGAAGTATAGATTAGCTTTTGAAATCGAGCAATTATATTAAAATGATTTCACAGCACTCTTTCTGGCGGACTGAACTCTCTAACAGCTATAACGATGTCTGACTTTCTCATTCCTTGTTTGAAATGGAAAAAAGTAAATTTGAAAGAAAGAACAAAAAATATTTTAATCAGAATTTTAGGTTAATACAAATAACACCATCATATTTTTTTTTAACCAATCACACTTCATCAACATAATTATTTATATGAATATTCATAACCTTAAAATAGTGCTTTTATACGGAATATTTTGTGTGGGAGCTGGTTACTGGGCTCAATACATGGGACCTTCTGTGTTGAGAGTTTCTCTAGGAATATTTGGTTTTGTGGGAGGGCCTTTGACAGCTGTTATCATTCTAGGAATGTTCTTCCCTTTTGTTAACAATATAGTAAGATGATATGAGTAAATAAAAATGATTTTTAACTAAGTTAGCCTAAGACGAAAAAAACTCAAATCAAACATTTTGGTTAACTGAACAATTTAAAACTCTTTGAGGGCGAACACACATTATCAAGTGAAGTTCGACTTACAAAAAGCTTCGAGTTGTTCCGTTGATGAGAATGTTTGATCTAGATTTAAAAAAAGCAACAATGATAAAATTTGTTCCTTCAATAATGATACTCAATTCAAAATTTTAAAATTGAGGGAGCATTTGCTGGGTTGTTGAGCAGTCTGATACTTTTATCGTGGATTGCCTTTGGAGCAATACTATACAACGGGCCACACCAACCTTTACCACTCTCTGTAGCAAATTGCAAGAATTCAACGGCTTTATTCTCCAACGTCACGAAAATTTTACCCCTGTATGTGAATAATATTTATTTAAAAATATACCTCTTAAAAAAACTATAAATAAAATGTTTTTATCGAATTTTTTACCTTTATATAACAACGATTAGTGTTTAAACTATCAATTAAATTTTTTAACCGCAGATCAAGTAATCTCCACCCAGAAGGATATAATGAACTAGCATTATGGTTTTACAAAATATCTATTTTCTATTACGGCCTTCTCGCCATAGTTGTGGCTATACTTGTAGCAGTACTATTATCGTTATTGACAGGTCGATTAAAAAACTTAAAACTAAGAAATTGTCAGAATTTGAATATATTTTTATCTCAATTAGTTGTTACTTTCATAATTTTCTATAAAAATAAGGACGTGCCAAAGAAACAGACAAACGACTACTCGTGAAGTTTCTTCAAAGATTTGGCACCGATGCTGAGGTATAAATTATAAATCACAACTATTGATTTTAATTAATTGATAAATTTCAAAAAATATTCATTCTTAATCAAAATTGTTACAGGATTCAAAAGAAAAGCACTTAGAAACCTATGTTGAAAAAACGCATACAATTTCTCGCATAGACACTTTTACTACTAACTTATGATTCATTCTATATAAAAAAAAATATATTTTATCTATAAACTTCATTTATATTTTTTCAACAGAATAGTTTTCAAAAAGTTTTCAACTTAATTTTAAAGTTTTTTGAAGTTTGAATTTTTTTTTCAAAGCAAAAATTTTGCATAAAAACTTGATGATTATTCTAAATTTTTCATAATACAATTCACGATTTAAAGTTAGTCTAATAGATAGACCAATTAATATAAACTATTAGATCTTTGGAGCGGATAGTTCTATGTTCAATTAATTTTGTTTTAGGTTTGCGTTGGTTTTAGCAAAAAAATGTTTTGAAAGTATTGATATATTTTTAAAAATTTTGTAATTAACATTGATCTAATGGCTGAAGAAGATCAGCTTATAAACAAAGGATATTTACTGACTCTTAAAGGTAAGTACTTTTATCAATTTTTTCTGAATCAAACGGTTTGATCACCGATAGTTTTGGGTACATTTTTTAAAATTAAATTTTAATATATGTTCAATTTTATTTTATTTTAAGTATATTAATGGTAACAAGTGATTTTTTATAATAACTTGAAATATTGGACGTGATCAAAGTTAGTTTATAACATGATGAGTTTTGAAAAGCTTTGTTTTTTGATTAAAAAAAATATAAAGCCGAACTGTTTCATTTGATGAGTTAATTGTTCTAAGCGCGTTTTTCACTATAATTTTTATATAAGTGTTTTTAATTGTAAAATAAACGATCTTTATTTCAACTTAGATTAATGATTTATTTACATTTAAACATTAAACAAATGACTCAAGATTAAATATTCTAAACTAATTTCAATAGTTTTTTTATAAACCCATTATATGATATCATGAACATTATTAATTGAATTCATTATTCATGATTTAAGAAATAGCCAGTTTTGATAACTTTATATTCTTTATTTCATTTTTACAGAAACTACGAGCTTTAAAGAATCAAGTTTTAAAAATTTCTTTGTTTTATTAAAACTAATTAAAAATGTATTTTCATCTTACCTTGAATTTCCTGTTTTTTAAAAATATAATTTCATTTTTAAAGTATATAAATTTCAAAACCCTAAAATGTATAAACCTAAAATATACATTAAAATTCAAGTCTAAATTTTTTTCTACTATATAAGGAATTTTCACAAACAAAATTTTCCAATTCAACCATTATAAAGTTCATGAAAAGCATTTGAATCTCATCACACTCAGAGTTGTCAAAAAATTAATACTTTCACATGCATTGCACTTTTATTGTCTTATAATACATTGAATGTCTTATATACAGCTTGAAAAAACACAATTAAGCTAAAAATTTATTATTTTGAAAATAAAAATTAATCAGAATAAACATTATGGAGAATTTTATTATATTTGAAAACACAATTGAAATTTTTATTATGGTATGATTATCCATAATATTGAATAAGTTAGCACTTAAATGATAATGAAAATAATATATAAATGACTTCCTACATATATGACAGTAATTAAAATACATTGCAGGATATAGGGATTTCTCAAACTTGCTTAATAACACTTGTTACCAGCCATCATCATCATCACCATCTTCCTCGGTTTTCCCATGGAGCTCTGTTGTGTGTTGTCTCATACAAAAAAGCAAGAAGTTATATGTGTTTTATAATGAAAAGGTGGTGCTCTATGTTAATTATCACAAAATTAGCTTTTTATGTCTATTTTCTTTAATGAGGAATTTAGTGTATACATTAAAAAACCAAGAAATTTGAATAAATAAAGTTTTAACAAAAGACATTTAGTACATGTTTTAAGAATTAAAACATTTAAAATTTTATTATTAATAGTTTGAAACCTAAAAGTTTAAATTTAAAGTATTAACACATCAATCTAGTCATAGAAATATTCATACTTTTCTTACTCTAACTATTGATGTATGATAATGAAGATTGAAACAAAAACACTGAACTACAGGATGCAGAGGATTTCTTGACCCATTATGGAAGTAGCAAACCTCAAGAGACATTTGGTCAAGAGAACCAGGCTTCATATCCATCTATCAATGCTTCTTTACCCAATCATTCATCATACATTTCTTCTACTGAACCCACCAATACTTTAACCAATGCAACAAACATGCATGTTTCTTCTAATACTACCACCATCACTGATACATCCACCCATCTAACCATATCATGGGTAGGGCCTCAGAACCCTGTGAATATGAGTCATTCATCTAAGCATATACTCCAAGTCCAGTCTACTCCTGTCTTTTCTAGCTACCAAAAGACGAATAAATTTAATTACAAAACGAACAATAAAAGTGTTCAGCAACAGAATGTGTATATACCAAACAAGCATCAGCCTAAGGTCGTAAATGCTTCTTACAACGCAGGTTCGTTTCAATTTTTATTCTTTGTTTGCCATTTATTGCCACCATCATTATAAAATATTTAATTTCATTTGTGAACCAAGTGCCGTTAACGTTTTATATCGTTTAAACTAAGAAGTCATAGGATAATTAGCACTACTTCAAGGTTATAATGATATAAACTTATATTGAAGAGAAGAAGGCCCGGTTTTTAGTTAAATACTTTTTTAAGTTATAATTAACTTTTATAAAATATATTTGTTGGTTGTTAACTTGAAAATGAAGCAGTTATATATTGATTTAAAAACTAATTCTCGAAAAGTTTAACATTTTTGTTTTAGAGTTGAATTATCAAAAAATTTTATTTTTATTCAAAAATACATGAAGCTATATACTGTTTTATTTTGAAATTTAAATAAATATTTTTTTTAACTTTTCAAAAATATTCGTTTCTAAATTTTCATTATTGTTTTTAATAACATTTATAAAAAAAATTGTTTAATATCATTTTCAAAATATTATATTGGTTCTTGCTTATTGATATTTCATACCGGGTATTCTTTCAATAGGGAAAATGTCCTCAACCCTCAAAAGCCAAACCTTAGACAGCAGAGTGACTCCAAAAATGATGAATAAATTTTCCCATTCAGGTTTTATCTTCAAATTACCATTGGCAGATAGTTAAGATAAGTATCATATCACCATGTTTGGTCTATAAAGTTCTGGGATTAATGTCGCTTGGATGATTCATTTTATAATGGTTTTCTAGGTAAAATCAAGTAACTGTTTCCAATTATGAATGCAGGTCAACATGGTAGAACGTATAACGAATCTATTCCAGGGTTGGAACACCATAGGAGAACCAGCAATTCTTCAGGTGGTAGTGAGGAAATGGTCAATCCGACAGCTTCTACTTCAAAAAATGTCAATCAGTCCAAATTTGCTGTTAGAATTGAAGTTTTAAATGCTGTTAGGAATAAAAATTCGATCTTAAATTTTCATATTTTTTTGTCAGAATTTTTTGAGTAGAACTCACCAGCAAATAAAATCGAACCTCAAAAGAACTAAAAGTGCAACCAAGCTGGATAGAAAGAAGACTGGAGGAGACTCAGATAAGTGAGTTGTTGTTTCAGAAAAATTATAATTTATCGACTTATTGCTTGAAAGTTTATGTTAATTAATGTTTTCATTTCACTTTGTTTATATTTATTATATTGTTCTCGTTGAATATGAAGGGAATACACTTAATTTAAAAGAAAAAGATTGATTTTCAAAGGTTAAGCATCGTTTCAAAACACATTTTCTATACTTCCTATTGAACCCACACCCAAATTCATTAACAATTCATTCAGTGCATTTACTTTATATGAGTCTGAAGAAACAGCTGTCACAGAGGCAATTAGGTTAACAATAACCACTAACATATACTTGATATCATTATAACAAGTTCAAGTATATAAATAGAAAGATTTTTTTATTATAGTTATTTAAAATTATTATCATTCAAAGTTTATTAGGTTTATGAATTTTACTTTAAATTCGGCTTTCATGCTTAAATACTAGCACAGTTTTGTTGTATTAATCATGCTTTCTTTGTCGTGACAGCTACTAACGTTATTAGAGATAGTTTAAAAATTATTACTAACAAAGACTCACACATAATAAAGAAAGATACTTTATAAACTTCATTCATTCAATACTTCTATATGATTTATACATAGGGCAGCTTTGTGCTTGAATAATTAAATATTCCAATTAATTCTTTATTCGCTTAATAATTTTTTCTAGAAATAACAATCCATCCGAGGTATTTTAATGAAAAGCAGAATTCGTATTAAAAACAAGTTGATTACGGTCTTATATCATTTTAAAACGATTTCAAAGAGTTGGAGTGAGGTGTATGTAGAGAAGAAAAAAATAATATTTAAATCATGTTACTTTCTAAATGTTTTTCTGTTTGCCTAGTCTTGCAAGGAAAATATTTCTTTATGTTTTAAACCCACTATTTGCTTAAATTATATGCTCACGTCTTAACGATATTCATTGTTTCACAATAAGCATCGTTGTTTTTATCAACAAGTTTACCTCGTTACTTTATTTATGCTTGATCTTTTTATCATTGAAATCGTGTTGTCTGGCTTTTATCATGTGTTATGGATCGAACTGACTTTATTATCTGTTTATAACATTTGTCCTCTTACTTCTTCAACGTTACTTTTTCAATTCAATGGCTGTTTTTTAAATTAGTTTTATCCCAAGTTTTTTATTATTATTATCCACTTATTTATTTCAAATTAATTTTGAATTTTTTTCAATAGCACTTTAACTTTCAGACTTTCTCAGGCTTCAACACAGTCAAGTGTTGATTGATAATAACTGCTTTCGAGCATAGTTTTCCGCTGAATATCATTAAATAATTTCGCCGTGTCTTTCTGGCTTCTGAGTCATTAATCATTCTAATAAATAACCTTTTTATAATCACAAGAATAAATCAGGTTACTATAACAAGAATGGATCGATAATTTTGGTTGATTGGAGTTTATAGAAGAAATAAATATGATAAAACGTGTGAAACAGCATTTTTTCTAATTTTTCAAAAGTAAATCTTTTAAAAGATTAAAAAAAACCTTTTTCATGGTACTTATGTATGCAAATTTTCACAAAATATATTTTTCTTACATATAAACTTGTTATTCATATAATGTGATATTTATTTATTCCCATCATTAAACTAAAAGCTGCGTTCAATCAACAGTATGTAAAGTTTCAGGGTAATCTTATAAACCAGCAAACTATCCAACATTATCCAGCTTTCTCATGCTTTGATTATTTCAATTTGATGCAAGTCGCCCATTTATTTTGATTTAGTTCCATTGCAGATGAAACATTCAACACATTGAGTGAAGCTTAAAAATTTATGTATTTTGCTTTATTATTATTGTTATCCAGTTTGTTCTTGACCTAGATTATTTATTCAATTTTCGATTTTTTCACATCTTTCAAGCTTATAGAATCTTTATTAACACCAAAACTTTCACTATTTTGAAATATTGAAGAAATCGACTTTTGGAACCAACTAATCATTACCTTATGCTTTTTACTGCTCAATTAAAATCACTTATAATAGTGATGGCATTTAAAACTAACTTCCAAAACTTCATCGTCTATCTGTTTTTAATCATAAAGCGACGAGGAGAACATTGACGACGGACTGCGTAGAAGTCTCAGCACAAGCCGTCTATCGAGAAGAAGGATCTTCAGGTTGAACAAGCCCACCAATAAAAAGATCGTGTCAAGGTGTGGTGGTCTTTAAAGACTCTTCACTTTTTATTCTTTCAATCTTTTCCCTACTTGTTTTGTACGTATGAAAAGTTATTTAAAACAACTGGTCAGACTTTTGAGGGGTTGTGTTTTTTTAATTATTAGTATATTAAATGGACGAGTTTAAAAAAAACTGGCGGAAATTAAAAGCTAGAAAGTTTAAATCACAGCTAATTAAATGATTTCCGGGATGAAACCTCGTTTACTAGACGTTGAAGCAATTAAGAATCTGATAATTTATACATTCATAAACATCGTTCTATAGACTCAGTCGCTCTAAAGGCTTTCATGGGCTATTTTGTTACCATTTGGTTTTTTTGTTCTTACTTGCATGTTAGATTACATTTTTTCATTGTTTTTAATTACCTGGAGATGATATTTTGCTTTTTAGAGGTTTTATAGACAAATAATTTTTTGCATTAAAGAATTTTTTATTTTTAAATGAAAAAATATAGTATGAAATGATTAATGAAACAGTGAGAAGAATTCCAGTGCAATGCGAACAAGTCATTCACATGAAACTCTTCTGACCAACAGCACTCAAAACCATCCTAACCACTGCCTAGATCTTTCTCATCCTTTTATTTCTGTCTACCCAATCCATTCTTCAGTCACTTCAGATAGAGCTTCTTTTATTATAAGATTTCCCAAAGAGTCGCCATCTGCACACCACCCCAAATCTCAACATTCCAAAGGTGGCAAACATAGAGTCAATTTCGAAACTTCCAAGTCGACCAAAGAAACATCACATAAACACACGGAGCAAGAGTTTATGCTGCAACAACAGTGTATTTCGTTGACAGATGAATTGTGTACCTCAGCGCTCCTTCATCCAAACTACACCTACTATTTCTTCAGGTGCCATTCAAACGCTGTGATGAGGCAGTGGATATACAGGTGTGTGTTGATGGAGTGATATATTTTGCGGCATAAATTTCATTTTAATCTTGTTACTCCTTCACAGTATAAAGGAGTGCATCTTGAATAGCAGAAAAGATTGTTGTAGGACAGATCATACTTTGAATATCTCTATTGTTGAATCTAAAAACCTTATCACTAAAAAACGGTTTGCTTGTTAAATTAAAACTTATAAGTTCAAAATATTAATTTTGAGAGTTTAATTTTCATCTGAGTTTTATCCAGCTTAATATTAAAATGTTAAATATTATTAACAAACGAAAAATATCATGATAGCATTAAGGTTTATACTCACATGAAAATTCATTATAAAACATAAATAGCATTGAAACGTTGGTAATAAGGTACTATTGCAAGCTGCATCTGGACAAGGTGCTGTACGCAAGAACCTCCAGCAAACCCATGCTGGAGCATGTCTTTTGGAGGGAACAATTCGTCTTCAGGTGCTCTTTCATTGCATCCGTAATGCTTTTCTAGTATTTAGTCTTCATTTTTGTAGGTTACATTTTTAGAATATTTCTCGTTAGATGATATTGTTGTTTAGTGTATTTTTCTTGGATATAATATTCAGACTTATTCATCATTTAAATTAGCATGTGTTTGTGTGATTTTCAATGAATTGCAACTCTGGGTTCAAACGTATCGTATACCTGAATTGCTTATCATTACTCACCCTTTCATCTTTAATTAATGAGTAGCACTCGCGATGGAAACGCGTTACTCACTCTTGTTTATCTAGGCAAATAAAGGTATCGGCATACTTCAAAAGCAGATAAGATATGCAAGTCCATAAATATTGCTTGGGTATACATAGACTTAATATGTAAATAACTATGTTCTTTGTTTTGGTTTTAATTGTTGTTTATTCCAGGGATTTGCCAGAAGTATCTACCATATCCATTCATCTCTTCAAGGAAGTAGAAAAAAAAAAGAAAAAAGAAAAACCTTACAAAATAGGTCTGTATTTCAACACCTAGATAGCTTCAAAGTGCATTCATATTTCATATTATAATTCATGATCACTCACCATATGATAACGATACTCCAAACCGACATAGAAATGACTAATATTCAAACCACTACAAAACAAAAAAAATCACAGGTGAAGTGAATATATCAACGTCATCAATAAAGAACCAATCGATGATCAACAAATGGTACCACGTGGTATCTCCGACAATGACGTCATCCGGAGGAAGTAGGAAGAGCGGAAGAGTGGAGGGGGCGGGGATAAGGATTGAACTTTCCTATCAGACGGTGGATATCCTTCCTGGCATCTGTTACATGCCTCTTTTGAAGGTTTTGTATCCAGGCTTTCAACATTGTTTTTTATGAACTCGAGAAGTTTTATTTTTTTTAATTAATTTTTTTTGAGTTCAAAAGAATGGCCATTTTTATAAATTTTTGAATCTTAGTCATTCAGGGTAGAGGGTTTCGTCGTTTTTATAGATAATAAATAAAGATTTTTGAGGAGAGGAGATTAAAGCCTAGCATTATAAATAACATTATCGAATTTTTTAATTCTTAAGTAAGATGAAATCCATTGCTTTTAATAAGCAAAGTTTTATCATTATAAATCTATTTTGTTTTTATATGATATCGTTTAGATACTATAACCTATAGAAGTAATAAAAGAATAATTGTTTTATTTGTACTTACTTCACCCACCACTAGAGATTATCATGTTTATTTTCTATTATAGTCTCTGTACACCTCTATTAAATAAAATACGAGCTATAAAAACAATACTAAAACTCAATACCGTGATAGACTTAATAAAAACACTCCAGTATATACAGAGTAACTACAAAGAGTTGGTGGAGCATTTGAATTCAGTGATAAGCGTCAAAGCGAAGGAGGGAGTTGCCACTTGTTTAGCATCGGTGCTGCATTCCAGCGGCAATGTGGTGCAGTTTCTTAGTGATATCGTTCTTAAGGAAGTTTCGGCTGTTGGTTAGCACTGTTCAACATTCAAACAATGCAGAAATTTTTCAATAAAAGACCATTTAACGGTTTTTGATGTTTACAAGACATCAATTCATATATATAAATATATGTATATATATATATACAACATATAATTATGATGTATTAATATCTCAAATCTTTTTTGAAACCGTACATCAAATATTGAAAATCTCTTATCATTAACCAACCAGAGAACACAGCATTAGCTTTGAGAGGTAACAGCATAGCTACAAAAGCTGTTGAGTCATACATGAAACTTGTGGGACAACAGGTTTGTTTGATTTGTTTTAATGGCACTCCGTAAATCAAGCTGGACGCATTTAAATTTTTATGCCATAAATCGTTTGTGAAGTCGTGACAAATTTGATTCAATGACATTATTTTTTTTTTAAATATTTTCTCACTTATCATTCTATAAAAATATATTTTTTTATATAAGTATAGTCGATATATATTCATATATAGAAGTTTTTTGTAGTCGACGATGACGTCTATGATTCCTTTTATGAGCTCGTAATTCAACTTTGAATGTACATAGGCGACCACATTTTGAACGTACGACGCTTTTTATCACATTTCTTCCTCTTCTTTCATTCTCTTTCTTTTTATTTTTCTGTACGTCACTCAAAAAAATCAAAGCTTTTATGGAAGGCTGTTTGCCATGCATTTTGGTTTGTGGCAAATTTTCAAATTTCGTAGAAAGATATTGCACGCGGCTACAAATCCTTTTAGGTAGTCTTTGTGACGCATTCTTGGTTTTGTAATCTTTTTCGTTCCAGAAACAAACTCTTAAAGGAATAACATCTTAGAAGTCCTTGCAGCCTTCATCCGTATGACTTGACCTGTCCGTTTCAGTTGTGCCTACATGATAAATGCTTTTATATCAGGTAAGCCCGTTCTGAGAACACTTCATTGTTTAATATTCTGTCCATCCATGAGATCCCCATGATCTTATATGGATATCGAAAATGGAGCTTGTTCGGAGTTTGTATTTTTTCTATTCAAAGTCCAGGGCTCACAACCATAAAGAATCGATTTGGCAACAACTCCCCTATAAACTGCTATTTTGGTTTCAAGTCTTATCATACGCTTTCCAAATGAAACTCCAGTATTTGATACTCTGCTATTAATCTCTTGGTTCATATTGCAGATTGAAAAGATGCAACTATCCATATGGCTACAGCTTTCAAATTTTTTTTCATGCCATACAACCTCTTACAATATTTGAATCGAGAAACATTTTGCCTGGAAAAAACTGATGCATTCTACATTTTTTCAGGCTGATCTTTAAACCAAAAGCTTTTGCTCAGACTACTGGTCAGCTCTGAAGATCTAATTTCCAGTTGATAAACCATGTTTTCTTTTATACTATATTTAAATATGCATATTTTTTGACAATTCTCAATCTTATGATTTACTTAAAACCGACCATTTGCGTCACTGAACCCTCTAAAGCCGACTCAATCATTTTTCTTCATCCAATCCAACGTTATCACACAGTATCTGATTAACACGTTGGGAGACGTGTTGCAGACAGTGATAGAGTCAGACATAAATTGTGAGGTGGATCCAGTCAGGTCGAACAACCCTGCCACTCTAATGCAGAATCAGCAGAATCTCATTGAAACGTGCACCCTCGTTTGGAACAAGATCATCAACTCCAAGTCAACCTTCCCTAGGTGATGCTTCCTTTTCAATTCAGATTTTTGTTTCTTTTAATTGTATTTTATATGAGAATTAATTAGTCAGTATAAAATATAATTTATTAAAATTTCACGTAGCTTTCAGTAAATAGAATAAGAATATAACAAAATGGTGAAAAAATTGAAAAAAAAACAAATATAGTATTTGAGCTTGTGTAATTATGTTTTTTTTGTTTCACTTGAATATGTAATTAGATGTATGAAGTTAGATTAAGATTAATCATTAGTGCCGCATAATATTATTGAATAAACATGCGACACCCAGAGAGATGAGACAGCTCTTCAAGTTGATCTCCCACAACTGCATGCAACGTCAGATGGCTGAGTCATTACGTTTCCAAATGATCAGTTCTTTCGTCTTTCTGCGGTTCTTTTGCCCGGCTATCTTGTACCCCAATCTCTTCATCACACAAGAGTTCCCTTCAGACAGAGGAAGTCGAAACATCACTCTTGTAGCCAAAACTATCCAATGCCTCGCCAACCTCACCCAGTATATTCATACAAATTTGTTTATACAAATTTAGCAGTTTTGCTTTTGCTTAAAGATAATGAAGAACGCCGTATTCATTTG
Organism: Pterobdella sp. o SKG-2022; assembly: GCA_964035795.1. Classification (NCBI taxonomy): domain Eukaryota; kingdom Metazoa; phylum Annelida; class Clitellata; order Hirudinida; family Piscicolidae; genus Pterobdella; species Pterobdella occidentalis. Next base: position 9,413,986 of record OZ038320.1, on the reverse strand, counting down.
ATGTTTTAAGCTATAAACAGTTCAAATTTAAAAAAACAATATGTACCTAATAGGATAAAACCAGTTTTTCAAATTGAAATTCAATTGATAATATAATATTGCAGTTTTGGGTCTAAAGAGCGCTTCATGGAGTTCATGAACGACTTCGTTTCAGCAGAAACTCAAAACATGCAGGACTACCTCAACTACATCTCCGTAAGTCCATCTCTCTCTAAGGCATTTTTAATGATTACCTACTCAAACTTTAAAGAGTAACATTATTCTTCCATCTTTTTATTACTATAATTTATTATTGGAGATTATATATTACTTATAGTGGTTGGTTGCATTTGAATAATCAAGACCTATAACGATAATAGAAGAAAAACGAATTTTCCTGGTATTGTTAAAGTACAAAGCTTTTCACTTCAATTATCATTATGCTGCGACCTGATTTATTGAAAATCGAAAAACCTTGAACAAATAAATATATAAATCATGCGTTTCATTATATTATTTTTACTTTATTATTTTTCAACATACGAAATGTTGATTATATTATATATTAAATACGCACCCACAGTCATGGAACCCAGATGGACCTCAGCTACTGGGTCCAGGTAAGGGTCTGTTAATTGACCAGTTCAGGGAACTTTCAATGCTTCATCGTCTTCTTAGTGATTGTATCAATGCAGAAGTATGTTTCCTTGTGGCGTTTAATAATACTTCTAAGTCCGTAAAGATAGAACTATAAACGATGATGGTGTTTTCAATTACTTATCTTTATTAATCTTGCAGAAGAGTTGTGTGGAGTTTGAAGACTTAGCTAGTATATTGAAAGACATATCGAACAAACTTGCCATGGACTCAGAGACCCTTCAGAGGTTTTTGGAGACACAACGCAAGAAGTCTCTGCCTCCTATAACTCCCACCACTCAAGTTAACTCTATTGTTCCCCTCACCCTCCAACATCCCAACCTTGAAGACTCCACCATTCTCTCCAAAAACTCATCATCTCTCTATATTTCTCCTCCTTCACCTCACAACCAAAGTAATAATAATTATAATACAATAGATAAGTTTTCTCTTACTTCTATGCAACAAAGCGATGACCTTCTCTCGTCAAACAACAACCTTCTCAACCAATCCATCCGACGCACAGCTCTACCATTCGAAACGCAGAAGCTTGAAGATGATTGGAAGAGTGTTTTGTCAGCTGCTGATGCTTCCAACAAACATAACAACCTCACTCTAGTTAACTTCAATATCAATCAAAATAAGGATAATAACAATGCCACCAATAAAAGAAACACAAATAAAAATGTCAATAATGCATTAATTGATAGTACATACGTCAATCAAAAAGTCCCATTAGGTTTTCAGAATCCGTCGTATTCAGCCCATTATACCATGGGGCATCCACCATACAAGCATCCAAGTCATCAGCAACCTCTTTCTAAATACTTTCAACACCATCATTATAATGATGCTTCTCATAAGAAAATGCTTGGTAGTTATGACAATCTCAAGCATGAGCAAGCGATGGTGAAGAACAACAGGGCTTCAATCAATGTAGTGGGCAAGGGACGATTGAACTCATTGAAAACATCTCACCGTTCTAGCAGCACTGATTCTATTGCTCTTTGGTCTGTATCTTTTTACGCGCTTTTCTATATATTTATTTTCCTTCTCATATTCCAACATATTTCAGTCTTTTTCTGTTAAAATATGAAAAGCTTCATTTGGATTTCAGCTATTTATGTATAATACAAGCTATATCTTATTTGAATTTTAATTAAATTTTTAAGGTTAGTAGGTTTATTATGATAGCTAAAGATTGAAGCACGTAATTTTGGAAATTAGATATCATATATAAAGTAGCAACACACTCTCTACAGTAACTCATCTTCAAATCGGAGCAGAAACTTTGGAACACACAACGACAAACACTCACATCTATTTTCCGCTAGCATCTCTACAGTTCATACCTTGCAAGACTTTTGCACTAAAAACCTGGATGAAAGTAATGAAAGCAACTATGCTAATAATAGGTTAGATAATAGTCCCAATCGTAATTTAAATCCCTTCTATGGTACTAATAGGATCAACTTTAACGGCACTTACACGAAGAATAATAAGCTGTCTGATACTCCTAAGTTATCGTTCTTCACACAATTAAATAATAAAAATCAAAGAAATAACGAGTTCAGTACTATTAATGATAAACTCAAAACAGCTACTAATGAAAATAACTTGAAAAATTCGAATGAATTTTCGAAGCTGCCTTTTGACTTGGTTTATTTGAAGCAACAAGACTCCAGATTCAATAATAATCAATATATCAATAATAATAATGGATCTAATGTGACTAATGATATAAGCAAAAATGATAATATCAAGTACTCTACTTACAATGTAAACAAAAATGTCAATGTTTTGACTGGGTCTTATGGCTACATAGAGGTATGTTGTATGAAACTATGTGTTTAAACTTATATCAGATTTTAGTTACATTATTCATATATAAGGGAGGAGGATTTGTTCATATACACATAAACAATGAATATAACATTTTTTTTTGATTCATTCATAAATATATTCAACAATGACATTCGACAGACCCGCAACCCGCTGAAAAAAGATTCTACTGTGGTGTTTACTTCTGGCCCAGAAACACAACTACCTTATCAACTACAACCCTTATCATACAACAATCAACAACCTAATTATGATAACCAGGCAAAAGGACCTGACTATCCAGATCAATTGAGTCTAAAAGAATTACAGGTTCACCCGTCGAGGTCGTTAGATTCGTCGGTGAACAAGCACAACAAAACATTACTGCTCAGTAGTGCCCGATCTGTCGAGAGGTTTTGAATTAGTGATATTTAACGTTTCTAATCATTTATATACTGGTAGATTCAAGTTTTAACGACCTTTTTGACATTAATATCTTTATAGTAATGAATAGGGTTTATTTAAGTTTTAGATTGTTTTAACTTCGTAATATTTAAACCACGATATGATCGAGTCAGCGTTAATATTTATTTCCTCAATGGCTTTTCATCTCAACTGTTTAATTTAATTATCAAGTCAATGTAATGAGTAATAAAATAGGCATCCTGGAGATTTTAGGCTCAGCAGTGGAGCATTTAGCATCTTATGAGCTTATTATGTCTTCAAAGCTTCCTTTCATGCAGTATCACTTATTTCCCTTCTTCCTAATGATCTCAGGTAGCATTCAATAAGCTGTCACAACTTGTCTGATGCTTATTATAAACTTTCCTCTAGATCTTTTATTTGTAGTATCATTTTAGCAGGGTTTCTATATAAAATATATAAGTTTGTTGTGTTACGATGTTATCTTTAAATTTTTAAAGATGATTCATGAGTATAAATGATTTTCGATCTAGTTCTTGGTTTTTAAATACTAAACGTTAGTTCATATAAATGATTGCGAAGATTCGCCGGTTTTTGAGAACTTTTTCAATCAAATATCTTTATATTTTTGATATTTTGTTCGATTTTGTAAATGTGTTTTTGTACTGACTCATTTAACAAAAATTTGTGAATAACATTAAATAACAATCAAGTTTTCAATTCTGTCAAAGCTCTGCACACTTGTAACTTTTCGATTCATACTCCTAACATGGTTTTGTTGTCGTATCAAATGTATTTGGTGATTTTGTTGTCATTATATACTCCTCTGCCATGCATTGAGCACCGGCTTAGATCAATTTGTTTTTATATTAATAAATTTAGTTATTTGTATAATTAAAATTGATTTGAATAATGGGTGCATTGAAAATGGCGAAAAAAAGATTGCTGACAATAATGGTGGTTTGATGATGATTTAAAGACATGTTAACTATTAAAAGTATTAACGTTCAAACTTTAATTAATGATCATAATGAGAAACGAAGTAAGAACGACGTGTAGAGGGCCATAACACTTCGTCCCTGGGAAGGTTGGCTGCTTATAAAGTGGTTGCTTTACGTTTTGCATGCTTTTTATTCACTTTTTGATAATAATTATTCACTATGAGATTTTTATGTATGTGTGGTTCAGTTGCCTCGATGTTTCTTAACTAGTTAGGTGTGTAGTTAGTGTTGGTGTGTGTTTCAATGCATGCGGCTGTGCGTGCTTATCTGCCTGCATGCATGAACCCTTGTTTCCAACTACACCCACTAAATCACTTTTGTTCCCAGTTTTAATTCTGTCTTTATGATTTTACATGCTGAAAATACTTATACAAAAGTTTAAATTAAATAGGAGCTTTTTATCATTACATTATCACGAGTTATTTCACTATTTGAATGCTATCACGGTTTGCTTGCACAAATCAAAAACGTTGAAATTTTGATTTGAATTGATTTTGATTTACAATTGTTTCCCCCCTTGATCATACTAATCTCAAATCACCACTTTAAATCAATGCTATTTCCGCATTTTTTTTTTTAGTTTCTATATGCGGTTGCTAATATTTTAGATTTGAATTTATAAAAAAGTTTACATTAACTTTTGTACTTACATTTTGATTTTTCAACTGTTTTAGTCTTTTAAGACTAGTTATTCACTATTTAAGAAGTTTCATCTTCAAGCATTCTATTTTTCTTTTTTGTTATATATATCTGAGTATTGATAAGTTTTTATTGAATATAAAGAAATAATACTTAAATTAACATTTTACAGAAGTCCAGTTCTGCAAAAGTCATCCAACCCTTCCCCATCATCTGTCACTCAAAGCTTCCAACCACATTTCAGTCTGGAGTACCTTCACAAAAATCCTTTCATTAAAGACAAAAATCAAAATCATAAAGATACATGCGCAAAGAGTAGCTTAGAAAAACGTAGTATAACAAACGTTCTAGACATGTCTAACCTTTATAAAAACCCTCTTCCAACTACATCTGAGCAATCAAAAGCCACATGTAAGACTCCTCTTAGTGCTTCAAAATCAACTCCTCTAACGGGCGTTGTTCCGCTTAAAACTACCACAGAAAGCTTCCTAGTCACTCGTCCATCTACTATAAACCTAAACCAACACCTTTTCAAGCCAGTCAATAGCAGGTATCCCCATCCTACAGACGAAACTCTTTCTCCTTCAGCCATCAACCATGCTAAAAAAGTACTTTTTTTGACGCAATCTTCACCCAGTCCTACCCTTTCAACGCCTTCTTTCAAATACCCGCTTGAGTTTGTTAAGTATACTCAGCAACCTTCCAGTAGTGTTAGCAATGTCGTTAGTTCTAGTAACATTAGTGTTTTCATCAATAATAATAATGGTGGTGGTAGTAATGGAAGTATTAATATGAGTGGGGTTAGTAGTAGTGTTGATAGTCTGAGTAAAAAACAAAATTTGAATGGCAATCAACCAGAATCTACCTTTGGAAGCAGAAATCAAAAACTTCATAAAGCCTTATCGAATAACAACAATAATATTTTGAATCAATTTCATGATAAAAACAAGGAAGGACTAAATAAAGACACAAGAAAGCTTAGCCTTCATAACAACTACAACACACTGTCGCAACAGAAGACACAGCAGTTTGGCCTCAGATCTAATGTTTTTTCACGCCTATTAACAATGAGTAACCCGCCCAAGAAATCTCCCAACACATCATCTAGTAGTCACTCTTATGTTCCTTCTAATCCTTCGCCTCTCACCACTATGCCTCCTTTACACAAATCCCTTTCTTCTCCCCTCAAACATGCTCTTCATAATAATAACTACAACGCAGGTGGTAGTAGTAATGCCTTTAGTAATAGTAATAATAGCCTCACTGTTGTGGATAATGGTAGAGAAGTTAAGTCTAGAAAATGTCACAAAGACATGAACAAAAACAATGAAAACGACGGTAATATTCCTGAAGGTTGCAATAACGAGCCAAAAATGTTCAAAAAAGCCAATGAAAGTGCAACTAAAATTTACAATGGTTTCATTAGTGATAAACCCAACATTAACGAAGGAAATAGTATCAATAATAATAAAAAGAAGAGCGTAGCAACCAGATGGAATATAAACAATGCGGGGAAGGAAGGCATAAAGGTTGTCAATTCCACCACATGTTAATTGCATCGGTTCTAATATTTCTTATGTACTCTTAGTTACTGAGTGTTTTTGACAATTTTTTGCACAGTTTTGCTACTGCATCTTTCGAACCTTTCCCACTTTCTACCCTAATAATTGCCACTATTATCGTGTCGTCGGTTTCATAGTACCATCAATGCTAATGTAAAAGGTATTTTATATTGTGAAATTATCTTCAACTTTTTGTTTTATGAATCATGACAGTGTAGTGCTGATCAATGTTTCAAGTATCACTTATTATAATCACTACCAAGCTAACATAGGAGCCAATTATTTTTAGTTACTATGGAAACTTATGCCTTTTCATTATTTTCGCTTGAATATAACTAAGGAATCGAATTGTTCCATGTTATTTTAATGCTCAGTTTATTGAAGATAAATCTCATTTGATATTTTAAATATGGTTTAGAATATATAGTTCAAATTATAAAATGAATTTTTGACATATTTTATGGAGCTTGATATTTTTGATGGATTCTGGTCACTAAATGCAAGCTCCGACATTTTTGAAGTATTGAAGATATCACTTCTAAAAATAATGTGCTTTACCAAATTATCAAATTATTCTTTAGTACTTTGTTTTTGTTTAATTCCCTAGTACCGTTCTGTTTTTCAATTATAATTTCTCATAAGTCTAGAAATTTTCGTTTATACTTCAAAAGTCTACTATCTTTCCATCGGTTTTTATTTTTTTACTGGCTTTTTTATCGCATTCCTATTGTTAAAGATACTACAATTACAACTCACTCTTCATAAAACTACAATTGTAATCAGATTCGTTGATATTGTCAACAAGGCTACTTTTGGCTTTTTAATCCAAATGTTATACATATTCTTTTGAAGATTTTGTTATCGTTTTAAAACGTTTGTAAAGGCTTTTGTTATTGAATTTTTCTATTAAAATCATAAAACAAAATAAATTTTAATTCCAGAACTTTAGATAAATTGATTTTATTGAAATATAAAAATTTCACTGCAAAGCAACAGTAATTAAAATACGAATGGTGAACTTGACAGGCTTGTAGGTACATCAAAAACATGCAAGACATCAATGAAATTTCGTGTCACCATGTTAGTTCGTTAGAGATCGGTCTGATAATCATCAATACAATCGTTACAAAATAGAAAAATTTAGAATATAAAATTGATAAAAAATATTTAAAATACACGAAGGTTGTTATGATTGCAAATAATACCAGTATAAATTTGATGATTGAAACAATAAATTCGTTGTTGAAATTCCTATCAACCTTGATTGCGATAAGATTTGGCGAAGTTAATAAAGTTTAAGTGCAAGAAATTAGATACGTTGAATTGCACTACTAATATGCCGGGCAGTAGTTTGGTGAGAAAACATGCAAAAATCTCTTAAGCACTAAACACACGTAAAAATAACGAAAAAATAATTCATTAATACTTAATACATTATTAATACCATTTAAGTAGTTTTAAAAAAAGTTGCAATCTGCATGTAATCGAAAGTAGTAAGAAACATATAACTGCCTATTTAATACTAAAAAACTATGCCACGATTCACAATTACTAACGTAATTGACGTTATGCTGGGAAGTAAATGGGAATCGAACTCTTAGATGATAGTAATGAAGCAATAGAGTACAAAATCACACATAATAACACGAACAATTGGTGAACTAGGATGGAATTCTACGAATACCTTATACAAATAGTTGGTAAACCAATAGAAAATAGCTAATAATATCTTTAAAATAGTCCCAAATATATTATTCATAAATGTAATGTTTTGTGACTAGGGGTCTAAATGTAGATTTATTGCAGAATAATCAAAATAGTTTCTTTTTATCCTTTTTTCCTCTGCAATTATTTCGATAAATTACAAATAAAAGTTCCATTTATTATAAGTAAAACAAGTTCAAAAACACAAAACGTTTTCAAAATTTATAGCTGATGAGTCTGTTTCGATATGCTTCAAACACGTTGAATCAGTGATTCAACCCAATTTAAACGACGAAGTTAAGGTATTTACTCAATAAGTTAAGATATTTAGTAATCTAATTTTTAATAATCGTTTCTCAAACATTTGCACGCAAGTTATAATGAAAACTCACTGCTCTTCTAAGCCCTTGTTCTGCTCCTCCCATGCAGCCTTCTCCAGCTCGAAAGTACGCAGTCTGTAGTATACCAATATATTCATAAAAATGTTATGGAGAAGTCTTATATTGAAATAACTCGTTCCATTATAACGTAAATTTAGCGTCTTTCTTTACCATCAATTGAAATTGGTTTTATATGTATGAAGCTGTCAAATATTCAGAATATAAGTTTATAACCTTTCCATCAACTCCTTTTCTTGATTCTCCAAATTCTTTCTCATCTGCTCAGCTCTTTTATTCAACTGTGAAAAATTCACCATTTTTAGATAAAATTTAAATTTCTTTAAAAATTTTGAATAAAAAACTATTCAATTCAAAATTTTCAAAGCTTCAATTGAATAAATCAAAATTAAAACACTTGCTAACGAAAATTTTTCTACCAAAAATATTACGGTAGCAAAAACGAGACAAAAGCATCTCAAATAAACATAATAAAAAACATAGAAGTAGACTAACATCTCCCTCAGATTCCTTGAGTTTATGAAGTTTTTCCTTGACCTTCATCTCGAAAACCTGCTCCATCTCTCCCTCCATCCTCTTCATCTTCTCCATGTGGTCCCGCTTCTCCTCCTCTATCTGCTCCATTGGACTCCTGGTTTATTTATGGTTGTGAAATGGTGATGAAAGAATAATAGTGATAATACAAGTGAAAATAATAAATGTTAAAGATAACTTAGTGGATTTCAGTTAATTACGAGTTATGCTTTAAAATTCGAATCAACAATGATAGATAAAATAACATAAATAAAAAACATCATATAAAAAAGGTACAAACTTTTCTGAATCAGGCAGACTGTCAGTGACATCGGACGTTTCTGCAGTGACGGTGGCCAGCTTGTTGTAACGGTAGTTCTCATAGTGCACGTTGTTCGTTGTGTCCTTGAGATCTTGCATGTGGGTCCTGTTGTTTCAATGTCAATTATTAAGTGGTACCAGTTGCTTTACTCTCTGCTGAAGAAAATGAGCTATAAAAAGAATGTTCATGATGATGTACTTGTTTATACTCTATTTTTTTGGTGGCATAGGACGGAGTTATTTTGACGACTATAAAATGTTTATTTTGATCAAATGAATGGGTTACTTTGACTTTTTTGAATAAGGTAGATAGATGGACGGATAGATACCTAGTCTCAATGATTCATGCTTAAAATGACAACGATCAATAAGTTTGAAATATTTATGGTTTTTACGAACCTCGTGTTATTTATGTGATATGATATATAAAATTTGACAGTGTTAAACTTTTAAATCATTCACATTTAAAGTCTTAGTGATGAAGTTATAAAATATACTTGAATAATATTTAATAAAAAATAGAGGTTTATTTTTTTTAAAATAAATAGAAACAAAATATTTTTGAAAATCTAAAACATTAGAAAAATGAACCATGATTACTTGGTCAAATGACAATTATTTCATCTGTTCTTTTATTGTTTCAAATCTATTACTATAATTATGAAAACTTAAATAGGCTTTGTCCGAAAGCCTTCACACGCTTAAGTTTTTAAATTTTTAACCTCTCATTCCTGATACCGATACAATGCTGCATTAGTATAATTCCATAAAACACGAGTTAAATGGATAATATGCACTCAGCTCTTGAAGAAAGGTTATGAGTATAAAATTACAGAGGTTATGAGATAGTGGTCATAAAAATTTTGGCAAGAAGATATATCATCAAAGAACATAGAGAAATACTAAGAGCACCATAAATTAGTGATTTGAATCACACAAACGGACCAGATGGTATGAACATGTAATGAGAAAGAATGCTGAAAACTAAGCAAGTGCTTACAGGTATTTTGAAAAAGACGTTGAGAGAGAATAAGTAGAACGAGAAAGATGTTGCTAAAAATTAGTAGCAACGACCTTCACTGTATATGACTCAACTCTGAATTGACCCGAACCATAGAGTCGTTTATGCATCCCCACATACGAAAATGTTCAAAAACGGACGTAAATACAAGCAGACGTTAATGACCATTCCTGGAGGTCGTACAGTGGAATACCATCAAATTATTGGTTAAGATGTATCAAAAAAAATGTAGAAGCATTAGGCATACAAATATTTCAGCTGTTCTAAATGATCGTGTCAAGTGGAATCAGTAGGCACAATTCAGTTATCGAGACTGGGGCAAACATATAATAGAACACAAATGACCCCAATGATGGGTTCCACTTATGAGATGCCATTGAGAATATTTTTCGATCAACGATAGAAACCAATGTTTATACATTTGCTCATTTATTCAGTGAAGTTCAAAGTCTTTCTTTAATCAAAAAATCATCATCTAATCAAAATGGTAGGCTGAGATAGACTTTACAATGATTTTCTAAAAATTTGAAATGCTTCAAATTTTAACAAACAAATAAATATTTTGAGTTTTCCCATTTATAATTACTTTAGGCTCTAGTTGCTTCAGTAATTATTTTGTTAATAGTAGTAATGATAATAATACTCACTTGATGAGCATATTCCTGAGAGCAGTGAAGTCGTTGTGTTCCATGTTCTCCACTACAGTGGTATAGAGATATGGGTTAAAGTCAACATCATTATCTATGAATTGCCTAAATAATATTTATATATATACATTTAGAGAATTTAAATTAGCACAATACATCACTGAGAGCTTGATTAAACGGTTATCTTTATTCATTAAGTCATAATGTTTGTTTTACTAATCACTAAAAATAATCTTTTTCATGATAATTATCTGCAAATATTTCAAGTTCGTGAGTCAATATCTTGTGAAATTCAAATAATCTTTTCAAAAATCCTAACAAAACATACCTTCACAGCTGCTTATAACCAAAAACTTTTTGACAAATAAAAAACAATGAAAAAATCAAAAATGAAGTTAAAATCATCATCATTTAATGTCTGTCCCATACTACTTTAATCATTACCCTCACAAACCTTACTCTTCTCTATACCCCCTTTAGTTATATTAGACATCATGAACCCCACAAGGACTGACCTTCGACAATGCCCCAAGGATACCTCCTGGCTCTCACCTTCTTACCTGCCACATCCACCACGCTGTTGCTGCCCACCACTGCGAACGGAATCTTTGCCTGGAGCAACATTTATCCATGTGAAAAGTATTCAATGGGACTCTACTAATGATTTTCAAGTATGAAATGAATATCCGACATGGAAACGCTATTTTATAGGTTATTGAAGTTCACTAAGCTTTTCGTACGTTGAAATCACTCTATCAAGTTTATATAAACATGACTATAATTCTATAGTGAATAATAAGTTAAAAATAAAATTCCTTCATAAAATTCTTCGTATTTTGATAAAATTGAAATTAATTTTTTCTTTTTCAAACTTTTTTCCACGCTTATAAATTAACTTAGAAATTAATCTCCAAAATAATGTGCTTACAGAACGATATTAATCAAAAAACTCAATTTTCTTCTAAAACGTGATGTGTCATTTTCTTACCTTATTAAATATAGCATTCATTAACATCAAAGGTTTCAAGAAAAACATGACAGTTAACATCCTATATTACTGAATCTTATGTGGACCTCAAAAATTTTGAAATAAAAAAGGATAAACGTTAATGACGTAGTATAGCTTGAAACAATAGTACGGGAAACAAACACAAACTATTTATTTAACTAATTTCACAAGCTTTACCTTTGATGATGCACGATTTTCTTATGAAAAGCTTGGTGAATTAAGATGAATAGATACTTTTTGTTTGTTTCCCATAAACGTTAATGGGGATGATGATGGTTTGTTAGAACTTAAAAAATCTTCCAAAAATAGTCAATATAAAGCGTTTAAAAAGTATTTAAATCATTAATAAACTTTTGGTTTTTATTCAACTATAATAGTAATTGGATTGTGTTGTATCGAAGAGCACCAATGCTTGTACACTGAGATATGGGGTATTTGATCGAAAAGCATACAAAAATTCAATTTATTGTTATTGCTATTTTTTTTGAAAAGCGCAAGATTTGCGAACTAGATTTTTTGCAGAGGCGCTTGATGTAAAATAATATGATGAACCTTTTCACAATTAATTGAATCAGTTTAAGTCAATTATTTACTATGCGCGCTTAACCCATAATGATAATAAAATCATTTATGTCACAAAGAATAATAAATAACTTACCTTTAACTTTTTCAACATCCGTATTTCTTCTTCGTTATCAGACAAAGGAAAGTCGTACAACGTAATGTTGTTTTGAGCTATTTCATTCATGACCTGCAACGTGCAAATAGAGCTTGTAATCAAATGCTTTGCATTATTTTTGCTCAATAATTTCATACCATACATTTAAGTATATTTATTTTTAATTCTAAATTAAATTGAAAATAATTAAAATTGAAAATAAAAATAAGATTATAGTGGCATTAACTTTAAGAGTTTTTAGGTTATTTATTATTAAATAATAAATAAAAACAGATTTTTCATTTGATATGTTTTGAAATAAATCCTAATTCCATCATTGAGATGCCTCTTAATGGAATCATTTATGACTCATCGTTTGTGCAAAGTTGCTTCATAATTGTTACCAATGAAAACTTCATTATCCTTTATTTATAACAGGTCCTTATGATAACACCACCACGAATCCATCACTCAAGAAGAGCATAAATGGTGTAATTTTTTTTCCATTTGTTACATTGATTATAGTTTCGATTTCACATTTGATTATAAAAAAATAACTATAAAAGATTTTTCAGTATTATTATTTTTACCCTTCGGTTTTAGATATAAATAAATTATTTTAAAAAATTAATCAATTTGTTTAATGTTGATTATGGACAATTATTGTTGTCATAATAAATTGTTGTAGAAGTGTATGACAAATGAATGATGTTTGAAGAATTCAAAAACAATTAATGAGAAACTCATAAGCGATCATTACGTTAGACAAATTCTTTATGAATTCGAATGCATTAAAATGATATTAAAACTACAAATTTATAATTAGCTACCTAACAAAAGTAAAACCTCATCACTAATCTAATGATATTTTAATTTTTTTTAAAACCATTATAAATTTAACAGATTATTATAAGAATGAATACCGTTTTTTTGAAATCTCTGCATTCTTCTGGGGTCATGGAATCGGCCTTGGAAATGACAGGAATAATGTTTACCCTGTGATGTAGCTTCAGCATAAACTCTTTGTCCATCTCTTTTAATCTGTTGATGATTTTGATGGTGTGTAGGTTTAACTTTGTATTTGTGTAATGAAAACTACAACGAGCTAGTAATAAAATATTCTCAATCGAATTCTTAGTAATTTTTATTACTTTCAGATTTGATAAGCATTCATAGTTGATACCCTATTGTTCAAATGAATGTTATATCCTTCACTGTCTGAAGCATTGTTTCAATTTTAAAAATAGCGTGTTTTTTTTATTTGATTGCCATAAATATAGTTGGAAAAATCACATAATTACAAAAGAAATATTGATACTGAAACATTTACGCAAACAAACACTAGTGACAAAAACTTCGAGCTAGCCTTATGACATTAAGACATAATATAATTAAATTTTAAAACTTGAAGATATTTATTTTTTTTATTGCCCCAATTCATAGCATGAGCCTTTTCATGGCAATGATTTATGTTTAATTAAACAATAAATCTGAAATTCCAACTATGCTTCAATAAATAAGGGAGTAGGTGATGTTAAATACTTAAAAACTGTATTTAAATATTTTGATTAAAAAATAAATAAAAATTTTTTATCACTTATGCTTTTAAACCTAAGATTTGAAAACAAGTGTATAATATTATTTTTAAATGATGATTGATGATGATAATTGGTTGATGAGAATTTATAGATTTAATAGACATGTCAAAATATTGTAAAAAGATGGATTTTTTTGTACTAGACTATTGGCATAACCATATACATTTTTTTGGATACACCAAACTACTTTCAAACCCCAAAACACTACACATCCTTAATGAAAAATTTTTTGTTTCAAAAGTTGAAACTCACATATGTTATATAAATGTTAGTCTCCACTCACCAAATCAAACTTGTCAAAACCAGAGATTTTTAAGAAAATATAGAAATTTAAGAAAGGGGGTTCCAAAATACTTTCAGAAATGAATACTCAATTATTGTCATGAAATACCCCGATAACATACCCATGTCCATTGGGTGAGATGAAGTAAAGGCAACAATGAACACGAGAGTCAAGTGAGTTGCTTCTATTAACCCTTGACTCACTATTCAAATAGGTTTCATAACGATTCTCTATGAAATCCAGTATAGGTTTCCAACTGTTGTTTCAAGTGAGTTATTTATTATTAAAATCTAGTAATTAAAATGAATGGAATATGCTTAAATTTTTTGCTCATTAATAGTTGAAAAACAAATTATTCAAATTTTTTTTTAATAAAATTACCAACCACTCATCATTGTTAACAGCATCTCCAAATCCTGGTGTGTCTATGATGTTCAATCTTAATTGCACTCCTCCCTCACTCAATACCAAAGATGTTGTTTCCACCTTTTTAAAATTTTTTCATGTTTACTCTAAAGTTAGATCAAAAGAATTTATTAGATAAATAAAAAAATAGTCAATAATGCATTAGTTTTATAGGGAAAACAAAACAATGAAAAATTGAATCAATGAAATTTTTAATATCACTAAATGTAAAACCGTGATCATGAAATTTTATAAAATACTGTCAAACTACATGAACAAACCTTAGAAGTTCTTTTTGGCCTCACAGAAGGACCTGGGTGTTCAGAATTGTATATGTCTGCTATGAAAAGGCTGTTGATAAGAGTTGACTTTCCAAGACCTGATTCTCCTGTTCATCGTATTTTCTTTAAATTAACCTAGATGACTTAATTGCTTATGTTTAAATAAACCCGTTTTTAAGAATATGAAATCAAAAAATTAAAGATATAACACTGACCAACAACCATTAGATTGAAATCAAATCCTTTTTTAACTGCTTTTCTATACACTTGGTTCGGTAAACTAGCAAATCCAACATAGGTTCCTTCAAGCTCTTTCGTTAAAGAAGAAATGTTTTTCACGTTCTGAGCAATGTTTAGAACCGGATCAACTTCTTTTTCAATCTCTCTATCACGGTTGTTTAAATCAACTCTGCCACCTAATCCTCCGTTTGGTTCTTTAAAAAACATATCCCTTGCCGATGCTCTCATTTCGAGTTTAAATTAAAAAGCTAATTTCGAAAAATATTTTTTAATCGAAATTAATTTATTTTTCAATTTATTGAAAATATTTTCACGGATAGACTATAGTTGAATATTAAACCGTGTGTAATTTATTTTTGAATGCATTTGTAAATAAGCTTAGAAGCGCAACCCTATTTCTTAAATACTAAAGTCAACAAATTCGACTTGTGTTATTTTTTGAGAAATTAAATAAATTATCTATACTACCACTAATTTTCTATATCAATTAAATTGAATTTGCTTCAAATTTTAAAAAATAAAGAAAAATTCCTAGAAACGAATACTACCTATGTCTCTTGATATAATTGAAAGATTCTTATGTATTCGGAATTTTTAATTATTGCCATCTTTTTGGCAATATTATTTTTTCTGCATAGAAAATTTACTACAAAAAAATTCTACAGTTCATATTTTTTGAAAATTTTAAATAACCAGTCATACGAACTAAGCGTAAGAGCATCTTTTAAGGTTGAACTAAATAATTGAAAGTTTTATTTTTAAAGAATGGTATCAGAACTAGCATTTGGACACCTGATGCGGTTATTAAAAATAGTACCTTCAATAATGTCACCACCGTGCATGAAGCACTTATTCGTGGTTTCAAAATTTCCAGTAAGTACTTCCCAAATATGAAAAAATCAAACCAAATTAATTAAATTTTCAAGAAGATGAACCATTTTTGGGTGAATTAGAAGACAAAGAGTTTATGTGGCTGACTTATCGAAAGGTTATCTCCATGAAAAATTAAGTTCAAATTTAAAATTAAAAGTTTTTTGATTTTTTTCTAAGGTTTTCAATCTCTGCAGAAGACTTGGAACATCTTTAATCCGCATGAAGTTAAAGCCTAACGAAGCTTTTTCAGTAGTTGGAATTATCTCAAAAAACTGCATTGCTGTATGGTTTTTTAATCTTACAGAAAATTGTGTCAATATTTATTAAAATATGGAATACAGCAATTGTCTTCCAACCTTTGCAGTGGAATTTAGTAGCGGAAACGTGTAGCATGTATGGATTTATATTTGTTCCTATCAATGAAAATCTTGGAGTTAATGCATGTGTTCAAATCATTTGTGACGGTAAATAAATTATTGAAAATTTTTATCCTTTTTCAAACAACATATGTTTGGAAATTTTAGCGAAAATAAAAGTTCTGGTAACAGAGAATTGGAGCAAAGTTTCTCAAGTAAACTTTTTCATTTGACCATGAAGCTTTTTATAAAAATTTCTCAAAAACCAATAAAGATTATACAATTAGTGGACGTTAAATCTTCTTTGGCGTATCTTTTGATGATTTCTGACGAAACTATAGAAGAAACAAAACATCAAATTGGAGAAGAACCAAAAAAGAAGCAAAAAAAATCCTTAAGTCTTCAAATCGTCTTTTTCAATGATGCTTTGGTATGCAAACTAAATTTCTTAATCGTTTTTTCTAAATTATTTTTATACTTTTTCAACATTTGGGTAATGACAAAAATATGTCCCAGAAAATAGGAGTTAAGAGTTTGGCACAGATTCAAGTAGATTTGAAGTTTTTTCCGAGTAAACCATAAGTAATTTTTATAAAAATCTTTTTAAGCCCCCTTCACCACAAGCTACATGCATGATTATACCTAAACAAGGAAATAAAGGTTAAACTAATAAATAAGTATTTTAATTTTAAATATATAATATAAAGAATCTGTTCTTCAAGATAATTCTAAGTTTGTGGTACTGACCCATGAAAGTATATTGAACAATATATCGGCACGTTTCTACAATGATATACAAAATAAGGTGTTTTGTACCTTAAAACCTGTTTAAAACTATAGCATAAAGTTTATATGTGTTAAAACTTGCAGATCTTACCGACAAAAGAGGATGTTTATTTTTCGTTCATGGCGGGTTATCATATTTTTGAACGAATAAACCAAGTAATATCCACCATAAACCGATATCGAATAACCAAAGAGTTTTTCTATACTAAATGTCTTGCTAATTTAGGAATTAAAACTTTATTAATAACGTTTGAAAAATTATTCAGTAAAAATAGAGTCTATCGAATCTTGAAAAATTCAAGATCTTAATGATGATGGTGGGAGGCAGGATAGGTTTTGGGCGGGGAAGTTTTGAAACAATTTTAACTGAAATTTCCATCTTGCAACCGACATATTTTGTAACTGCTCCATTTGTGCTCAATCGTATCCACAGTCAAGTACGAAAATATAATTTATTATAAATCATTTATGAACAACCGATAATAATGGCGAGATTATTCGAAAAATTTTTTTTTCAAGGATGTCAAAAATCTAAGCTATAAGAACTGAGAACCTAACCAATAAAATGCTTTTAAAATATACTCATAGTTTTCGTAAGATGTCGTTTTATGAATTTTTTTCCGAAAAAACTTTTATTCAAAAAAATCAGCTGAAATTTTCGATAATTGAAAGCTTATCCAAAGCCCTTAAGCTAAGGAAATATTAAAAAATTTTCATTCAAGCTGTTTTTCCTTGAATAAACGTGTTTTTATAAAAAATTCTTTAGTTTGAAGAAACTAGCTAAAATTATATCTTATATTCTATTAAAGAAATTTTATGAACTTGTGCTTATATTGATTATAATTATGATATAAAGATTATTTAATATTATTTCCTTCAAGGTGAAAGCTAAGTTTAAACCTGGCTCGTTAAAGCAAAGATTTTTTAGCTACGCTATCAATAAAAAAATACAATCACTTGAAAGGTTACTTTGTTGAAAACTCCACTTGAATTCTATAAAATCATAACTGAAGTATGAACTTATTTTTATATAACAGAGGGATAATACGAAAGAACTCGGTGTGGGACCTGTTATTTTTTTCGTCCATCCAGAAGATGATGGGTGGCAAGTTAAGGGTTAAGTAAAAGAATTTTTTGCCAGTAGAATTTTTATATTGAATAAATTTTAAAAACACCAATCAAAACTTCAAAAATACCTCAGGTTATAATAAGCGGAGGAGCTCCAATGAAGGGAAACGTGATGACTTTTGTTAGAGCATCATTCGGGTGCTTTGTGAGATAAGTTTATATTTTGATTTTTTTTCATTTTCAAAGTCAAAGAGTTTTGAGATACGAGTATTTTTTCAAAGAATTATAATCTTACCATAAATAGTTAATAACATTTCAAACATGCAAAGTTTATAACAATATGTTTTCATCTATGAAGATTTTTTCAAAATCTTATTTTATAGTTTTTAATAGAATTTATTCATTTTCATAATTATATTCAGTTTACAATAAAGCTCGGGTAGTTTGTGCACAAGTTTCGCGTGAATGAAGCCCAAAAAACAAATACTTACTAACTATAGGAACATTTTCAAGGTATACGAAGAATATAGAATGAAGGAACTAGGGGGAGCTATGACAATTCATTTTCCATACGAGACTCAGACCGGTACTTGCATCTTATCATTTGAAACACTTCATATATTAGACACTAAATTGTTGAAATTTTAAAATTAAAATTTAAACAAACCATGCTTTATTTTAACCGCAGGAACAGTTGGAGCTCCGTTACCAAACTGCCTCTTCAAAATGGTTGATAGACCAGAGTTGGATTACTACATTGGAAACGGGGTTGGCGAGGCTGGTGGTTTTTTTTTAATTTATACATTCATGGTTTTGTTCAATTTATTTTATATTACAATGAATTTTGTATAAACAGATTTATATCAAGAGCAATTCTCGTATGGAAGGATATTTATCTAAACATGGTCTAACAAATGTGGATTTTGATAGAGATGGCTTTTTCAAGACTGGAGATATTGGCAGATGGAATTCTGTTAGAAGTATTTTTTATTACTTCGAATGACTATTCATAAAACTAAACAAAAAATTCATTATTTTTGAGCATGATACTTGAAAGTTACAAATAAATTTTTTCAGAACGGTACGTTGAAAATTGTGGACCGTTGTAATCCTGTTTTCAAGTTGTCTTTAGGGGAAAGTGTCGACCCAGAAAAGGTCGAAAAGGTTTATGCCGCTTGTTCGCATATTTCTCAAATTTTCGTGGAAGGAATTAGCACAGAGGTAGAGTTTAATATTTTTAATTTTCAATATTAATCATGCATAGTTACGAAATTTTACAATCTTTCACTTTGTTCAAGGAATACTGCATAGCAATCATAGTGCCAGACGCAATATATGCTAAACTTCAAGCTATCAACAACAAAACTGTATCTGGAGATGAGAAAATAATGGTTTCTACCTTATGTTTAAAAAATTCTCGTATGAATAAATTTTCAAGTAAAAATTTTTCTGAAGGATTTATTTATTATTTATTTATAAAATAAATTTATGAACTTCAATTTAAATTTCAAGCAAATTTTAAAAATGGAAATTCTAGAAGATATGAACAAAAAGGGCGAAGAATCTTCATTGAGGGATTACGAAAAGGTGTTACGGGCTTTTACAATTATTATTTTTAGAAATTCAATTAGATTATACTGCTGTACATGTCCCAGTAACTAGGGTTGACAGCAACCGGCTTAGATTATTTATACCAAAACAGAGTGATGTTTGAAAAAAACCATTTTATTATATTTATAAGATCTTCATTTACGTGGTGGCCTAAAATAAAAAGGCCTAACTGCTCGCTCATAATTTAACAGAAACTAACTAGTTCAAGCTTTAAAAGAAAAATGCAGTGATAGAGAGAGAAAGAGAAAAATTTTAAACATCTAAGGCTTAAAAACATAAGATAAGACGAGCAATATATATATTACCCATGTTAGATTATATTGCTGTAAGTGTCCAAGTAACTGGCGCTGTTGAGAGTTCAAAAATCATTTTTTATATTATGTTCAATTCACACAATAAATGCAAACTTGTGAAACTTGCAGGTAAAAGACATTCATTTGTACATGAATGAATTCACAAAAGACCAGGGCCTTTTAACTGCATCGTTGGAGTACAACAGAGTAAAACTGCGAAGATTTTTCAGAAACGAAATTATTCAGTTGTACCGTCAAGGACTATAAATTATAAATAATGATAATTTTTTTTTGGATGTCGCCTCATAAACATGAAAATGTGAACTTGAATCGTTTTTTTATCCAAATGTTTCAAACTGCAAATGTGTGGCGCATTTAATATAATATTAAGTTGTTTATTTTAGTTTAAGCAATTTAAAGCTGAAGTAAACATTAAATTGAGTGATGCGAGGTTTAATAGAAGACCCAAAAATTAAATACTTCATGTTTTTTACTTTTTTTATATTTTTTTATTATTTATATAAAAAATATTTCCATAAAAAACGACAGCCTTTTGACCCATATGCATTCAAGCACCAGTCAATTGAAACATCGGTGAGTTAGCTGAGTGTAGGTTCGATAGATCTAATAACTTTGTTATGTGATTGAATACAGTTTTGTGTCAACTTACATAATAAACTTTAAATGAATTTGAAACCTAAGATTTAAAGCATGCAAAACTCATACACACTTGATTCTTTTCCTAATTAATAAAACGATACTAATGAAAAAATCATTAAAAATACACTAATGGGCGATAACCGCCTGTTTCAACCTTCATCGTAGCCAGGAATTCGTAATTGTGCTCTAAGCAAAAACAAAGATTTAGTGAAGCAATACTTTAAAGATGTTACAACAGTGGCTGACGCTTTCATGAAAGGATATAAGAAATACAGTGAGTGTATAGGAGATGAAACTAAAAGAACTTCACAAAAAATTAATATTTCAGGCAATAAACCTTTGTTCGGGGAAATCCAGTCAGACATTTGTATATGGATTACCTATAAAGAAGTACTACAATAAATACTAATTACATCATATTCTACCTCAAAACTTTATCATTGATCACATTAAAGGCGTTCAGTTTGTGTCAAAGACTGGGCTCAGCACTGCTACGAAAGGGCCTCATGGTCTCAGACGCCACATCTCTTGTGGCCGTATATTCTGGAAATTGTGTGGAAGTACATTAAGTTCATCGATTTAATCATAGATTGTTGTACAAAACCATAACTAATATCTTTTTGGAGAGACCGCTTGTCGGTTTAAATTCATACATACAACAATTTCAAACTCATAAAATCCTTTTGACGTTTTTCTCACTTATTTGTCTCAATCCCATTTTGGCTGGCTTTTAAACTAAATTTCTTTATAACATGTGCTTCGTGAAAAAAAAATTTTTCTAATAAAACAAAATGAATTTTTAAGAATTCATCACATCATTTAGTTCTATTATGGTTATCATATATATTTAATTATGCAGTGGAACATCGTAGCTGAAACATGCAGTATGTTCAGCATGGTTTTTGTACCTATCTATAACACTTTTTCTTTCGATGTCGTCAAAGATATCGTAATTAATAGTATGTTCTACATTTTTTGTAAATTTAAGTTAGTTATTTTATATTAAGTAACAATAATCGGTTTTAAAATGTTCAAAACCTAGTAAAAATCAAGGCTTTTGTGTGCGAGACGTGGACTAATGCTCTGAATGTTCGTTAAAAATTTTTCATTGTATCAATATAATTCTAACTTCAAAAATTGTTGTAGTTGTTGGAGAGACTTTCAAAAGGATCCTCTTTGAAACTTATAGTGATTTTAAAAGATTTAGATTGCATGGACCCGTACAAACGAGATTCAACGGTTTGTTATGTTTTTATACATTTTATTTGATTTATTTTTTTTAGTAAAATGAAAAATTTATTAAAATAAATACCTTTTTTTCAAGTTTGGCGCACAAATGAAATTACAAACGACGCTGACTGTATCAAACCAAATATTCACACTAGCGAATGAAGTAGGTGTAGAAGTTCGGTCGTATAAAGAAATGCTTGTAGGTTTCAGTTTAATCTCATAAAACTGAAAACCATCAAATCTATAAATTTAATTTTCCACAGAATAAAGGACTCAAAAACATGGCATTTTTGAATGTAGGATTTACAAGTTTTAAATTTAAATTTAAAAAACATCTAAATAATTTATTAAAAAATTCTCAAAATGCCTACAAACTCCCAATATAATTCATTAAATCATTAAAATGCCTACAAACTCCCAATATAATTCATTAAATCATTAAAATGCCTACAAACTCCCAATATAATTCATTAAATCATTAAAATGTCTACAAAACTCGCAACAAAACTTTCAAGCCACCCACTCCAACCTTCCCTCACTCAATAATGTTCACCCAAGGATCCACAGGTCAGTGCTCAAAGTTTACACAATTTAGAAAATATTCTGTCCACTTTCAATTACTTTAGAGCAAATCTTGGATTCTGATATATTGTTTAAAAACTTCAAAACATAGTTGAAACCCATATTATTTTATATTTCATGCTATGGAATTACATAATTAGCATTCAGCCTCCCTTCAAGGACCTCCGAAACCAGTTCTCATGACTCACCAAGCCATCATCGCCAACATTTCGGGAAACTTTTTCAATGATTACGATAAAAATGTTATCATTTTATTTATTTCAAAATTACCAAAACTTTATATTTTTTTATATAAACTAGGCTTAATTTGGTCGTTGATACAGATACTGCCTAAAGAGGATGACACTCATTATTCACACCTGCCATCAGCATATGCCCCTGAAAGAAGCATTCAAGTCAGTTCTGAAACATTTTCAACTTACAGTTTCCCACCTAAAAAATTATATGCAAAAATTTTCAAATTGAGTGAATGGTCTATTTTGACTTCAAAAACACAAATAAATGCTTTTGTGAAGATTATTATGATGGTGGTTGGAGGGAGAATAGCCTTTGGCAACACCGACGTGAATTTTTTCAAAAATGTTTCTATAGTAAAACCATCTTTCCTCATCACAGTTCCTTATGTTATTCGTGCCATTTCTCAAAAAGTAAAGAAGTATTTCCATTTTTTTTCGAATTTTATGAAAGCCATTTATACGTCCAATATATATATCGAACTAATAGAGTATTTGATAACACTTTATTAAATTTCAATGCATTTCAAACATCAACAACACATGTAGACTTGACATAAAAACTTTATATTCAAGGCAATAGAAAACTTTTCTTCAAATTGTTTGACTAAAAGGCTTAGAAGACATGCCATGAAGAAAAAACTCAAGCTTTTAGCGAGGTCTGACAATGGTTAAAGATTTCAATATTAAATGCCAATACAATAGAAAACCTTTTAAGAGGGGTGATTACTAAGGACACTTGGTGGGACTATATGCTTTTCCACAATGTTCAACGACTTCTAGGAGGAAAACTAAGAGTTGGTATCAACACTTTATCGTATATTAATACTATTTAAATTATATATTTAATATCATTTAATTTATTTTTTTTATTATAAAAAGGTGTGTATCAGTACCAGCTCTTGTTTGCCACAAAAGTATTTGAACTTCGTTAAGGCGTCTTTCGGATGTTACGTTAGTAAAATATTTTGTGAAAAGGCTATGTTTTGAAACACATAACTGAATATTAGTTAAAGAGATTCATAAGCACTTAATGATTTTTATTAAAACATGAAGCTTTTCGTTAGTAATACTTTAAAAATGTTACATTGCTAACGAAAAGCTTCTTATTTTGATAAAAATTGTTTTCATGAACTTCCCTATTTTATTGCGGCTCGTGAAAATCATTATGAATATATATTATTAAATAAATGATTTTTGAAGTTTTACGAGGCATATAGTCTGACAGAGTTAGGCGGGATTGTGGCCATCTCGATGCCTTTCGAGTCCAAACAAAGTTATTATTTACTGTTTAGTTCTATTACTGTGAATTTAAAAAATTAAATCGATTTTATATATCATTTTCATTTCGAAACTGATACTTTAAAACATTAGTATTAAGTATTATGATGGCGTTTAGCTTCTGGTTTAATCAATTTATTCATTCACATAATATTCAATATGGCTCTCAACGACAGACTCAGTAGGAGGTCCTTTGCCACATTGCACATTCAAACTCTCTCCAAAACCAGATATGGAACTTTTAGCTTTAGAAGACCTTGGTGAGGTTGGTTTATACGGGCTTCTTATTATAATATTTATAGCTCTCCTACATTTTTAGGTGACTATATTTAGCACATCTAGAATGACTGAATACGTCAAAAACGTTAAACTTACCAAAGAAGGCTTTGATAGCAATTTTTTTTTCCATTCTGGAGATATTGGCAAATGGAACCAGGTTGTGGATATTTTAAAAAATATTTAGCTTATAGCTTAGCATTTTTATTTTTCTTCAAAGAATGGTTCATTGGCCTATGTTGAACGTTGTGAGTTCTTGTTTGAGTGTCCAGAAGGTTTTCTTGTCAGTCCTGAAAATGTTGAAAATGTTTATCTTACCAGCCCATTTATTCATCAAATCTACGTGGAGTTTAGCGTCGTTTATGTTCGTATTGACATGTTTTAAATACTTTATATATATTTTTATGTATATATTCGAAATTATTCTAAACAGCTACATCAGGAAACCCCAATAGCAGTGATAGTTCCCTGTATGGATTATGCTAAACCATATTTATTTGGAAGCCAAAGACATGATAATTTAGATTCAGAAGCTTTGGAAAATCTTAAGCAAATTATAATAGACGACATGAAAATCAGAGAGATAAAAGGAAATCTGAAACGTTTTGAAAAGGTGTAACAATTTTTTAAACTTTTTAATTATTTTATTTAGAAACATTATATATTTAAAATTAAATATTCAGAATGTTATATATTTAGAAAAATCAATTAAGAATCTGATAAAAATTAAAAATCACAAGAGGAACCAAATGAATTTACTCTTTTATGCTAACCTTGAAACGTAAATTTTTACATAAAGGTTGATAAGGTAATATTAAACTTGGAAAAGTTCAAGGTTGAAGACGGATTGTTGACGCCAACACTGAACAATAATAGGCGGAATATACATAAAAAATTCAAAAGCGAGTTCAAAAAATTCAATTTATTTAGTTCTATGAATGTTCGGAGTAGATTTTGAAAGTTTTACTTGATGTTCACGCTGAGAATGCAATTTTGTTATTTTAAACATTTATCGGATCGAATCACTGTATTGACTATTTTCATTCCATTTAAGTATAAATTTATTTATTATCTGATTAATAAATAATTTTTTTTGTAAATTTTTGGAAAATATATTATATTTGGATATATTGGATGAATAATGAAAAAAATGAAAATGTATTCTAGTTCAGCTTTTATTTGATATCCACCGAGCTTTTCGTAAGACGAACTTACATTATCAGATGATAATTTAAGTTTTTTTTTGTTGTTGTGAACCCCGTGTGTACCCCTTTAATTCTCCATCAATTCGGGCCTTTTTTTTCTTCACAAACACACTCGCTTCCACTGGGTCCATCCTCAAGCTCTTGGGTTCCAACTGTGAAGGAGTGTTTTTACAGTTTAAAAAATAAAATTTATCATGAAAATAAATTTAAAAAAAAAAGAAAATAGTTAAAAATGAAATGAAGGTGAAATTTTATTAACATATGATCAGGGGAAAGATAGAATATGACGAACATTATGATCTGAAATAGCTTCTAATAGCTTGATGAAAGGTGGTTATTCGTTTAAAATTTTTCTATGCGTTGCCTAAATGTTATTATCATCATCATAGTTATTCTGCCATCGGCATTTTTCTCAAATCAGGTGTTTCCACCTTTTATTTTAAGACTTTTTTTTTAATGCTCCAAAACCCTTTTCCATCATGTCATCCAGCATTTTCTTCCTCAATCATACTCTTGATCGTTTTGCTTCCATAAGTCCTTTTGAGGCAATTTTCAGCAAATTTTTGTGACGCAAGATATGCCTATCCATCTGGATTTTCTTCTTTTCATATGTGCCATCAATTTTCAGTTTTCATTAGTCCGGCTTAGGACTTCTTCATTGGTCAGCTTGTCGGTCCACTTCATTTTCTTCTCACCCACATTTCCACAACTTTTAACTTTTGTCTGTCCGCCTTGTAAATAGTCCACGTTTCTGCTGCATGCGTCGCCACACTCCACACCATGTCTTGACCAGCTTCTTCGTAAGTGAATACATTTTTAGCTATTCCAATCTGTACCTTAATGTCTTTTTCGGCTGAATTTAGTTGCGCACAAAATTCGAGTGTTTTTTTGAGGTTAGATTTTTTTTATTTTTTGATTGATATTGGTTGGATCAGTTGTATATTTGTGCTATAATTTGAATCAAACACTTTTATCCCTGAATAATAACGCGAAGCTTTTCGTAAGTTGAACTTACGCTACCAAGTATACAAGCATCAATTTTATGTTAATTAATCAAAATAAAATACTCAAGATAATTTATTAATATTCATCAAGCAAACAAACATGCCAGAAAAAAATGAACAAAGAAGATCTATATCTTGCAACAAAACAACAAAAATTGACCAAGACAAACTGTAATAGGCCATACATTCAGGCTTGACGCGAGCACTTCCGCCCAAAAAGCCACGGAAAGATATTTTGACGCACCATACATGGCCACTGAAGCAAGACCAAAAATCACTTTGGTTTCAGTGCTAAAAAATGACCTTAAATGTATGGAAATCCCTCTAAACACCAGAAAAGACCTAGAAAAACTAAGAATGCTAGCAGCAGACAAAATGATGTCGACAAATTAGATCAACAATTGAATTTAATTTGTTTTTTTTTCAACTATAATTTGTTTCTAAATGAAAGTTTATTAATAATAATAAATCAGACATGTGCCTGTGAATTTGTCTAGATGTTTTGCTGCGAATATAGAATTGTTGGTGAAGGATCGGTAAAAAGTTTCACTTTTCTTTAAGGATATTAAGAAAATGGTTTTTGCATGTCAAAAAGACTCTTATTCTAAATTGGTATCTAATTTTTCATTTACTGCGAATTATTTGAACACTAAAGGTAATTTTATTAAGTACAAAGCTTTTCTGTTCAAATAATTTGCAGTATTTACTTTGGCTAAAGAAGATTATTATGTTTTAATTCTTCATTTTATTTCCAAATCCATAAAAAAATTTAAAGTTGAGTGTTCGTAACTTACAGTTGACCACTAAAGTAAAATCGTGCCAAAAAACTACTTGCAAACTATTGGTTAAAGGGAAAAATGTAGAACAAGAAGGTTTTGATGTTATTTTAGAAGATACAATTTTGTTTCCTGAAGGTGGTGGCCAAGTATGTTTTTTATAATTCCATGTTCATTGATTCTATTAAATTTTAATTCTATTATGAAATTTACTCAATTTATAAACTTCCAATACAGCCAAGTGACAAAGGAAAGGTTTGAAAAATATATTTTGAAATCTTTTATTAAAAAACTCAAAATTAAACCATAAAGCTGTGTATTTACGTTAAAATTTATGAAATAATTCTAGATCAATGACAAGCAAGTACTTAGTGTAAGCAGAAAGGGAACAGAGGCTGTGCATTTTATGACAGATGAATTTCAAATAGGAGAGGAAGTTATAGTAGAGGTTGATTGGGTAAGGAGATGGGACCATATGCAACAGCATTCAGGTTTTGCCCTAAAAACTCCACATTTTAATACTACTGTTGTAACCTTATTATTTCATAAGGACAGCACCTAATATCGGCTTTAGCTACTTCTCTCTATAACTTCAATACCACTGCATGGAACCTTGGAGAAAAATCTTCATTCATTGAATTAGATACTAAAGGTTAACAAAAAAATAAAAATTTTATAGGCATAATTCAGCACTTAAATTTCCGTAGATATGACTCAAGCTCAAATGAATGAATTGGAGACTGAATGTAACAGACACATAAAAGCATCTACAGCTGTAAAAGTTGAAGTATATCCAGATCAACACCACCCAAAAGTTAAAGAAGTAAGTTACTTGATATTAATCTTTTAGATATACTCTTAACATCATCAAAAACAGCTACATAGTAGAGGTTTCCCTGAAGACATGGGTTCAAGTGAAGTGAGGGTTATTTGCATAGACGGTGTAGATGAGAATCCTTGTTGTGGCACACACGTTTCTAATTTAAGCCACTTGCAAGTATTTAATAAATTTTTTGAAAAATTTTTTAATATTGTTCAATTTTGCAGGCAATAAAATTATTAGGTGTAGAAAAGGGTAAAAAAAACAAGGTGAATCTTCTTTTTTTGGTAGGTGACAGATTGCTAAAAACAGTTGGAAAGGCATTTCAAAAGGACAAAGATTTGACATCAATTTTAAAAGGCCACCCAGATGAGCATGTTGAACTGCTCAAAAAAATGCAAGCATTCTTGAAGTTACAACAAAAAAGCAATTTAATGCTTCTAAGAGAACTAGCTATGTTGGAATCTGAACGCCTAAATAAAGAAAAGCCTAAGTATACAATTTAATTTATTTTATAATCATTGAATATATTTGAACGTTCACATTTATTTGTAGGTTTTATTCAGTGCACAAAAAAGAAGGTGACCAAGATTTTATAAACGTTCTTATATCTAATGCACCAAAAGAAACCTTATTATTTATAACGACTGGAGACGAAAAATTTTTTGGGTCATTTGCTCTAAGTGGACCTGAAAACCTAGTTAAACCATTAGGTGATATAGCAATGAGTTTGATGGAAGGTAAAGGAGCTTTCAAAGGGGGAAGGTACCAAGGTAAAGTAAACAAGATGTCAGGCAAAAGTGACGTTGAAAAAGAAATAAAGAAAATTTTAGAAATTGAATGACTTTTTTAAATCGATACTAGTTATTTGATTAATAAAACAAAAATGTTTCAATTTTTTATTCATGCCAAAAATGACACCACCAAAACAAGTCAATCTAGACAAACACAGATTACCGAGCTGTGATTGACACTTGCCATACTCTAATCAACTTATCAGAATATCCAGCAAATAAGGTCTGACCATCAGCAGACCATGCTAATGACAAACACTCTGGGGGCTTGCCAGTGTTGATTACTTCGGGTTTCAACTCATCTACAATCACCTTTCCTTCCAAGTCCTTGGTTGTTCAAAAGAAAAGATTATAACATTAGAAATTGATATTCAAATGTAATGACATACCCAAATCTTGATGCTGGGTCCAGTTGCAGCACACAACCAGTAACGGTTGGGTGAGAATGATAGAGCATTGAAGACATCATTACCTCCATCCAATGTATACAGGTGTTTGCTTTCATTCAAGTCCCATAACATGGCTTGGCTGTCCTATTGAAAAATTTTTAAATATCAAAAGAATAAACAAAAAAGTTTAATGAAGAAACATTTTTAGAAAACTTCAATCAGAATTGCAGGACAAATTTAATCAAATAAATTCAGCTGATTAAAATGTGTCTTTTTTTCATCATCTTTGAAGCAGAACATTATTTTTTAAGAAAAAGTAAAGCCTAAAAATGAATTTATATCCTAATTCTCCAGTCTAAAAACAAAATAATGAAGTAAACCTTTCCTCCAGAAGCACACAAAGATCCATCAGGAGAAACAGTAACAGTGTTGAGGAATCCATTGTGTCCATGGTGATTTGTTTTGAGTTTGCAGTTACTGAGGTTCCAAACTTTAACAATCTTATCCCAACCACATGAAACAATCAAGGGGTTTTGGGTGTTGGGGGAAAACCTCACACATGACACCCAATCATTGTGACAATCTTCCTAAAAATACATATATAAATTTAAACACTATTAAAAATGTACTTTTTAAACCATATGTATGAATCAATAATTTTGGTTTAATAAAATAATCTTGAGTAAAAATAAAATACATCTGTGTATTTATAAATATAAACGGTTTGACAACGTAACTAAAACTGGCTCCCTCTTTATTTTAATATCATAAATTTTGCATATTTATAAATAACTAAAAACCTGGATAGTATATTTGCAAACTCCGAGAGTGTTCCACAGCTTGATGGTTTTATCCCTAGATCCAGAAACAATTTGTCTGTTATCAGCTGAAAAAGCCACACTTAAAACATCCTTGGTGTGTCCTAAAAATCTTCTTGTGGTTTGTCCACTGTTAAAAAATGCGTAATGATGACCAAGAACGAATAATTTAAATCGGTAATGAAACGCCTAAAAAATTAAGTTTAATAAGAAATAACTGTAAAAATCAATCTACTATTGAATAGTGCTGATATTAACCAGATGAAATGACTTACGTGCTAAGATCCCACAATCTCAAGGTACTATCCCATGATCCAGACAAAGCGAACTGTCCGTCGGAAGAAAGTACAACATCCGATACGAAATGGCCGTGTCCGTGAAGAGCTTTTTGAGGATATCCATACCTCACATCATCTCTTGTAAGCCTCCACACAATAAGTTGATTGTCTAAATGCAGCAATCATTTTTTTAAAAAGCATTAAATGAAAATTTCATTATAAATTTTTGTTTATTGAATTACTCATTAATACTTATTATGTAAACATTATCTGCATGAACCTCTGCTGGACGAAAGGATCATATCTGGGTATTGGGGAGTAGTGGCAATTTGAGTAACCCATCCTTCGTGCCCATGAAGAGCTCCTCTCAACGTCATTTGCTCAGTCATCTTGGGTCAAAGTTTTAAAATCCGATCCACGCAGATTAAATTTCGGGAAGCAAAGCCCGATGTCAACAAATTTAGGAAAAGGAAGGTTGAGCGTGAAAATGTTGTATTTATAAACTAGCGCGATTGTATTTTCATTATAAAAACATTTTTTTTTGAAAACTGAAAAAATTATAAAATATAAATAAGAATTTCAATAAAATTTTGTTTTTTTTTGTTTTGACAACGTAGTTTTTTTTAAATCAAATAATTTAATGAAGTACATATTTATACTATATAGATAAAATAATTAAACTATTTGTGCAACTACTACTAATTTTTCAATATCTAGTTGCAGTTTTTTTTTTATAATTGTTCCCAAATTTATGTAAAATATATCATGGTGTGAATGCAATATCAGATAATTATACAACATATTATTTTATTTTTATAAAGAGTTTATACAAAATATTATATGTATTTCAAGTTTTATTGTAATTTACACTACAGAAATCACAAAACGAAAGCATAAAAAATACCGACATAATATGAGTTGAACGTATTAGCTCTGATTAGATCTTTTGGTAAAGAAGTTCCAAGCAGCAAAAAGCTGTTTTAAATGGACCAACCATGAGCTTTAAAAAATGTTAGTTTTTTTGTTTCTTGAAAATATTCATGTATCATAAAGTTTAAATAGTCACGGGTTGTACAAAAAGCTTTGTTAGTTGATAAATGTTAGTTTTGTTTTCACAAATCTTCTAAAAATGATTATTTCGGTATTTTCACAATTTTTTTGGAGTTCTATGATTGGTGCCTACAGCTATTCAATACGTTTTGCGTGATCGCGAAGTGCCTGTGTTCTTTTGTGAGTATCTGCATAAAACCAGTACCTTGAATGATTGAAACCTGATGCAAGTAACTGAATTCCACACTACGGTTTTATGCTAGGTAATATAAACACTTTGTATGTTATATAGTTTGAAGAACTAGACGAAAATTATCACAAAATTTAACGCTTTTAACTCATTTTAAATTTTTTGAACATATTTATTCATATCGAACCAACGCTGTAATGTTGTTAAACATTTTGAGCCCATTCTCCGCATGGAATGGACGACTGAGGGTCTTTTTTTACCTATATTTATAAAGCAAGCAAAAAAAGAATAATATTATCAAATATAGAACAATTTAAATTTGTAACTAAAAACATCAAATAGGAAGAATTTTTAATACATTTATTGAGAATCGGAAGCTATAATTTTCGATAAGTTTAGCCTTATCATAAGACTTTAGCGAAAAAAATAAAATCGTAACTATGGTTACAAATTTCTCTTATTTAATGTTTTTCGTTACAAAATATTGAAGAAAAATACATACGATGTCTCTGAAAAATTCAAATTTGTATACTATCAAACATAAATATGGAAAAAATTTTATTTAAAGTTTCCTTTATTGATCAAATAAAATGTTCTGGAATAAAATTAATTTTTTCAGATTATCTTCAACTTTGGCAGTTTTACAGAATTTTCTTAAACTGTCTTTTTGTTAAAATTTCTTCCATATACGTTAATGATGATTCTATTTATTTAATTTAGAATATTCAGAAAATTTTTTATTCACATTAGTTTAATTGACTGGTTTAAATATAAATGAAGAATTTTGAATAAAGTAATTGCTAAATTCGTATTATTTTGTTATACTATTGAAGCTTCTAATGGCTTATTTGATGAGGTCTTCAGATTCTTGAAAGTTCAGATGCATGAAACTTATTTCAATAATTCAATGCTTAATGCTCAGCTTCTCAAGCTAATTACACGATTAAATTATATGGCTTTTAATGATAGTGACTTTATAGTCATTATTGATTCTATGGGAAAGAGAACAGGTTATAAAAAGGATTTGATTGATTGATATTTTATTATTTCTCGCCTCATGAAATATTTCATCATCCTCATCATGTCGACCGCAGTCGAACTTCTATGACTTGATTCTTACAATACTCCCTATCGTTCATAGCTGTTTCTAAATCTTCTTTATCAAGATTAGTATCATCAGTTAGTTGGTTGATAAAATTTTGAGCTGGTCTTCTTCTACTATTCTTACCACAGCTTTGTTCTCATAGTATCAATTTTTGTACAACTTCTTTATTGCGAAAGCAATGTCTTGCGAAACTCACTCTTTGTGTTTAAATTGTATTGTTCATTTTTGGTAAGTTTTCGTATAGTACATTATTGCTTATACGTTGCGGCCATTTTAACTTTATTCACAACTCTTAGCCTTTTTGTATAACATCCGTTTAACTTTGTTTCTAACTTTTTGGTCAATGTCCAGGTACTAAATCCATAAAGTAGCACAGAGCTCACTGTAGTACAGAAAAATGCTAATTTCAAGTTTTTTGGAAGATTTGAATTCCAGATAGTATTTAGTTTTTGTAGTGCAACCCAAGCTTTCCCGATTCTTACGTCAACGTCTTTCTCGTTGGAATATATCCGGGATCCTAGATAGAGAAAATCGTTTGTGAGTTTTATGCATTTTTTTGTTTATTGTGGTGAGTTTTGAAGGATTTTGGCTAAATGTCATATATTGTGTTTTTTTCTTATTAATGTGAAGATCTATTAGTTTGGCTGCAATTTCTACATTATGCAACAGTTTTTCAGCTTTATCCACAGAGTCTGAAAGTAGGGCAATATCATCTGCGTAGTCTATGTCTCTTATATATACTGCTGGATGTCTCCTACTTTTAGCTTTTTCGAGAGTAAAGCCACAATAAGCTAAATTAGATATTGCTGTCTTCATTGCATAATCTACTGCTATTATAAACAGGTGGGTGCTAGTGTATCTCCTGCATGAATTGAACAAAAATTGTATAACCATCTGGGGAGATAACCTTAGCAGTAGTGTTTTTATATAGAAGTGAAATTGCGTTTACAGTTTCAAGAGGAATGCCATATGCTTCTAGTATTTCCATTAGTTTTCCTCTATGAATTGAATCAAAAGCTTTATGAAAATCCACACAAATAACTGCCTGTAATGTTTTTGACTTGACTTCTTTGATTATTTTTCTCAAGTTGAGGATTTGAGCAAGAGATCGACCAGGTCTGAAGCCATTTTGGTTTGTTCTCAACTTTTTGTCTAAAATTGAACGTATTCTATTGAATTAAAGATTGTTTTTCATCTTTTGAAATTTAAATTCACCTCGCAAGAAGTTTTGACTAATTATGTATAAATTATACATAAAATTGTTTAAAAAAGGTTATATTTTAAATCCATATTCAACTTGATTAATAGGTACAGGTACCAACGGCCTAGTGAGAATTTTTGAGCTAAATTTTCTTTCTGATCTAAGTTTTGTTATTACATCGGCGGTTTTAATGTGAACTTGGAGCCTTCATTGTTTAAGCTAACACTAGAAAGGGTTTAAAAAATTTATTTAAAATAAATGATTAGTTTTTTTAAATATCACATGAACAAATTTCAAATTTCTTCTGCATGACCAAACAATATAACCTCATGGGGTGATAAATGAACAAGTTTATAAATATCAACATTTTATATTTCTTCTGATGAAAATGATTATTTATTCATTAAATTTCAAATTTTTGCTTTCACAAACCATTGTGGTTTTTTATTACTGCTTTGATTCTTTTACTCACATTTAATATTTCTGCAGTTTACATTTGTTATCCTTTGCCTCTCGTTTATATTTTGAAAAATTGGAACAAAATCTTAGCAGCTCCCTAATTTGAGAATTAATTTAATATAAAGGATTATTAAAAGCTCAAATATGATGGAACTTCTACAGAAGATATAAAACAGTTTGAAGTTTTCAAAATAAATTTCATATATGATCAAATGAAACACTTGTTTCAAACTGAGGTACAAAACTTTTCAATTTATTAAAAAATTATCCATGGAAAATATCATTTTCATCTTTACACTTTTCTCACTTGAATCTTCAACTAGAATCGTATAGTTATACAAAAAACCAATATGCCTAGTACAAAAAGAGAAGTTATGCTTCACAAAATCAACTCAAAATGACTCCCAAACTAATCGAGTATTAAATGCTCTTCTAAATCTTTCAAAACTTATTTTCATGTTCATGTACTTTTAGATAAAAATTGCTTTGAGAATTATTTTTAATTCAGTCAAGGTTTTTTAATATTTTATCAGATTTATCCTACTTGGTTGAACCTTTTTGCTTCAATTCATTTTTTTCGTTTTAATTTTTTTTGATTAATCATTTCAAAAAATCACGTGAAACATAATATATTCATAGATGTGTTTTTTATGACGCCTTTTTCAGTATCATTTATTTTAAATTAGCATAATTTTGTTTGTTTCAACTTATTAAGCTATCAAAAATTATCAAACATTTACTGAAAATTTTGAAACCAAACTATATTTTCTAAATTTTTTTCCGCTAATTTCATTTTTATATTTTATATCTTTCACTATGTCGATTATTCAAATGGTTCGTTAACTTTCAAAAACCATAAAAATAATTGTGAAGTAAGGTTATTGCTTTGATAATATTTCGAGTAGAATAAAGTTTGAAACTTCATATTATGGCATTTCAAATCCAACTTCAGTCAGATTCAAATAAAATACGCGTTTGATTGTTATTTATCTCAACACACACTTTTTTTGCTTAAGAAATTTAATATCTATGACAAAAAAAAGCTTTTTTGTATTTTTAATTTTAAAAATATTATTTCATGGTAAAGGAGCTATTTAGAGAAAGGCAAGGTAAAAAGCTGAATAGAGCTTGCATTTAATGCAAAAAAATGTTACTTTTTGTCACACATACCTATAAAACAGCACAACCGATCAAACCCAAGAAAACTTAAAAATCTGAGATTATATAGTGATAATGTAAGCTAGACTTACGAAAAGCTTCGTGTCTATTTTTGAATAAATACTTTGTGTTTTTGACCTTAAAGTTTGATTTAGCCTATTCTATGTCATTATGATAAAGATAAAAACAGAAATTAATATGAACAGAAAGTATATATTATATCATTTATGGAACTTCGTATTTAACGCTAATTAATAAATTTGAAATTTTCCACCATTATTGTTTCATTTCAAAGAACAGCATCGCATGTAATAACTATAAATAATTAAACAAAATTTATTTTAGTTTGTTTTTAGAAAAATAATGTTCCTTTCAACGTTTGATTCATCATGAAGCTCAAAAAGTATCATATCGAACCATCCCATATTTGCGTTGAATGTATATGAATAAGGGATAATTATGAATGTTTCAAGCTTTCAACATAAGCTTAAACTTCAATACATAATGTAAAACTCCATAGGTATATAGAAGGTCTATATCAATATAAGAGGGTTTTCGATATTGGCTTATATAAGACAATGACATATTGATATTACACATTTGAAAAAGCGAATCAAAAGGAATAATATCGAAAATCAGAAAAATAATAAAAATTAAAGATTTTTGGAAAGACACAAGTGATATTTCGCGTGCAGGTAGTGGTGATTTTTTTTAAATTATAGTTTTATTATCAAGTTTGTTAGATTTAAACATAACTTTCTCTTCACCCAAAGTACAAAATGTGCTCATATGCTTTATGAGATTTATTTTTGTGAACATTTACCCAACTAAATTTTATTACTCTAATTCATAAAGTATAAGTTTTATAAGTTATAAGAACATTCAAATTATTTTAAACCTTAAAGACTCATCGTACCCGTCAAAATTATCTTCACTAAATAATTTAATTTAAAATTTATTATAAAACAGACAAAACAGTATTACTAACACCCATTTGTGAATACCTCCAGAAAAAAAAAGATGGAAGTGGTAATAATGATTTGTCTAGCATGTCTAATAGCTTTGTTTCTAGTAATCTTTGTATGTTGGCACAACATGAAGAAGAAAACACCAACGACTCAAAAATACGCTACTTTTCATCATTTGTTTCACCTTTCTAGGTTTGTTTATGCTTAGAACCTTCCCATTTTAATCAATTATTTAATCTTAGTTTTTTGTACTTAAGACTGATAATTTCAAACGAATAGAAACACCATCTCGAGAACAAAGTGATAAAATTACTACTTGAGAATGTATGAATGGTTTACGAAAGACTTCGTAAAATTTATTTTCAAATACTAGTTATTTTGTAAAAAAAATAATCTAATTATGATAAAAAGGATATTTACGTTACTAGCAGTATTCAAAACGATTAGTCAGGTCCCAACATTTCCAATTATATAGACATTTTTATAGATGTATCAACTCTAGATAATTGTTTCTAAATCACGAATCATCAAATATTATCTAATTAAAAACCATTTGATAGCATTAGAGATTATTTGTTCAAATTATTTGAAAAACTTTGCTGAGTTAATGCACTAGATGAATTCTTCAAATCGAAGTTCTAAACTCAAACATTAATGAAAACTATCAAATGGAAAAAAATGAAAATATTAATTGAACAAAATTGACCCAGCTTTCGGTAAGACACTTACATTCTCAAGTGTTGAAAAGAGACCACTTAGTGAATTTTGTTCAACATACAATCATGACAGGCTGTTGTACATTATACTAAACACCGCAGTGTATTCTTTATAAGTTGAAAAAATTTTCGTCACAACTGTTCTATGTACTTGATAATTTAATTTTAGAAATAATGAACTTAAATACATTTTTTATGGTTTTAAATGTATCATAATTTATTTCAGTTATCCGGAAACGCAACCGGCCAGAATCGCTACAAACAATGTGGTTTGAGTTGTACTTACGAAAGACATTAGCGAAATTATGTATTTATGTTATTTTATCACATACTCTTATTAGAGATTGTTTTATAAAGAAATTTTGCTTTGGAGGCGATTTCATAATTTGTACAATGTGTCTCATGACTGTTTCTATTCATTCACAACATTTCATTGTTTTTATAACTCTTTTTTATTTAAATTTTTTTACACTAGAATTTAACTTTATGAAAATTTTAGCATTACAAATTCGATTGATTTTTAAGTCTGTATTTATTGTAATTAACTTGTGAACACTTTTGGATTTTATACATTAATTGTATTTGTGAACAATTTTGGGTTTTAAACCTAAAAAATACGTACTTTCAAATAGTTAATATAGACAATGTTTTTAATATACTTCATAAACATTTTTATTTGAATATTTTAAAATCTAGAATACTTTAATTTATTTTTATCAGTTGAATATTTTAATAAATTAACATTGAACTAATAAGCTATGAAATTCATGTAGGATTTTTTTTGTTTACTTCCCCATGAATAGCCATTCAAAAAATCGAAATAGTAAAAGAAGTATTTTTAAAATCCATCAATATATTATTGGGATAGATTTCAATATTTTTCAAAATGGTGTCGGGTTTGAAGAAGTTGAAACTCTTGATCAATTCAATACCTTTAATCTAGTTTACCGGTGTTTTTGTATTAATATTTTTACTTTATATTTTATCTGTTTTAACACTTGCTTCTGGTCAAAACACTGGATATTTTAATCAAAATTTGAGCACATGTTAAAAGAACCATGATGTATCAATCTGTAAACTTTTTATCAATTGACGCAACATTTAAACCGAAAATTAAAAAAGAGGTGTTCAATAAATTTAGTATAGTAAGAGGAACTTAACCGTAATTGTGTGTTTAATAATATTAACAATAAGAATAATAATAATAAAAATAATAATAATAATAAAAAGCCATTACAAGATCACTCTTTTCTCAAGGATTATTATTATTTAACTTTTTAGAGACATCTTATGTATGTTTTGTATAGCAATTAAACTTTAAAAACATCAATTGAGGATTCATATATTTATTTGAAAGAAAAGCTATAATAGCTTTAACATAAAACATTAGCATTGATGCTAATGTTTTATGTTAAAGCTATAAAGTTTAATTCTTATTATTATTATCAGCGAATCAAAAAAGATAATAATAATAATCCCGAAGAAAAGAGTGATCTTGTAATGGCTTTTATTCTAAAAATACCGCTCGTCAATCTGTATCACATCATCTTTATTATATTAATGCTATAATTAAATTTGACAATTTGTTTTTGAAACGGCGTTTTAAAACCTTGGCTTTATGTGTTCAAAGGGTCATTTTGATGAACGAAATTCTAACAAAACTGATTTTTTATATTGTATTTGACGCAATTTTAAAATAATTAAACTCTGTCTTTTTATTTCCAAGATTTACTTTTTTTTAATAGTATGAATGTGTGAATCATAACTTTTTGTTAGAAAAATCACTGAGCCCTGACCAATGATGAAAGTATTTATGAATGCTGAAGAATAAATGCTTAACTAAGCATTGAACTAATTAGGGGACAGGCCTCAGTTAAAATACTTTAAATCTTATCCTTTATTGATATAATGATGAGGATAATTTAATCTATTAGAGTTTTTCCTTTTCGAATATTAAAGGATTTTTTAAAAATTAAATATTTTATTTCAATGAAGAAAATGAACGAAAAAATAAATGAACATTAAAAATGAGTTATCAACAACCGCGAAGAATTAATATTCGATATATCTCAGCAAGGAAGTGCACTTTTAACCAGCCGTTTTTTCGGATTTTTTTTGCTATGAACTGCTTTTTCTCTTTTTTTTTAGAATAATTTTTAAAAAATTTTCTTTTTTCATTGGTTTATTTAATCTCATTTTTCATAAAACTTCAAATTTTATTTTTTCTTTCTTGTTTATTGTACATACTCTAAATCTATGCCCTGCTCTAGTATTTTTTTCTCAGTCTTTCCAAATTCTTCTCCCCTCTTCCTCGGATCGTTAAGCGTCGCATATTTTTCCTCAATCTCAAATCTTGTAGTTCTTCATCTGTTCTCAATAGTTTTTCATTATCAACTAATTCTTTTTCCAGTTCTAGATCCCCTCACTCATCTCTTATTTCCTGACCTATGTGAGAGCCATCTTCTTGACTTCAGCGTCTACGCCACGTCACCATGTGTTTCGTGGTCTGCCTCTTTTTTTTTCTTTGGAGGTTCCATTTCAGAACTTGTTTGGCTATGCTGGTGGGCAGTTTTCGTAGCTTATGCACTATCCATTTTCAGCGGAGGCTCTACTGAAGCTTAATAATATGTCTATTAAATATCAGTTTATTTCGCATTGTTCAAAAGTTCCTAGTTATGTA
This sequence comes from Pterobdella sp. o SKG-2022, assembly GCA_964035795.1. Lineage (NCBI taxonomy): Eukaryota > Metazoa > Annelida > Clitellata > Hirudinida > Piscicolidae > Pterobdella > Pterobdella occidentalis. The sequence goes on along the minus strand of OZ038320.1, from coordinate 9,373,987 downwards.
ATTATTCAAAGTTCAGTTCCTCCATTCTTCTCTGTTTTGAGCTTTTGTCTTGGCTTCATCTAGGCCCACTAAACCCATTGCATTATTTATTAATGTGGCAGTATTTGTGCGTAAACGCCCTCTTTGTTTTTTACTACTAAATGCATTCTGGAGCTCTATTGCCATCGGTAGGTTTGGTCTGCGTAGAATATGTCCAAGCTAGCTCCATCTTATATAATCTTCCTAAATAAACTTTCCACCCTCTTACTGAAGCTTTCAACTCTGCTGCACGTCTGGTCTTTTATACTCATAAATTTTCTCATATCTTTCCATGTCTTACTGATCTTCACTGGCTACCTCTTCACTTTTGCTTCAAAATCTGTTCTCTCATGCATAAAATCTTCAACTCTTATTTTCCCCTTCTATTTTTTTAACCTCTTACTCCAAAACGTGCACTGGCCTTCGGTCCTCTACTCGCTCTCATCTCTCCCTTTTATTCCTACGCTAAAACTGCTTACTATTTTTTTAGTCCACTTTTTTGGAACTCTCTTTCTCCGAATTTCAAATTTTTTCTCTATCTTATTTTTCTCAAAAATCTGGAAACTCTGTTTACGGCAGAGCGCCTTTGAACGATGCTTAAGAGGCGCTATACAAGTTGTTAACATTATTATTAAGGAAGGTGCTAATTGAGATTTTCAATAAATTAATATTGATGTACAATATCTTCAAAATCATTATTGACATTATCTTTTGCTTGTTTGATGGTAATTTCTCTTAACAAAGACTCATAATATTCTTGAAATGACACCGAGCATCAAAAGCGGTGTGATAGTGTTGAAGTAGGTTTAATCGATTGATTATTTTGAAAGTCTTTGTACTTGAATGAGGTTTTGTTTTCATTCTATTGTTTGAGGTGTTAAATAACTTAAACGTCCTTTGTTGATTTATCTAAAAAAAAATAGGTTTTATAATTTCATATCGGAAATATTTTGGTTTAAATATACATTTCAGTGAGTAATCTTAGACTTCATTACATGCTTATTTGGCTATTATATAATATTCTCACCTTGTCTAATTAAGCCAATTTTATACTTTTTCAAATAATATTTTTTAAAGTAAAATTAAGATTGCTTCAGATGCTTAAACTTCATTCAATGAATGTCTGCTTATGATGTTAGTCAAACTCTCCACGTCATCATCATCATCAAACTCTCTACGTATTTTTTATTTTTTATACTAATTCTTCATATATAACTAGATATGAAAATTTATTTATATAAATGAACTAAGTTCTATACAAAGAAAAAAATTCTTTAATAAAAAAAATGAATATTAGTGAAGAAAACTAAAAAAATATATTCAAAAATCTCGTTTCATCATTATTATTATTATATTGAATGGTTTAAGAAATAAACTTGAAATATTCATCAAATGATCGCAAATGCAGTGTAATGCATGCGATAACGAAGCATCATAAGCACCCATTGTTACAGTGATTAAGTTTTGATTGAAAGATAATAAATATGAATAGAATTGTATACTGAACACTGATATCGAATATAAAATTCTAATTGACATACACAGGAAATTTAGGCAGAGATGAAAAAACAGTCATTATCAACTGATACTAACCCCATAAAAATAGGACTATAATGGGACGATGATGATGATTTATGTGGAGGAAGAATTGCATTTGTAGTGATGAACAAATTGAAATAAGGAATTGAAACAGAGTAAAATGCGACATTTAATTAATGTATATTAAACCGATTTTAAATGAATAACCTCAAAAGATGCTTTGAAAACGATTGAAAACTTTCTATAAAACCTAATCAGTTTTCACATTTGGCATAGCTACCAAATGAAAGTTGTGATAATTATTAATAAAAATGAACAATAAAATTTTCAAAAATCAATTATAAAATAACAATTGGGAAATAGAAATTACATAACAAGCACTATAGAAAATAAGAGTGATAATTGACAAAGTGGTGCCGTAGAGGACCTTTATATAACCACACATACATACAGCTTAAACACAGGATTAAATTAACTTATAAACTCAAAAAAGAACATGTCAAGAAAGAATGGCTTTGCTGAGTCGAGGGTTGAAGCCGTCAGAATGCCTCCTTTTGCGGGCACTGTAGCGCAACTTCTGCTCGCAAGACGAGGCCATTGCCTGTGCAAGCATATTCGTGCACCATACTCAATAATACCATCGATTAAAAAATTAAGAGAGATTATTTTCAAAATAAAAAATTAATGAAATTTATAAATTTTATATTAATCTATAAACAAATATTGATATAATATTCTAAATATGATAATAGGCTATTTAGGAAATTAATGGTGAAAACAATCACAATCAAAATAACAACTACTTCTAATTTGACAGCCTTCTCCTTGCTGAGAGCTTCAAAGGGAAGGGAAAGATCGTGGGACTCGGCTAGACTCCTCAAGTCGAAGTAATACTTGGCATATATACTTGATGAAACATTGATGTTGAACTGTAACAACTCTAAAAACTGCCTCTCTAACTCATTCCTGTAGACAATAAGAGCATTATGAATGTATGCAACCCCACGTTTATTCTGCAACAAAGTATCCTTCAAGCCAAAGGCAGTTGAACAAACACTGTTTCACTCTTGTTGTTACAAACCATGGCAGATTGAGTACATGTAAAACTCAATGATTTCATCTAGACTAGTATTTATCTATTTAAATGTAATTTACGAAAATTTTAAAAATTGATGAATACTTAAAAACATGATAATCAATAATATTAATAAAACAAAAAAAAACAATGTTAAACATACAGTTAATTAACTGAACTTAAAATACAATAAAACAGAAAAATTGAAAAAACTAACATATCTTCCACAGTGATTTCCTTCAGTATCTGACAGTAATCCACATTCCACACTGCCTGATCATCCCACACTTTAGAGGCCAGTAATATGGCTCCAAGCAGCATTCTTTTCCACGTGAACGGGCTCATCTCCATATCTCCATACATTAGCAGCCTCTCTAAATATACCTTTGTTATTATATCATGTAATTGAGATTATGGTATTTATAAAATGATTATTTATAAAATTAAGTTAGTTTTGAAGCTGTTTATAGCTGCTTTTCTTAGTAATAGAAAAACTTTGTAAAAAGGATTCTGTGCATTTAATGCAAGTGCAAAGTGAAAAGAATAATTTCAGTATATAATAAACATTGTAAATAATATTAGTAAAACAAAATACCAACAATTTTGAAGATACAAAAAATTATATAAATGTTTAAACAATTATCTGAAATAGTATAAATCAAGAAATTTCACTTCACAAGTTTAAAAATTATGTCGAAATTTCAAGACTTTCAATAGCTTAACTGACTAACACCACAATTTAAAAATTTTTAGAAAAATACCAGAGTGACAATGGCGCATTCAGCAGTGAGTTGGGCTGAGTGGAAAAGATTGCGGATGAATTTGTATATGGTTTTGTGCTCAGGATCTCTCAAGAAATGGTCCTCTGATAAAGGCTCTTTCTGTAGTTCCAAGGTGGGGTATTAATGTTATAAAGTTTGATTTTTTCTTACAACTTGGAAAACGAAAAATCATAAACACGATAGATTTATATTAATACCATCGAAAGTCTGATTCTTCTTGAAAATATAAAGCATAAGTTATGTTTTTAGCTAGCTAAGTATTAACTACAAAATACATGTAGTGATTCTTAGCTTAAAAGCAAATCACGAAGCTACTACTATCACCCTTAAATCAACACACCAATAAAAAATGATTATAAACACAAACGGATAATGGGTGTTTGATTTCATCAAAGATTTCCAACTGCACGTCATCCAGAATACGAGCATCTCTGTGTGATCGATTCCTTATGTGGAAGAAAATAGCAAGAGCCACAGCTCTGATGGTGTTCTTGAGATTGGGTTGACTAACTGTTGAGTCATCTATGAAGATTGTGGAGCATGATGAATGCTTCCGTATGTTTCTTGCTTCCTCAGTGAATTCACGATGCTTTGAGGATTGATGGAAAAATTTTTCAGTTAATATTTGAAAAAATTTAGTCTCATACCACTAAATAAGCTCAAAATATTAATCTAAAATGGAAACTAGTGATATGTTTGAGGCAAAATATATATTAATACAATAAAACAGAAAAAAAAACATCGTAAAACTTCAGTTCTCAGAATTAGTGTGCTTATAAATAGATATACTGCATGATGTAAAGAAACTAACAGAACGATGATGATTATCATAGTGACTTTTTCGTCTTCTGTGATCTATAAAAAAATTAAATTGAGAAAAAAATTTACCAAGATTTATCTTTTCAGAGACATCTTATGTATGTTTTGTATAGCAATTAAACTTTAAAAACATCAATTGAGGATTCATACATTTATTTAAAAGGAAAGCTAATTTTCGATAAGTATAGCCTTATCATAAAACATTTATAATAAGTTTTATATATATCAAAACTTTAAATATCTTTTAACTAAGTTCAACATAACTATATTAAAATATGTATACTGTTATAAATATCATCATAATGCAAAAAAAAGCTAAAAATTAGTCTATAAACTTTTTCGATGTTTGTCACTAGCTGAGCGAATGAGAAAGATGGGACATGCTTGTGGATATACAGAGGGATCATTCACTGATTCTGATGTAATATTGATGCATATTTAATCTATATTATACCTAAAAAAATTTTTTTCTTTTGGAAGTCTAAACTGAAGATTTGATTATTTAAAAAAACAAAAAAATTTAGCATGAAATATAATTCTGAATATTAGACACACAACTCTCAAATGTGTTTGTATCTATATGAAAAAAATTATTACAAAAACAAAGATTGATAATATCATGTATTCTGTGATAAGTTGAAGAAAAGATACAAAAACCTTCAGGTTCTCGATCATTTATATGTTGGAGATTGGAAACACTTGTTTTAAGTGAAACTCTTGAGTTTGAAGCACTGAGCCGGTTGTTATTATTGTAATAGTTTATTGTGCCATTGTTGTAGTTATTATCTCTATTGATGTAATAGTTTTGATGGTTGTAATTTTCCGGCACGTATGAAGGAGCTCTTGGTTCTTTTGAAACACAACAGTTGCCCATTTTTAATTTATATACAAATGAATAGGCAATTTCAAATCTTTCTTGTCGTAATTGATTTTGTATCGCTTACGTATATACAGAGCCGGTTTATGAGTACTGAATAAAAAAAAACGACTAGATAAAAATGAAAAATAAATAAAACTTTAAACAGATATGTTAAAAGAAAAATATAAAGACATCTTTTCTCAACTCCACTCGATGCAATTCACTTTTAACAACCTTAGCTAATTAATAGACGCATTGATGCGAAAATTATTTTAGCTTTTCAAAACATTATTTCATTTGAACTATAAAACTTCATTATAGGATATTTAGTACATCTTTTTGAGAGTTTTATGAGTCACTTAATTCGCGGTTATTCTATCTTTGAACTTTTAGAATTATGAACTCAACTTAGTTATCAAAAAAATATTTTTAACAAAAAATTTTTTTTATTTTACAAAACAGTGAAGAAAAAAAATATTTCAAAAGAAGTTGAACGAAATTTTTTGTACACGGTCTATAGGCTAAAAACTTATACTTTAGCTTTTATTTTTAAAAATTAACAAAAATTGAATAGAGATTTTGAAATAACGTACAAAGAATGCAGTCATTTGGTAAACATAATCATGACGAGAATTATTGCCTCAAAATACAATATTTTAGACCTTATAATACTAAACGTGCACTAAAAAATCTAAGACTTTTTATTAATACATTTTTACTCAAAAATAACTTATAAGTTTATTTACAAAACATGCCGCATTGTGATCAACCCAAACCAGCATCCTTGAGTTTTGTTTGGAAAAATGTTTCTAGAATATTGGCACATTTATGATATTCAGTATCGGCATCATTATAAGTCCTACAATTGCTAAACATTCTTTTCATATCAGCGATCAAAAGATGTTTGTTTCGGTAATATTTGCTTTTCAATCGCTCACTCATGGTTCTGAGATCTGGAAATAAAATAATAACTAATATAAATTTTTTGATTAATTTGAATAATTTAATATCACCCGAATACTCGTGTAAAACTAATCAAACCTTAAAACTAATATCAAATAAAAGTTTGATTTAACAAAAATCAAAGTCTTTTAAAGAAATGAACATATCTAAAAACCACTAGATCTTGATACTTACAACCAAAAAAGTAACAGTCTTCAAAACAAAAAACACGGTAAAACATACAAAATAACAAACTTTCATCAAGAAAAAGACTAATAAACGTCGAACATCAAACACCAATTGAATACACATACCCATGGGGAAGAGAATATGCTCATAATAGTCAGGAGCTTCTGCCTTGTCGACAGGCTTGAGGAATGGCCATGCGTTGGGGTGCGACTGAAGTTGATAAAACAACATTTTATTCCACATTTTTTTTTATTAATGATTACATGCTAATGTTTTATGGTAAAGCCACACTTACCAAAAATTATAGCTTAGTTTTTAATAAATGTATGAATATCTCAAATTCTATATATAATTACTATATAAAAAATACATGAAATTTTTTTGAAAAAAACAATCCCTGAGACACCATTTTAACATTTTCTCTCTAAACTCATGATAAATCATAACTATTAAATTTATTCAAAGCAACGTTATATATATGTATAAAAATTATCTAGAAAACATCGATTTGAGGAATTTTGATACATTTATTCAAACTTGAGCTACAATTTTCGGTAAGTATGGCCTTACCATAAAAAATTAGCATTTCGTAGAAAAATTATAACTTAGAATTAAATAAATGTATTAAAATTCCTCAAATCGATGTTTTAAAGATAATTCCTATATTAAAATACATAAGATGTCTCTGGAAAGTCACATGTATGAACAGTCTTAAAGCCAAGGTTTGGTTGCCAATGAAAACTGAAACATTAAATACTAAAGTTCTTGTCGTATGAATTGAACCAAAACGAGACAAAACCGTTTGTATCCTGAAATAAAGTAAACTTAAAACGAAGAATTTTACATCTATTAATAGATCTAACTTTGAGTTTAATTCTAAACTTTTGAAATAAAGTGTTATATTTAGGCATGAAGACGTTAGCATTCTTGTGATTTTTACTCCGGGCTGAGCTCACTTATAATATAAGGCTTAAGATTTATAATGTGCGATGAAGGATAAAACTTGGGTAATCTTCGCAAAAGTGTCCACAAAAAATTTCCAAGCAGAATATTTTTTTTCAATTTAATTTTCTTCCAATAATAAATTTTTAAATAAAATATTTCTTTCTACCATATCAAAGGATTTGATAATAAATCATATTTAGTTATTATCAAGGCTTTCAATTAATAAAACTTCTAAATCATGAAAAAAGTAAATAATTAAATTAGTTAAATTTTTTAAACTTACAGAAACTGAGCAAAAAATAAATTAAACGCATTTATAATTTTCTAGAACATTCAATAACATAAACACTCAAGTGCCTACATGCTTGATCAAATAAATTATATTAACTATATTACGTTATACTCCTGTAAATGTTCTAGTAACTGGAGTTTTAAGCAGTCAGTCTAAATTATACATATTACTTACATTGTAGTTAATATAACCAGCCATTTTATTTGGAAAAATTTTTATAGACCGCCAGTCCAAGCTATCGTCCAACTTTAAATTATTGTATTCAAAGTCTGCTTTTTCTACACTTCCACTTGCAGCTATAAACTAAGATCATTCGTCAAGCCAAATGACAACGGTACCAGAATATCAGTTTGTCTACTGATGTCCAGGTTATAACCAGGTTTATATTAAGCTAATATCATTTTTCCAAAAACACTGAGTTTTCTATATTCTCTACCAATTTTTTTTTATTAATAAATTTTTTTTTATACTAGTGATTTGATGGCTGGCCCTTTTGAAGAAAAGGCGGTTTTTATATTAACGAGCTAGAGACTCTCTTTTTTGGCATAATCATCCAAGTCACAAACAATAAAATAAAACATAATCACAAGGGCATTTTGAAACACAGTTCTAAACTGTAAAACATAAATACAACTGAAACCTTGACTTGGTTGATGAGGGACTTGAAGACTGGGTACATATCATCGTCAGAGCTTTTGTTTTGCCTAGGTGGGTTCAAAGAACGCATATACAACTGAGACTATAGGCGTTAGGTTTTTGAAAGAAGCATGAAATATATACACTGAACAGTCATATTTTTCAAAAATGCCTTACTGAAATTTATTTACAGCTATTTAGATGAGAAGTACATAAAGTATCACTCAAAAAAATCCATTTTAATGATTTATAAAAGAAATACTCGAAAAAAGGCAAGAATGAAACTGGATTTCACATAGCTAATAATAAAATTCAGTCGCTAAATACCAAAAAAAAAACAATTTTCGTTAATAATATTGAAAATATTACACTCTCAAAGGAATGTAAGATTTTCTTGCAAAAATCTACGAATATCTTGTTAAATAAATACTTTGTGTTTGTCTTTCATACAATTGTGTCAGGCTATTCTACTTGATCAAAAAAAATGTGAGCGTTATCGCGATAAATTCAGGGTTGGAATACAATCGAGTCAAACACCTTAAACTAACTCAAATGAAAACATTAAACTCCATACTTTTTATCGGAGGAGGGCTTATAACCTGCCTGCAAAACACCAGGTATGCTGGCAATCGGTATCTGGAAATTCAATTCAAAAAATATATATGAATATATACGAAACTTGACCAGCAAACAGCAATTAAAATTTATATATATATATATATATATATATATATATATATATATATATATATATATATATATATATATATATATATATATATATATATATATATATTCTCCATAAAAGGATTTCACTACGAAATATTCATCTAAACATCATCATATATATATTTTTCATAAAACAAACACAGCCGCTTTGACAAGTATAGTAAGCAATTAAGGTATATTAGCAAAACACAATGATACAGCCTTACTTGTTTCGTTCCCTCTTTGAAGCACGTCAGTCCAGGATACACCTTCATACACTCCGCCTTCCTCTTCTCCAGCAGTAACCTCACAATCTTCATTTATGAGTTATATCAATTAAGCCCCACTTTGAAAAATATTTGGGAAACGTTTCATATAAAAAACACCCTATGAATAATCAAACAAAATTTAATTCAACCATTTTCTTTTATTTTGGTTTTAATATGCATTGGATAATAATTTCATGATAATAATAAAAACAAAAATTAAAAAAAAAAAAATTTCAATGAGATTAATACCATAAAATTAACTGATGCATTGGTAACTACATACAGAGTTGCATTAAAAGTACCTCTTTTTGCTTGCGTATGACGTCAGAGAACTGAGTGTAGATGATACGAGGGTTAAGTTGGCAAGCCATCAATACTGCCCCTTCGTAATGCTTAATGTAGCCCATGTATTGAGTTCTTGGGAGACCAATGTCCAATGAAAATCCCTGAAGTGAGTGATGACGTTGGGGTATGCTAAGAAGTGATTGGCGATTTATGTAATACAAAAACTTGATAAAATAAACGATCATTAACATTATATTTATATTATAAAAGTAATAACGTTGAAATTAGATTAAAAACATAAAATCAGATCCTAATTATAAAATTGAAACATAAATTTTTAAAGTGTTTAAAAATGACCAAATGACTGAGACTAAAGTTTGAAGAACTTCATCTAATAAACATGTAAAACTCAGAAGAAACACACAGTAGATCACCTGCTTCCTGAAGTAGCCCACGGCATACTCATCAGCAAAGGTTAAAAGGTGGTGTATGTTGTGGTGGATGTGATAGTCCTTTGTGTGATTCATCAGGTGAGTGCCGTAACCCTGGGTTATGTGACGTTTGGTGTATATAATTATTATTTATTTTATTACATAGTTGAAAGTGCTGGAGCTAAGATAAACTTCTTTGAATATTAGTATGCTCATTTTTATTGAGTTTCAAGTTTAACAAGCCTTATTAACCCACCTTCACTTGCTCATTCGATGTCACAGCACAAAACACAATCTCTGAGAACCCTTGGGAAGGAAACATTCTGAAGCACACACCACCAATCACCTTATCCTCCTTCACCAACGTCATTATGCGGTGTTTGCTGCGATTGATAGCATAACATTGATGTAATCGAATACTAGCAAAAATATTTACATATAATATTGCTAATTTTAATATAATTAATTTAATAAAATTTAATATAATTTTTCCGTTTAAATTCTCTACTTTTCTCTACAACTTTGCTAATGAATTATGACAAGGTTTTACTTGTCGAAAATTTTAACTAAATAAAAAATTTTTCTACGTGTTTTTATAAATCCTCATAATTTGAAGTTTACGAAAGAACATACGATGTCTTTAAAAAACTATAATATTGTTATAAAATTTAAACAAGATGTGATAAAAATTAAAAAATAGTAGATAAATTGACCATTTAGTCACACCAAACAGATTTCAAATTTAGCAATTCTCTTAAAACTTCAAAAAATATTAAAAACAAAAAAAATATATAACTAAAAACAAAAGAAAAATGGTTACGGGTCAAAGACGATCCTTGAGATGTACTCCTTTGGCATTCGAGGGAGTTGATGGGAGAATACATTTTGTAAGCCTACCAGCCATAAAAGTACCTGCAGCATTAGCATAAAGTTGATAGTTTTTAAGAAATCCGAATATGAAAACTAAGAATAAAATGAAAATTATTATATATAATGTATGCAAATTATTTAACCACCTTATCTTTTTTTCTCGAAAATACAGGAATGTTAATGAATAAATCTACATCCAATTTGAAATATGACTTCTTCATCTTCCACATTGTTTTTATAATTTTCTATAGCTATTACCTTAAACCTCATTATTCTAGTATTTTAGAGTTTATTGTTTTGAGTAATTATTTTTTGTTGTTGAAAGTTAGTTTATTAAACATTTCCTCAAAGAGGCTTTTATGAGATCTTAAAAAGTGCTACACAAGCTATACAAATAATTTGAACATAAAATTTGATATAATCGGGTACCGATAAGAATTCTCATGTATGAGCAAGTATAACAGTACAACAATAGAGGTTGAGTGGAAACCTTATCAGGAACTTCAGTGGTGAGAGAGTTGGCGATGACATGGGCGCTAATGATCGCCTGCATTTCCTCCTTCCTTGCCAGCTCGTCACGGGCCCCTGCTGCCTCAGCCTTCCCAACTCTATACACTTGCTTAAGAATATCAATATTATGTTTTGTTGTTTTAATTTTTAATGATATACAATTGTAGTGCAATTCTTTCAGGTCCTACATAGAAAAAATATAAATTTACATTTAATTCCTCTATAACAGTGATAACAGCTTACTTTTCTTAATAGCTTAATACACATTCTACCAGTTTTTTTATATAACCATCAAAGATACCAAATTTATCTACCAAAAATACAAAACACATCTACCAAAGAATATAACAAACCTCTTCAGCTTCCTGCATCTGCTTCATCACATCCTTGACAGTCTCTAACGGCACATCTCCTTCCAGTATCCTCCTCTTAGACTCACTTGATGACGATGAATATTGTTTGCCCACTGTAGTTGTTGAGGTGGTTTCTGCTAGTCTTTTGGATGCTGTGAATAGTTAAAATTTCAAGCTTATTTTGGTAATAGTGGAAGTAAAAATGTGATCCTAGAATTTCATTCGAAAAGAAGTCACAGAGTTTTTCATGCACTCAAAATTTTTAAAATGAAAAAATACAATTAGATGTCTCTGTGAAGTTTATTATATGTTATCATTTTTGAACAAACTCTAAAAAAAGCCAAGAACCAGATATTAGAACAGCTATTGAAAGTATTACAATTTATATAATATAAAATAAAAACCAACAGATAAGTTACAAAAACAAACTAGGATGAATGGAAAGCCAATATTAATAATTAGGATGAAGGAAGAAACGAACGTTTATCTTGGTGGTTGTTGATGAGGCGGGAGAGGACTGTGTATGTGGAAGTGGGGGCTGCTGCAGTGCTGTTGTCGTCTGATTCCTCTGCGAGATCAGTGGGTTGGTGATATTCATGTGGATCAGTGCCAATTCTTTTCCATGCAGATGTTCCAAGTAATACATATGACTATGAGTTTTTATACTTTGTACAATTCAAGCATATATTTAGTTTCAATACATTCATGAGACATAAGTAATGAAGAAATGACACAAACGGTTTTGGTGAGCAGGAGCCACTGTTTGCATGAAGTCAACATGGAAGATCGCTGAATCTTCTGCTGATATTTCTTCCTCTAACAACTGTAAAAATCTGAAAAACAAATTGTTTATTTACATCAACAACCTCATAATAAAAACCTATTTGATAAGTTTCTGCATGCATGAGTGCAAAATTAAGTTCTTTAATATAAAAAAAATAGTCTAACTTTTCAGATACATCTTATGTATTTTTCTACAATATTTTGTAACGAAAAACATCAAATAAGAAGAATTTTTAATATATTTATTGAGAATCGGAAGCTATAATTTTCGATAGTTAATTACGATTTTATTTTTTCGTTAACGTTTTATGATAAGGCTAAACTTATCTAAAATTATAGCTTCCGATTCTCAATAAATGTATTAAAAATTCCTCTTATTTGATGTTTTTTGTTACAAAAAAATAGTTAATCAATAAAACTATTGAATATACAAAAACTCGAATATTGAGTATATAAAAAGTAAAATGATAAACCAATCAGGGAACTAACTTGGGAAAATGTTTAAGCACGAGAGTCTTTTTATCTGCTGGCATTTTGTCCTCCTCCACAGCAAACTTATCAAGCAGTTGTTTAGAGAGTTGTTTAAAGATACAGCGTAAAAGACTTTGGCCAAACACTATGGACATCTCATAACGGGGGAGACTGTCACATATAGCAGGAGCATGACAATAACACAACCATCTGCAGTGGTATGTGTGAGGCACTGTATGGACGAATATGTACTTTAATACTTAATCTAATTACATTCTACTGCTGTACATGTCCCAGTAACAGCAGTCAGCCTAGATAGCATCCGCTAAGCCAAATGACAACAATAAAAATGTCAGTTTGTTGATACCTGCTACCGAATGTTACTGTTATCCAGGTTATAACAGGAAAGCAGCCTTAAATTGAAGGCGCTAAGTATAGAATATGTGTTTTATCTTATTCATCATGTTGAACACAAATTTAAATGAATATTACTTGACTTCATTCGCTGTAAATTACTGAATAACTGAAATAACTTGAAATTTTGTTTAAATTGTTTCCAAGATTAGCACTTACATTGTGAAATCATGAAAAATTTACTATGAAGTATTTTTTAAAATAAACGTCAAACTTATAAAAATTGAAAAAACAATAAGCCAAAACATAGTAAAAATATTATTTAATATAGATTTAAATATGAAAAACATGATAGAAACAAAATGCAGCAATCTGATATAACCTGGTGTAGTTCATCTTATAGAGAGCAAGTTCTTCAGGCTGCATGGAGTTCTTCCTTGTGTCAGGTGTCTCGAGCCTCCAGTGGTTCAAACAATGTAGCAGCATTTTAGATACCTGAAATAATGCAAATATATTTTAAGCAAAATTTGGAATTAAAACTGAGTTAAATGGTAGCTAATTTTCATGGACATTGACGTTAAACTGCACCCAACTGAGCGCCTGGAATTACAGACTGCTTTTGTTAAAACCTGAATAACAATAGATTCCAGAGTAGACGGTAACATTGTTATTTGGCTTGATGGATGATCCTAGTTGTAAACGGCGAGGCAAACCATCCAAGTTTGATAATGGTGGATCTAAAGTTCTGATCATTACAAGCTGGAAGTTGACTCGAGATACAGTTCTATGAAAGTTTTGTTCAAAACGAAAAGGTTTATCTTTATCACAATATAGGTAGTTTATATCAATGGGTAAAGCGAACTGCCGTCTACCTTAGTTCTAAGACAAGTACAGCAGTGAGAACTAAATTTATAATAACAACATTATGCCTTAAAATATAAAAAATAATTTTCTGTAATATGTTGTTGAAATACAAATAAGCATTCTAGTCAATTAAAAAAGAGCTCAAACCTAGAATACTAGGCAAGCTATCAAATAGTCACCAGTATCTAGAATACTCTTAGCAAACCATTTAAAAACTATTTATACACTTAGTATAAGATATCTGCAAACCAAGCTTTTATAGTTTGATAAACATTTTTATTCAACATTTACATTTAAGATTTGAGCATCTGAATGCAGAAATAATATGACATCAATAATGAGATTATATGAAACCAACCTCATACATGGCTTGCCACTCTGGCTGAGGTAGATTGGCAAACTTGTAAAAAAGAAAATTGTTGATTGCCTTATTGGGAAAAAAAATATTAATTAATATTTTTATGAAAACTGAAAATTATATATATGTATCTAAAATCTTCCTTATTTTACGATAAAAATCAAAAAATTAAATTTAAAAAAAAGATACAAAAAGTGTCTCTAAAAAATGCTTGAAATGTATTAAAATGATTGATATGTGCTATGAGACATCCCTAAATCTAGAAAAGAGTATCTACAAAGCACTCACACGATAAGGCTATAATTTTATCATAAAATAAAGTGAAATTTGAGAAACATTAATTCTCTCATTGATATAATTTATAGCAAACACATTTAACTTTTTAGAGACATCCTAATGTACTTATAAGCAATATCAACAGTTTTCAACGTCAATTTATGGAAAAAATTAGTACATTTATTGAGCAAAAAATAGCTATAATTTTAAATAAGTTTAGCCTTATCAGAAAAAATTAGCGAAAAAGTTATTTAGTAACTATGGTTATGAAGCAGTTTAAACAAAGACTATAGGTAACAAAATTTGGTTATTAACTAATTTAGAAACAACTTATTTTTCAATACCATTATTTCAATGTTAATTTTATAATTGTCCTGGGCATGACGTTAAACTGCACCAAAGACAGCGTCTCCAATTTGAGAATGCTTTCCTGTTCTAACCTGGATAACAGTAAACTTCGGTAACAGGTATCGAAAAACTGATATTCTGGTATCGTTGTCATTTGACTTGGCGGAGGATCATTCTTTATTGACAACGGCAAGGCAAACTGCCCAAGTGTGGGAACGGCGGTTCTTGAAATCCGATAGTTTCAAGTTGGACGTTAGCTTGGGCTGGCAGTTCTATGAAAACTGTCCCAACTAAAAATGGCTTTCATTAGCCTACTGCTGTATACTCCAGCTACTGGGACGCCTACAGCAGTATAATCTAATATGAATATTATTAATTTTATAATTGTCAATATAAATATGTAATCTAAAGTTAAAAAGATTATTTAAAAAAAAATAATGGAGTTTAGATATGCTTTAGAGTTCAAAGAATAAAATTTTCATTTTTTGCAGAGAAATTAATCCCCGTGTCTCCTCCTTAGGACAGTATCCTGGTTTTTTTTTTGCGAAGTTTCTCGAGTAAGGCATCCCAGGCTTTTGTGTCTACGTGCAAATGAGGATCATTATAACCGTTTTTTACTGAATTATGTTTTCTTATTTCAAAACTTTCTCTTGTCAGTAGTTTTTTTTAGAGAAAAAACTTATTAGTATCGGCCATTGTTTTTATGATTTCTGGCTTACTCCAATTTATTCTTCCAAAAGGGCATTCTCTCGCATGTTTGCTGATACCAGATACTATATTTATCCTTTTTTGAGAAGCTGCATCTGCTTCGTGTTGGGCCATTCTCGTTCTTATTGGGACCCTAGTCTGCCCAATATAGCATTTATCTGGATCACATGAGCACCACACTTTGTAAATACCCTTTTTGTCCAATGGATTGTACTTGGTTTTGTTTGGAGCGCTCAGGATGTTTCCTAGCTTGGGTCCAGCTGAGCAATGGAAGGATACATTATTTCTTGTAAATGCTTTTTTTAGTTTTTCATTTATTTGTGGGATATAAGGTACTGAGACCCAAGTGATGTGATGATTATTTTTCTTTGTTTTTGGTTGATCTTGTCGTGTTTCGTTAGTTTTGTGTTTTTGCATTGATCGTAAGTTGAAAGGTTTTATTGATGATCCTGGTTTTGGTTTTTTGGGCTTGTAGTTTCTGACGATTTTGTTCAATTTTTTTCTATTGTAACCATTGTCTACAAAGTTGTTTATTAAATATTCAATTTCTTTTCACAGAAATGTTTGATTTGAACAGAGTCTATAGGCCCGGCAGAGTGCTCCTTTAAAAACTCCTAGCTAAATTTTATGGTCTTGGCAGGATCGAGGGTTTATTGTGAGCCCTGTATGTGATGGCTTTCGATATACAGTGGTAGATAGAATCCCATCTTTCTCTCTAGTGTGTCTAGGAAAGGTAATTTGGAGTTTTCCTCTGTCTCGATTGTAAACTTTATTTTTGGGTCGATTTCATTAAGTATTGTCATAAAATTTTGATGTAAAGTGTTGCTGGTGTTTTTCTGCATAATTCCGAACTTATCGTCCATGTAGACTTTTAGGGACCTTGGAGCTTCAATCTTTCTTCTTTTTGCTATTTTTTTGGCTTCATTGATTGTATGATCCATCCATTTTTAAAAAAATAATCCTTTTAACTTTAGATTACATAATTACATAAACAATTATAAAATTAACATTGAAATAATGGTATTGAAAAATAAGTTGTTTCTAAATTAGTTAATAACCAAATTTTGTTACTTATAGTCTTTGTTTAAACTGATTATAACCATAGTTACTAAATAACTTTTTTTCGCTAATGTTTTATAATAAGGCTAAACTTATCAAAAATTATAGCACTAATTTTTTCCCATAAATTGAGCAAACACATTGAGAATCAGATGGTAAGTCACGATTCAACATGGTATCAAAACTGGTATCTCAAGATTATTAGGCTAACGATTCACTGTTATTAAGTGATAACTTACATTAAGATACACAGAACAATGCTTATATTTTTTGAACATTATTCTTTTTTATAAAAAAGCTTTGCATAAAACTATGAATTGAATTTTCAAAATATTCATATAACTTCATATTAACAGGCACCTTTGCAATGCAGGGCTTCTCAAAAGGGGGTTGTCCTATGTGACCTTCAACTGATGGCATGCTCAAGTTTGCTATGCATTTTCTGAGATGCTATATCAAAAAAATGATTAACAAAAATTAAAATGATGGCTTCATTAACATTTTTTTAAAATATAGCAAATACAAAAGTTTTATTGAAATGAAAAGAATGATGAAAAA
Source organism: Pterobdella sp. o SKG-2022 (assembly GCA_964035795.1). Classification (NCBI taxonomy): domain Eukaryota; kingdom Metazoa; phylum Annelida; class Clitellata; order Hirudinida; family Piscicolidae; genus Pterobdella; species Pterobdella occidentalis. Next base: position 9,356,686 of record OZ038320.1, on the reverse strand, counting down.
TAAAACCTTGAAAAGATAAAAATAGACTTGTTTAGTATCTGAGTCTTCTTCCTTTCGAACACAATTGAATAAATGCTCAACATCAACTACAATTCCCAGTAGTCTGTTGAGTTTCTCCTCATCAGATAACTCCAAATGACATGTGTGAGACTCTGGAATAATGGACAAAAAAATTTTTAGTTAGTCAAGAATAAGAATATTATAATTAAGGACAACAAGCGCAAAGTATTTATTAAATGACACAAAGCTTTTCGTAAGGCTAGCTTACATTAGCACTTGAAAAGCTTCATGTCATTTAATAAATACTCTGTTTGTTGTTTTTACTTTTAAATTCGGGCTATTATACTTTATAAGAATATTATACTTATTGAAACTTGAACATTACATATGTAGAAAGTAATAAAAATTACCTAAGGTATGCCCACAACTTCTGCATGGTTCTGAATATATAGTTGAAGGATCAGATGTGTTGAGGGTTGCAAGTAGATTGGATGAGCTTGATTGATTAGTGCTTTTCCATCCATTACATTTACACTCATTATACTATTGGAGGTTCAAATGTTTAATTTTTTAAAATCATCTACTGATAAATCAATAAATCTAAACATTAAACTTAACAGTTAATATTTGAGTTTTTCTCACTTTGCAAGAAGAATAAACAGCTAGCTTTTCTATCTTTTTATGTCTAGGCAGAGATCGAACCTGCTGCTTCCAAAGAGCCATTCGCTGAGTAAGACTGCTACTTACTCTAGGTTCGGCAATTCCAGATGACTGACTTGAAGTAGCGACATTTGTCACTTTGCTACTTTCAGAACTAGCCATCTCAAATTTCTATCTTCATAAACGAAGTTTGCTTTTAAATAATAATTTTAACTAAGATTGTGAAAAACTTAAATAAAAAATAAAGTGTAAACAAAATAAATTTAAATACTGAATTATCACATTTTTGTTTTTTAAAGTTCAGTTTTAAAAACTTATTACTGAAAATATTTTATCGTGTTGCGTGATAAATAAAGACTGGGGAAGAAGTTATAAGACGATTTTATCCTTTGTCTTAATATTTTTCAATGCTCAAATGAATCCTAACGTTTTAGTGAAGGATTGCCGATACAAAGTAAAATGTGGAAAAACGTTAATACAAACGGTGTAATATATAATCTTTGCTTTCAAGGTAGTTTCTGTCATACCTCCAGAGTCTCCTTCAAAGTTTTATGTGCTTCAAGAAAGTGACGTTAAAATATTGAGCACTCTTAGATGCGACTTGGCAGAAGTACACTTTGAATTATTTTTTATTCGAATACACATTTAATTTTGAATATAACTTTCTTTTAGCATTTCAATAAGAAGAATCCAATAGAGTTGACAGAAGATGATATTGTTGTAGGCACAGTCTGTGTTCTATATACTGATATATGGAGAAGAGTAAAAGTAGAGTATGCAATAGATCTTGATTTTGGTTTGAGGGATGTGGATACAGGAGAGTTTTTAACTAATGTACCTCTTTCTTCACTTCATAAACTTGTCTCTCCTTTCAATATGCATAAATTTCTTGTAAGTTCATCAATTTACAAAAAAAATAAATTTAGTTTCATTTACTTTATATTTTGAATTCAAGGCAATACCATGTCGATTAGATGGTGTTTATTGTGGTGAAGAGAGTTTAGTTTGGTCTCGTAGATGTTTGGGTTATTTTAAAAGTCTTCTCAAGGTTGGAAAAGTTATTGAAGCTGAATGCACTGGTTATACTGCTGGATTATGTAACTTGAAAGTTTTTGGCAAAAGTAGGGTTATTTTCGATGAATATGCTTAAACTAATGAATTATGATAAGATTGTATTTATCGAAAATTTTAGTTTCATTGAAATAAAGTATATTTAAAATCTTCATTTTTTTGAAGAATAAAAACTGAAATTATTGACTCTTCTATCTTTTAAAAGATAATACAAATGTTGCTGATATTCTGTTGAATCTTGGCTTGGTTGCATCTTTTCATGAATCACAATTATCAGCTGAAAATTCTGTTTTGGATCTCATTAAGTACCTTATTGCTTTTATTGTTTATAGAAATTTATGCTGAAATAATTCTATTTAGCTTATTAAAACAATTTTTAGAGGGAAACTTCAGCAAGATTCTTATCCCCAGCTCAATAATACTGAATGCAAGGTTGAAGGTAATAAAGGAGTAAATGAAAACGTAAAAATTACTCAAGAAATGGTTGTTGTAAACCAAATTAACAGCCCAAATGAATTTTGGGTAATGCTTTTGAAAAGTGCCTCTTATATAGAGAAACTTGAAAGCATTATGGCAGAAGCTTTTGGTTCTTCTTCCAAACCTGTAAACAAAGATTCTGATTGGTAGTTTTCAAATTTTTTTTAAATTTTTGCCTTATTCAAAAAAATTTTCAAAGTTTTTTTATAACCCATATTAATTAATGAACTTTGTTGCAGCTAATTAATTTGAAGACTCAACATAGTTAGGCTAGTATTATGTCATTAAAAGATGGTCGAATTGTATTTCCCAATAAATGTTATACAGCAATAAAGTTAAACTTATTTCATGTTAAAGCTTCTCATAAAACTTCAACTTGGCTAAAATTTGACAATAAATCACACAAGTATAATTTAGATTTAAATCAGACACTTGTTAACTAAATAATTGTTAGATTTAAATCTTTTTGTAATAGGCTAGTTTAGTTATTCATAAGTATAATTTTGATTGATTACAGGATGCAGGAAGGAAATTATTATGGAGTTCAAATTACACCTGGGGTGTGGAAGCGAGGTTGTCTTCTTGAGTATCATAACACTCACCCCCTTATTTTTTGCGTTGATTATGGCTACAAAAAAAAGTTTTCTCTGTCATCTATAAGACCCTTACCAGAAATGTTCATTAAAGCTTTGCCTTTCCAGGCCATACCTTGTTCGCTTTGTATTGACTCAGTTCTTTTCACTAAACAAGTTCTTAGCTATTTTGAAAATCTGCTTGAATCTCAGGAAGCTCATGAAGCCACGTTTTTAGGTCGTTTGTTTTGCGGGTCATATCAAGTAGTTCTAGGCAATAAAGTGAAAGAGAAGCTAGATAAGTTCATTAGGAGTGATTTTTGTAATCAGAATGGCCCAATCAAAGCCAGTTTACAAGATATTCTCCGGAGTATTGCCAAGAATGGTCAATTCATCAATGGCTACACAGCTAAGGCTTTCGACCAAGAAGTAAAAACAAAAAATAAAGAAGTTTCTGAAGTCTCTCAAATATCAAAAAAGACTTCATCTACATCAACATTCAAAGCTAAGAAAGCTTTGGGCATTGAGGAGAACAATGAGATTTTGTGCCAAAGGGATTCAGTTATAGTTACACATGCGAGCTCCTTGAGCAAATTTTATGTCAGTCATGTCTCAAACAAAAGTAGTTTTATGAAAATGACAAATGCTATTAATATTTTTATGGATGGTACTTCAGATAAAATAAGAGATGTGATTACCGTAGACAGTTTTGTATTAGCATTGAGAAATGGAGTCTGGAGTAGGGCTAAAGTTATCAAAATTATGCCAAAAAATTCTTTTTTTGTCTTTTTTGTTGACTTTGGCAATAAAGATTCGGTTCATGACTGTGTTTTAATGCCACCAAAGCTGATGAGTTGGATGCCTATGAACTGCATACCATGTCGTCTTTTGGCAGATGTCAGTCAAACGTCTCAAAACAATGGTTATTTACTGAAGAAAATACAGAACAGTTGCATGGTGATTGTTGACGCAGTACTTGAAAAAGATGCAATTTATTCTATAGACTTTAGATGTGAAAGTGATAAGCTATCAATAGTTCAACTGCTTGCAAAGAATAATTCAAACAGTCAACAACCTTCAAAGTATACTTTATTTAGTCAACAATCTTCAACTGAAAACAACAACAATAGCAGAAACAGTGATGATGCTGTTGATGATAAACTTGAAGATTATAAAGAATCAAACTTTCACGTTTCACGACCAAATTCCAACATTACTTCAAACCATTGTAAAAAGGACCATGGTGTGAAAGTAGGAGATAGGATTTTGATTGTGTATGTAGAAGCTTTTGATAGTTTCTTTTTACACGTTGATGACATCTGGAGTAAAAGTATGGACTTGATGAATAGAGCTCTTCAAAAATTTTGTCACAAAACCAAGTGTGTTTTATTCAAAATTTTGCAATATTTTTATACTGTAATACTAAATATAATTAAATTTTAGGAAATTTATTCAGTGAAATGCTTAACTGTTATATTTGAAGGGTTCCTTCTAAAGCTCCATCAGAAGGAAGCAAGGTTGCAGGATTATTTGAGGATGAGTGGGCCCGGGCTGTGGTTTTACCGTCTTCTTCAGTTGATATCAAGTTTGAACGTTTCTCAATATTTATAATTTTTGTGGGTGAACGATACATTTTTTAAAGTGAAAATGTCAATTTTTATAGTTTAAAATACTGGTAGACAATTACATTATTGAAACAGAGTGAAATTCATTGATTATGGCAACGTTGCTGAAGTGAAATTGCATGATATTCGAGTTTTGGATTCTGATCTTTCTGAGCTTCCTCCAACGCCTGCACTTTCATGTCAATTGAAAAACTTCACATATATCAATAGTCGTCTGAAAGAGGTGGAAAATGAAAATTTTAATAGAAAGAAATTGAATGAATGGTTCAAAAATACATTTGAATTAAAAAGTTTCAAATTGGATTCATTGGAAAAAGTTTTTTCGAAAAAAATTATAAATCCTGCTGATAATGATTCTTTTGAGGTTGGGTTGTATTGTTTAGAAAATAAAAAGACTGTTGAAGATTTGGTGGAAGAATTTTTTGAGCATGAAATCGCTGCCAAAAGGAAAAGAAACTTGTCTGTACAAAAATCAAATGGAAAAGCTTCTAGCTTGCAAGGTGATTTCCCTCATACAGGAAGCAGAAGTGGATGTTCAAAATCAAGCAATGTTGATGCAGATGATTGGGATTCTGATGAAGAAATTAATGATAAAAATAATGAAGGAAAAATTTCCACTAAAATATCTAGCGATAATAATTCATTAAATAATAGACAAGATTCTTATAAAAGATCATATGATGAGGTAAGTGATGATGAGTTTATGGAGAGTAAAGAGGATACTGGAAGACAATCTTCTAGTCAAAAAGTTAAAAAAAATTACAATGACTGTTTGAGTGAAGATTCTCAAGATGAGGGGGTAAAAAATGAAAAAATTGATGCTGATAGAAGAGACATCAATTCCCCTTTTAATATCAGTATAAAGAACTTCGAAACTGCAGAAGAAACGGTGGTAATTGATCGTTTTGGAAGAGTTTCTGTTGAAGATAAAGATATGCTGGTTGAAGTGATTCTCCCACATTCCCCCTACGACTTTTGGTGTCAAGACCTCAAACAATGTTTGTTTCTAAACTTTTATTGTACCATTAGTTTTGAGTTCTCACATGAAATTTAGTTGAAGTTTATTGAAATTCACAGTGATAAAGATAACTAAGTTGATTCCGGAGGATCCGCAAAGTATTTCACACATTCCTAAAGAGCATGAAGTATACCTTGGCTATGTTGACGGTATCAAATTTGACTTATTATATGTATTTATTCATTATATACAATGATATAGTAATAATAAAATATTAGTTTTAAAATTTATTCGTTTAAAATATTTTAAACCTTGTTTTCAAAAAAGATGAATACAATTAATTTTTTATTATTTCTATGCAGATTATGATGAGTGGTACAGGGTAGAAGTGTTACAAGTGTTTGATGAGGAAGTTGAAGTGAACATTTTTGATTATCAAGACATTCGCACTATTCCTCTTGCAAATCTGTCTCCTCTTCCTTCTTCTCTTCTATCATTCCCTATTCTTGCTTTTAATTGCTCTTTAGAAGGTAAATCATGCTTTAATTCCACATTAAGTTGAAACCTATTAGTATTGGAAACATAGAGTATCCAACTAAATTCATTAAGCTTATCTTAAGAAAATCTTATTTAATTTAGGGAAATAAATATTTTGTGTTTGTTTACCATACTGTTGTTTCAGGCTATACTACTTTATCATTGAAAATTATCATAGGGTTTGAAATGCCGGATAAAGACTCGCAAACAGATTTGGTGAATACGAAGTTTTCATCACTAGTGAGAGACCAGAAGATGTGGGTAAAGGGTAAAAAAGAGAGGTCACTTTGCCATGTGAAGCTCATAAGCTACGAAGGCCTTGACATTAAAAATGAACTTGAAAAATATTCTTCAACATTATAAATTTCGTAAAAGCATTTTGAAATTTTAAGTTTTCATACTACTTGAAAATTGATATAACGAAAGGAGATTTTTTGATTATTTATAGACGTTTAGTAGTGTTACTTTTTTTTATATCTTTTTTGAAACATTAAAAGTGTTTAAAACGTTTTTTTTTATGGAAGCCCTAAATGATGTTTTGGGCATTTAAATTAATTTAATTTCATGTAGTATATAGAAGTTAATGTCAGATAGAAGTTTTTTCTAGCGATTTCGTATTATTAAAAATTTTTGCTATAAAAAGATAGACTGCAAGATTTTAAATCCGATTTCATGTAAACTATATTGAATGTGGTCAGATTTACAAAACATGAAGGTCATTCTAGGTGGCCTAATTGTGTTTACTATAATGAAATTTCTCACAACTAACCAAATTCCTTGACCTTCCAAATACTCGATGATTTATTCCATGCCATTCTTCTGTAAAAATCACTGGTATTTTACTATCCCACCAATTCCAAAAATCCTTTATACCTTACATATAGTCTTCACATATTTGCATTAATTTGATAAAGCCTTTCCAATAGTTTCTCTGTTTTATTCCTCATAACTGCTGCCAAAGCCTTTTTTTGTTTTCACATTTTTCTAAAATATATTTTTTTGAAGTTTATTTTGAAATTTTTTTTTATCGCTGTTGTCATCTTTTCATTTCATTGCTAAGTATTACCTTTTTTTGCATATTCTTCTCTTCTTTTCCTCTTTGTAATGTAATGTAATGAGGTATTTATAAAGCGCTTTTTCTTACAGATCAAAGCGCTTGCTAAAAACTTAATGTAGCGAAAACACACTGTGAAACAGGTGCTAATTGTCGACCCACGCGAGATTAAACCCTTCTACTCTTGAAATACTAAGCCTCTTTTTCCCTTCTATTCTTTTTTGGAGTGATTCCATGTATCTCAAACTAAATCCTAATAAATTCAACTTTATCTAACTTTCTAGGTCTAATTTCTTCCCTCCCATTATGATCTATTGTGACATTACTATTCATTCCTCTTCTACTAGTCGCATCTCTATTAGTCCTCTACTAGTTTTCTTTTGAATTTTTCCTTTTATTCCAAACCTCAAATTATCTCTGCTGCTTCTTCTTGTTTTTACTGCCTTCGTTGCATCAGACAGATCTTTTCTCACCTCGATGATGCCTCTCTAGATTTTTGTCTGCTCTCTTGCTTTTTGATTACTCCCAACTCTTTATATTATAATCTTTTTAAATCTACCCTCTTACTAAAGCTTTCAACTCTGCTACACACCTGGTCTCTCATACTCCTAAATTTCCTCATATCTTTCCATGTCTTACTGATCTTCACTGGCTACCCTTCACTTTCGCTCTTTCTTCAAAATCTGTTCTCTCATGCATAAAATTCTCAACTCTAATTCAACTTCCTATCTTTTTAACCTCTTACTACTTCTTAAATGTGCTGGCTTACGGCTCTCTACACTTTCTCAGCTCTTCATTATCTCTCCCTCTTATTCCTATGCTATAACTGCTTTTTCTTTTTCTGATACATTTTTCTGGAGCTTTCTTCCTTTGAATCTCAAATCTTTTCTTTATCCTATTTTTCTTAAAAACTTGAAAACTCACCTCTTTAAGGAGCCCATAGCAGAGCACCTTTAAAAGATACGAAAGAGGCGCTATATAAGTTTTTTTACATTATTATTATTATTCTACCAACCAACGCAAAATTTTTTTTCGTTTCTATCATTTTACTGTTTTATGTTATTTTCATATAGTCTTTCTTTTCAAACTATTTTTGTGAAGTTTGGATAACAAGGGATGATCATGTAGTTTAATTTTAAAAATAAACTATTTTTAAACGCTTTTTTATGTATTTTGAAATTTATGCTACATAGTAAATATAGCGAAAATACTGTGAAGCAGGTGCACTATGATTTTTTCATCCTACTCACTGAGGCAACAAATAGTGTTCATTATCCTGTGGTTCAAAATGTGCGGTCGATCGAAACATACAAGCACAACCTTACAAAAACATATTTGATTGGTTGACAAAAATACGCAAAATAAATGAAAAAAGTTTTTTATTTGGGTATTATTAATTATAAAATAATACTTATATAAAAAATTTTGTTTTATAATAAAAATGAGTTAAGATTAAACGCTCAGAACGACGATTTATTGTAACAAGAGTGTTATTCTTGCGGTTATATAGCTTACGAATTGAAACTTGCAGCGAGCGAAAAAGATTGGAATATTTTCTTTGTTTGGCCAAAACGTTCTTTATATATATATATATATATATATATATATATATATATATATATATATATATATATATATATATATATATATATATATATATATATATATATATATATATATATATATATATATATATATATATATATATATATATATATATATATATATATATATATATATATATATATATATATATATATATATATATATATATATATATATATATATAATATATATATATATATATATATATATATATATATATATATATATATATATATATATATATATATATATATATATATATATATATATATATATATATATATATATATATATATATATATATATATATATATATATATATATATATATATATATATATAATATATATATATATATATATATATATATATATATATATATATATATATATATATATATATATATATATATATATATATATATATATAT
>OZ038320.1:9027988-9347498 GCA_964035795.1 Pterobdella sp. o SKG-2022 | reverse complement strand
GCCTTTTTTTGTTTTCACATTTTTCTAAAATATATTTTTTTGAAGTTTATTTTGAAATTTTTTTTTATCGCTGTTGTCATCTTTTCATTTCATTGCTAAGTATTACCTTTTTTTGCATATTCTTCTCTTCTTTTCCTCTTTGTAATGTAATGTAATGAGGTATTTATAAAGCGCTTTTTCTTACAGATCAAAGCGCTTGCTAAAAACTTAATGTAGCGAAAACACACTGTGAAACAGGTGCTAATTGTCGACCCACGCGAGATTAAACCCTTCTACTCTTGAAATACTAAGCCTCTTTTTCCCTTCTATTCTTTTTTGGAGTGATTCCATGTATCTCAAACTAAATCCTAATAAATTCAACTTTATCTAACTTTCTAGGTCTAATTTCTTCCCTCCCATTATGATCTATTGTGACATTACTATTCATTCCTCTTCTACTAGTCGCATCTCTATTAGTCCTCTACTAGTTTTCTTTTGAATTTTTCCTTTTATTCCAAACCTCAAATTATCTCTGCTGCTTCTTCTTGTTTTTACTGCCTTCGTTGCATCAGACAGATCTTTTCTCACCTCGATGATGCCTCTCTAGATTTTTGTCTGCTCTCTTGCTTTTTGATTACTCCCAACTCTTTATATTATAATCTTTTTAAATCTACCCTCTTACTAAAGCTTTCAACTCTGCTACACACCTGGTCTCTCATACTCCTAAATTTCCTCATATCTTTCCATGTCTTACTGATCTTCACTGGCTACCCTTCACTTTCGCTCTTTCTTCAAAATCTGTTCTCTCATGCATAAAATTCTCAACTCTAATTCAACTTCCTATCTTTTTAACCTCTTACTACTTCTTAAATGTGCTGGCTTACGGCTCTCTACACTTTCTCAGCTCTTCATTATCTCTCCCTCTTATTCCTATGCTATAACTGCTTTTTCTTTTTCTGATACATTTTTCTGGAGCTTTCTTCCTTTGAATCTCAAATCTTTTCTTTATCCTATTTTTCTTAAAAACTTGAAAACTCACCTCTTTAAGGAGCCCATAGCAGAGCACCTTTAAAAGATACGAAAGAGGCGCTATATAAGTTTTTTTACATTATTATTATTATTCTACCAACCAACGCAAAATTTTTTTTCGTTTCTATCATTTTACTGTTTTATGTTATTTTCATATAGTCTTTCTTTTCAAACTATTTTTGTGAAGTTTGGATAACAAGGGATGATCATGTAGTTTAATTTTAAAAATAAACTATTTTTAAACGCTTTTTTATGTATTTTGAAATTTATGCTACATAGTAAATATAGCGAAAATACTGTGAAGCAGGTGCACTATGATTTTTTCATCCTACTCACTGAGGCAACAAATAGTGTTCATTATCCTGTGGTTCAAAATGTGCGGTCGATCGAAACATACAAGCACAACCTTACAAAAACATATTTGATTGGTTGACAAAAATACGCAAAATAAATGAAAAAAGTTTTTTATTTGGGTATTATTAATTATAAAATAATACTTATATAAAAAATTTTGTTTTATAATAAAAATGAGTTAAGATTAAACGCTCAGAACGACGATTTATTGTAACAAGAGTGTTATTCTTGCGGTTATATAGCTTACGAATTGAAACTTGCAGCGAGCGAAAAAGATTGGAATATTTTCTTTGTTTGGCCAAAACGTTCTTTATATATATATATATATATATATATATATATATATATATATATATATATATATATATATATATATATATATATATATATATATATATATATATATATATATATATATATATATATATATCAAATACTATAATTTTGAATAAAATACTAATTTTATTTTTTTATTCAGAATTTTTATTGTTTTGTAAAATCTTAGTGAACCTTAATAATAACCTTCAGGTTGGGGTATGTACATTATGAAATATTTGAAACATTTTTTATATTTGTGTTGAACTAATTTTAAGGCCGAAAGAATGAACAACAAAATTATTAGCAGTGTTAGAACTGCAAATCAAAGTGAAATACTGAAAAAGCATAGAGAATCAGCAAACTCACACACGCCCAATAACACTAATATAAATATCATTGAAGAAAGTTAGCTTGAATTATTTAGTAATAATGAAAATTTTATAATAGAAAAATTATTAAATGAATGAAGTCTCACCAATTGTTATTTTTAATGTAAAGACTATGCTTTTTGTAAGCACATGTTTGTCCTCTATGGACTTTTCATTAAGAAAAACTATTTGCACTCATATACACTTTTTAGTAAGAATACTAAATTATAGCTTAAATAGCAATAATACTATTGACATTACTAATAATAAAAATGGAAGAAAAGTATTTTCAAAAGTATTGTTCAGGAAGAGGAAGAGATTTTTTTACAAAAACCTTCAGCGGAAGAAAAAAATATTCTAAAAGAGTCTGGAAGAAAGTAAAATTAAAATTTTATGAAAGAACATATGTATTATTAGTAATATTATTGTTGAAATTCAAACTATTTCAGAAAACAATGAAGTAATATTCATAAAGATAATTCGTAACCACACGAAACAGATTTGTCGAAGCAACCCACAGGCAATTAAATATCAATTTCCGATTAAAAAATTCTCAAACACTTGGTGTTTTTAATTTATTTTTACAGATCGAAACTATAAGACTATTCTGGAAACATTGTCTATCTTTAATGAATATTTAAAAACAATTCCGTGTCGTTTTTGTGTATTTAAAGATTTTACTAAACAATAAAAACTATGGATAAAAATAATTTTTTTTTAAATATATTATTTGATATATATAATAAAAAAGATCGTGTTGGTCGAACAAAGAAAATATGGCAAGCTTCAATTCGCAAGCTATATTACCGCAAGCATAACACTTCTGGATGAGGTATGTTACAAATAATCGTCGTTCTGAGCGTTTAATCTAAACTCATTTTTATTATATAACAAAATTTTTCATATAAATATTATCATATGATTAATAATAACCGAATAAATGTATTTGATTATTTACTTTGTGAATTTTTGCCAACCAATCAAATATGTTTTTGTGAGTTGTGTGTTTTGATCGACTGCGCGATTTGAACTACAGGATAATGAACACTCAACAAATACGAATTTTTGAAGCTTAATTCTTCAAAAAAGTGAATTATTCAACAGTACCGTTATCAGAAACAAAAATGAATGAAAAATTATAAAAATTGAAAAAACGCTAAAATCAAAAATAAACGACCTAGAAGGTTTAGGTTAGAAGTGTGAAGTCAAGTTAAAGGATGATCGTAGCCTTTACCCACAAAAAAGGTTTTATTAAGTTGAAAAAATAAGAATCAGTTATAATTATAAGATTTTGCCCTTAAAATGCAAAATTAGTGTAGAATGAAATAGTTAAGATAAGGACAGTGAAGTTTCATGTGAGTAGATGAAAACTGCATCAATGGTTGTTTACCGTATAACTATTTATTCATTATGAAAAATTTAAAAAAAAACAAAAATGAATTCAACAGAATGAAACAAATAAATTAAAATTTTTCTGTTTAGAAACTTTAACTATTTTATTGGAGCACGGTGAAAAATATTTTGTTTATGAAAAAGGCATTTGCTTAATAAAAGTTTGAGAACATATCTGAATTAAATAATAAAATTTTAAATAAAATAATATTTTATTTCAATTTCTAAAATATTTTTATATTTTATTCGAGCTGAAGTTTCTTAAAAGCCTTATAGAGCGCTAGGTAGATAAATAAGCCCTGAGTTATCAGCTGAGTTCCGTACTATATTTTAGTTGACGTATTTAATTAAAACTTCTATTATGTCTGAAAATGAAGTAATTTGTAAAGTGAAAAGTTATCGAAAGCGTTTACTTCTCTTTAGTGAACAGCCTGGCAAAGAAAAAGAGGTTTAAATCAGTAATTGATAAACTAAAATCATAATAAAATTGTTGTTTACTTGCTATTTTTTCATTTAATTAATACTCAAAAAATCAATTTTCTGAACTCATCGAAAATTTCACTCTTTTTCTATAAAATACCCAAACAGATTTTACATGTTTTGAAAAAATTGAAAAAGATTGAAATGACTCTAAAAGTACTAAAAGTAAAGTTTGTTTCTTTTTTAAATACAAACCTATTGGTCACAATAATTAAACTGGTTTAAAACTAACTTTGAATATTTGAAGAATCATTGTTTATCTATAATCTTGAAAATTTTATTAACTAACTTCAATAAATATTTTATACTCAAAAAAATGTGGAATGAAAATTACTTGATATAAATTAATCTCACATCATATGAAAACACTTGTATCAATGAAGTTATCTATTTAAACTTAAACTTATGTTAATATTCGCATATGAAAGATGGCATAAATTTTATTTTATTTTCAGTGTTACTCAATTATTTTTTTGTCTCACATATTCATCCAAAAAACTAAGTTTCATCCATAGGAATTTTACTGGTATTGTTTTAACTTTTGATAAATAATTCTGTTTTTTTCTATTTTTTTGTATTCATATCTTTTCATCATATTTGCCCAGTTCTTTGTTCAATTGTTTTATTATGAAAAAATTAGATTGATGATACTTATATTTTTTACTGCAATATATAATCTACTATTGTTATATAAATTGTTATCTGGTAGAGCATTTATCTGTGTATCCCCCACACTGAATTCTATCTAATAAGTCTTAAATTTAGTAAAAACAAGAGAGTATAAATGGGGTTTGATTGATTGCTTGATATCATTATCTTATTTTTAAAATTTCAAAATTGTTTTTAATTTAATTTGATGCATCTGCCCAATAATGTATCAGAGAAAGATTTTGTAAACAAATTTATCATTTCAATTTTTTGAATGTTCCAAAAATGCAATAAACTGCATTAAAATATTTATGATAATTCATTTTAAAATTATTTTCTAAGGATTTTTGGACTACATTTGGTCTCAATGCTTGCAATTTGTATTAGCTAATGTTACAAAAGGTTGCTCATAAAAATTTTGTATGAATACATAATCAATCAAAACAGAAGTGATTCAATGTTATTTATTCATAAGTGGAAAGATATAAAGATTTTTTTTTCTCATGAAACTCTCATACACTTTTATACTGGCTATTGAAATTTGTATACCCTATCATAATATTAAAAATCAATGAAATATTTTGAATATTTTATTTGTTCAAACAATTTCTCTATCACAATGAATAATCTTTATTTTAAGTTAATTCATTTTTTTAATTAAATATAATTCATTTGTTTATTTTATACTGAATAACTTATGTTTTTATACATTTTAATCATAATATACTTCTTGCTTTAAAAGGAATTTTTTGAAAAAACATGTAAGACATATTTTATTCGACTAAAATTTTCGATAAGTTCAACTTTACCATACCTCATTAGTGAGAAATTTTACTCATAATTTCATTCATTTGATTTTCTTCATAACTTGAATATATGACTCTTATTTAAGGTCTTCTAATTAAGAGGTAATGATGCAAAAATACCAGAATAAACTCGAATCAGATCGACACACCATTGCTGTTTAGTTTATCATTATGAACTCTATTTTTTGTTCAAAGCTGCCATATTTATAGCCTTAAAAATTTTACTGTTACGTTGAAGATTAACAAGTCTATGTACATTGTATATTATCTATGGGTTAATTTGATCGAATCCACTAAGTATCGACAAAGGGTATGAATCTTGTTTGAGTTTAGATGCGAATCATTTTTGAAGAGTTTTTGTTTGAAGTGTTTACGTTGAAAGCCAATGTTGTTCCAATATTTAGCTGTCTGCCCTGGTTTGAATTTGACACTTTTTGACGTGGTGGAGGGCGGTTGTTGTGAGGATGGAAGAAAGATGGTTGTAGTCGGTGTCTGCATGAAACTTAAAAATTCTTATCGAATCCCATTGTACAACTATGCGAATTATTTATTTGGCTAATTCAACTCATTAGCAAAGTTATATTATTAAAAATGTTCTTCAAGTCACATTTTAAACACACGTATATTGGTAGGAAACGAGCATTGGTTTGACTGTTAACAAGTTCAAGAGCAATGATAATGAAATACGAACATTAGCCGCAAGTTTAGTGGTTCGTTGGAAAGCTGTGGTGAGTCAAACATGCGCTAACCTTTCCAGGTTTAAGTTTGATTTTTTTTTGAAAAATTTTAGTTATTACTATTAGATCTAATCAATTACCCAGTAATATCGATTAGTTAATTGATATGCTGATGAAGTTTAAAAACATAAAATTATCTTTCAAGATTTGCATCTCTTATCCTAGTTAAAAATAGACTATTATCTTTTTTTAGCAACACTAGCCAAGAGAGAAAAGCTGATAGCGTAAGAAACGATGTAAAGAAAGCCAAAAGTTCCGAAAACGTACGATCTTCCTTGATGTCGCCAACAAATTATTCACAATCATCATCATCGCCAAAAAAATCGAAATCACGTAATCAAACCAATGCATCTTATTCAGATAATTCCATTATTACAAAAGATTTCCCAGCTTCATCTTCATCAAAGATAAACGGTAGTTTAGTTGAGTTGAACAAAAATCATAAAAACAGCATTAAGCGAATCAAAATGGACAAATGTAAAAATAATACTAAACAAATACATTGTTCAAATGATTTTAGTGTAAATGATGGTAAAAAAATGAATACAAAATTATCTCATCAAACCAATACTGAAAATCATACATTGAAACAATTAGAACACAATTGTATTTCTGATAAAATGACCTTTCAAAAGCCCATTTCATCAGCGAAACAATATGATCAGAAATATCGATTGAATCAAGATGAAGATAGTGATATTGAAGAGGGTATCAACAACAACGCCGGTGTTTCTTTCGCAGATTTGATGGCATACAAACCTAGCACCCCACAGAAGAAAAAGACTGTTAAACAAAGCCGTAGTTTCATACAGAAACCGGTCGACTCATCCCTCTTAGACGATAGCATCCTTGAAGATCTGGACCAAGAAATCAATTCATCATCCCAGTACATCAGTGGTCTATCAACCTCTGTGAACACAGAAGAGAGGACTGTGGATGCGTTGGATGACATGGTGGCAGGCTTGAGGAGGTACTCGGAGAGGAAGTTGTACACTGGACGAAAAAGCCACCACACTCGTGAGATTATTGATAAAATGCTTTTTAAAACCTTTTTCAACAGATCTTTTAATTTTTAAAGTTTAACTACTGTAGCATCATTTATCAAGCTGCGTTACAAAGTACGAAATACCAGCCTCATTCATTCATATTTACCATGCTTTTAAATATTACCATTCAATTCACTGAAAAATTTTAAAGAACTTTCAAAAAAATTTTAATTAATATTTTTGTATATGAAGAAATTTTATTGCACAGGTTTTGTTGAAAGTTTGGTTCAATGTTGTCAAAACGTACTTCTCCAAAACTTCGATGGTATTATATGCCTTCAATTAAATCTCCTAAATTTTTTATTCCTCTTCTTTATTTAAATGTTACACTAATAATAATAATAATCTACGAGGTTTATTATAGTGATTTTTAACCCTAACTAACTGAGAACTTTTTTTAAAAATATTTCCAATGCTTCTAATCGAGATTTTCAAATATTTTCTTACACTTAGCAAAAATAATTATCTTTTTATACTAGATGTTCCAGCTATTGAGACTTCTACAGCAGTATAATCTAATATGAATTTCTCAGTTTTTTTTAGCTTCAACAAAATTAGCCTTATATCAAATTTAGGGTTTGTTGATGTAATCCATATGAGAGTACTTGAAAAATTAGATCGTTTTACTAAATGCTTTGCATCTATTTTTCTCACTGTTGTTTTAAACTTACCTTTTTCATTAAAATTTTTTTTTCATCTATAACGACCAACGTGAGAGAAAGAAACAAGATCTGCTCTAAAAAGAACAGTCAAAGCACAAATTGTATATTATTACATAATTTTTGTTTGATTTTTACTACAACTGTGATAAGAATTTATTATCGATTAACATCAAAATATCTTATATTGAATCCTATTGATACCAATAAAGAAATTTTGATCACAGTTGTACTTTAAATTTAACAAAAAACTTCATAATATATGATTCATATTTTTAAAAATGTCATTAAACATTTTTTCTTTTTTTACAGATTAATAAATATATTAAACAAAGTATTAACGTTGTTTCGTAGCCATTGAAGGAGTGGGTTTAATTCCTTGTGAGCTGTTGGACCCTATTTTGAATAGAGTGACACCCTTTCAACTTGAAAACTTCGAACAATATAACGAGGTTTGGAGTTTTTCTATGATGACTTTTTGCATGAACACGACATGATGATGATTGCCTGAAAAATCAAAAAGCTTTGTAACAAATTTTTAAACGTCTTTGTGCTATATTTTATCACTAGTACATAGTTATTTATAATATATTTATTGATTGCAAATCATCACCAGCATTTACAAGAGGACACAGACAAGTACTGGCAGAAACACTTGAAAGCACAGTTCCCACAAGAAAAATTCCCTGAAAGAAAATTCGGATGGAAAAAACTTTATAAAAAGTTGCTGTCTGAAAGAGAGCGAAAACTCAATAGAACGACAGAAAGTATAATTTCAAAGATGAACCAGAAACAACAGCAAGGTGAGACTGAATTATCTAATGGATTCTTTAAATTTTGCATAACTAAATGAGTCTGATCCAAAAAAAAATCAAATCAAACACTTTTATTAGCTAAATAACACAAAGCT
Organism: Pterobdella sp. o SKG-2022; assembly: GCA_964035795.1. Classification (NCBI taxonomy): domain Eukaryota; kingdom Metazoa; phylum Annelida; class Clitellata; order Hirudinida; family Piscicolidae; genus Pterobdella; species Pterobdella occidentalis. Next base: position 9,338,772 of record OZ038320.1, on the reverse strand, counting down.
TTTAGTGAGCTGAACTCACATTATAAAAAATTAAAACTTTGTATACTTGATAATGTGAGTTCAACTTACAAAAACTTCATATTATTCAGTTTGTTTTGAAATTTTATTTTGTATCGTGAATTTTTAAATATATATGTACATGGTTTGCTAGTATCTCGCATGGAAGTGCTGCACACAACACCAGTCCACAGGAAAAGAACCCAACGAGCTCAAGTACAAAATTTCAAAAGCCCTCCACCTTCCAGTATGAATACATTTATATTACTGATAATGAATTTGAATTTTGATTTACAGCAAATTTTAGGAAACTCAATTTTTTCGTCAAACAAATGAAATAATGGAACCAAAACATCATCCTTTTGATTTATAATTTTTTTTTTTAAAAGCTATTTCTATTTTAAAAACTCCATTACATTTTAAAAAAATTCTTCAAATTATATTGCGTTGTTGTATAGTATTAACGGCTAAAAATAAATCAACTATATTTCTTCAACAGATTCCAAGTCAAAACTGATGCAGAAGCTTTTAACTAACCTCAAAAAACGGAGATAGCTTGAATGAATTTTTTTAGAAAATCATTTGTTAGTTTCATGAAATCCTTTACAGAATCTATTTAATTTTACTTTTAGGAATTTATTACTATTGTTTTAGAAGTATTATACCTAACACCTTCATAGTTTTCCAGTTTTGATTATTTTGCATTTTCATTAACCAGATTGTGATACTTTGAAGTTTTAGTTTATGGTTATTAAAAATTTCAAAACCAACTCGATTTATTTATATACAAATGTAAAATATATACAGTCGTGAATGTTCAATGAATAAGAGTGTGTGACAAGTTTAAATTTTCTTTGCTGCCAAATTGTTTTCAATTACCAATGGTGTACCCTTGTAGAAATTACCTATCGCCACCTATTGAAATATATTGAATACATCATTAGAATTTCAGTGCGGAACAAGCAATAAATTAAAGCGAATATAAAAACTTGAATGATTCACCTGTCTTTGCAGCACCTCCAAGCTTTCTTCGGCGTGCTTCTGGAGAGCGTCAAGTTTTGCGTCATCTGTTTCCTCACGATTTATACGAAACTCATGCTTCACTTTTCTCAAGGCGAACGACCTTAAAAACAATTTTCAACTATTCATCGCTAAAAATCGTTATAGGATTATATATAAATAATTAAATATGAGAAATTTTTTATGAATCATCGAAACATCCAAAAATTAATAAAGGTTAAATCTTGAAATGATCAAAATATGCTTGATTGTATATATAAGTACATCTAAAATCAATGATTTTCATGAACCTGTAATTAAAACTGTTTAAATTTTGACTTTCCCTGAGTAATTTTTTGTATAAACTAAGCATGACAACTTTTCTCGCACTTCCACTCATTTTAAGATGTTTATGAATTAAAAGTGCATCGCGTAAAAATATAAGCTTGAATATCAATGTTGCGAAAAATAAAAAATATTTAAAATAAAAAACTTTTTTTCAAAAAATTTAATTTAAAAATAATATACATTCAGTTAGTTTACAATACAATGCAAATTTTGTATGAATTATATAATGATCGTTATGTTATATTTTTATAACGTCTAATATTTACGTTTGGTAGAAAGACCTGAAAAGCTGTAAAACTTTGTTTAATGGAAGAAAAAAAACAAAAAAATACGAGGTTTTTGAAAAACTTTAAAAGGAAAGTGATAAATGCAAATATTTTATTTGTCATAAGAATTCGCACACTAACTAAAGACAAAAATAAAGACATAAACGGTTCTACTGAAAAATCTGCGGAAATATTGAAAAGCCGCAAATATCAGAGCTTGGTGGGCAACTTCCATTTTCAACCCCTTGCATCCGAGACAAAAGGGCTGCTGCGGCCCCTCAACCTACTCTAGCTTAAGACAAGTGTAATAATAACCAAATTTTTTACGGACAAAGCAGAAGGCAACCGTAGTCAACGGCGCCTACCAAAGAATTTAATAATCTGAGCAAATCTTGAATATGTTGAATGATGAAAAGATAGTCACAAAATACGTTTGAAAGCGCAAAGATGTGCAAAAGAAATTTAAAGAAAAATCTTCGAATGGCTGGAACCACGTCGAGACAAGCATTGGAAGAGCTTTTCACGATGACACACGGTTTATAAAAAATTGCGTGATTATTTAACAATGTTACTGTAATTGAAGTATATTTTTTTATACGTTATGTCAAAGAACAATAATAGCAATCGAGATTATTGATCAATCTACATAAAAGAAAATATAGAAAAAATTAAATTTAATTTTAAAAAATTGTATTTTTTATATTTCAGTGAAAAGTATACCTATTGGAAAAGAACTCATGAAGTTCATTTTTATATAATAATTTCAAAGATTACAAAAATGTGAAAAACGTCATTATCTTACAGAATTTAGTTATATAATTAACAATAGTTTTAGAAATGGACTTCAGCTATATTCTCTATGGTTGAAAATCAAATGAATCTGTCAACATTCATACTAAAACCTTATTTAATGTATCAATGAAAAATAATTTGAATCTATTTTGAAAAATAATACCTGCATAAGAGTTTAAATTTGAAAGTTCATAAATTCAACGACAAACGCTTGAGCCATATGTATGTTATTTACGTTGGAAAACCACGCAAGCATCTCTGAACAGAAGAGATAAAGCAACATGCACGCTATTCTTATAATTAATTTCTTTTACGTGCTCATTAATGTTTTAAGTTTCTGGAATATTCGAGAATAAACTTATTTTCAATTTTTATATTCAATCAGCTACCTAATGTTGTGAGGTTATTTCAAGTCGGCTCTTCTTTGTCTCGTTTCCATCACATATATACAGGTATTTATTGTTTGCATCGGAAATTTTCTTATTTAATGAAATATCTTGTATCGATGAGTTCTGATGAAGTGGGCGAATTGGTAGTTGTAGCTTCGAAGAGTTGATATTGGAATTGCTAAATACTCTTGGTTTGTAACTCACACAAATATTTTATCGAATATGAAAAGTTCTTGAGAAACTTTGAATTAAACTTTGTAGTTTCTTATTTTCAATTTACAAACAAATTGAATTACTCAGAAATGGAAAAAATAACAAACAGTGAAAACTCATTACCACAAAAAATTGAAACGATACAAGGCTTTCAACCTTTCCAGACAGCGTCGTTTCCTAGAACGAAAAAAAAGATGCTTTTAGAAATGGAAGCAACTATCAAAAAGAACAATCAGAACTTTATTGAACCAAAACCCATCGAACCTTTCACGTTTTCTATGGAGAAAGAGAATAAAAACTCCAGTTATAAAAAAAACCGCAAACAAAAAAACATTAGTGCTTCCCCAATGACCCTGACGAAAAAAATTCTTGTTTTGCTTGAAGATAACAGGTAAATGGTCCAAAAATCAATTTTTATCTTTGTTTTTAAAAAGAAAAAAACTCATAAACTTAATGGAAATCATTTGAAATCCTTCTTTTTGGCTCTTTTCAAGCAAGGAGGCTAGTGAAAGCTTTCTTCAAAAAATGATCTGGTTACAAAAAAAAAATTATTTTTTTTAAAATTTCAGTATAAATTTAACTATTTGGAATTTTTTTGACGTTTGAGAGTAAAAGCCAGTTTTAGAGGCTACTAAAAGAATTTTCTTTCAAATCACCGCCATATTTCTCTATTTGGACCAAGATATGAAATTTATTTTCTAAACATTTTTATTGTACCTGAAAAAATATTTAATCCTTTTTTCAAAGACATAATTTTTCAATAGTCCGTCAAACTGAGTTTAACAATTTTTTTTTGCTGAAGGGTGATACCCATTTTTAACAGAATACCTCAGAAAACTAAAACAATATGAATGGAAAAATCAATATTAAACTATTTAAACGTGAATTTGTTATTGACTTATTGAAGCTTAAATTCATATGATTTCCACATAACTCTCCAAAACAACGGAACAGAATGGTGGATGGAGAACAGAGCATGAGACGAATAGAGAACCAGAACCAATACAGAATTCTCAAAAAAGCTCTCAACGTAGCCTTCATTTCCACTGGAGTTCTGCTTCTCCTCTCTGTCATCGGTGTCATCCTCTTTACCGCCTTCAGTCGGTTTAAATGTCAAACATATACATTATTGTTTTAAGTCAATATTTAACAAATAACATGCCACATTCAAAATTACTGTGACATTTAAGTTAGGCTTCGGTGAGACAATGATAGAGTGTTAGAGGTCCGAGTGGCCACTTCACATCGGCACTCACACTGCGTCCTACAGATGTTCACGATAGTAACGCTTCGATAGTATTGTTTTAGAATTCCGCCACTTAATATAAAAATTATCGTGAACTCATGAAATTTATTTAAAAAAGAAATTATAGATGATTATATCCTTGTAACCGTTATATCTACACTTTTAACGCCTTGAACTCAACTTCTTAAAAATAAGAATTTCATTTTTTTTTGTTAGTTTCATAATTACATTTTTTAGAAGCCTTGTCAAATCGCTTTAATTTAATGAAGATCTTCAGGGATTACGATTAAAGTGACATGTGAAATGAAACAGGTTGATAAAAAAAAATAATATTTGCGACCTAAATTTTTAATTGCCCATACATTGAATCTTTGAAATAAACGCACATAAACGATGAAGATTTTTTTTTAACATCTGAATCTCAAATATCTATCTTTTCACCTTGTAAATCAATACGAGTTTTTGCAAGATTTATACGAAAAAGACAATTAAACAGCATTAAAAACATTTTATGACAAAAACTATTTTGCTTTAAACATTTATCCATAACAATTATCCTTCACAAGATTATTATTTTTGGAACTAAAAATATCTAATATAATCTTTAGGAGCGTTATAAGTCCCATATGAAAATATCTGATTATTGGATTAGTTTGGAAAGTAAACAGTCAGCTCTGTTGGGAATTGGACTCAATTATCTATTATTCTTTTTCTAATTATTATTTCTGCTTTATGCTTCATGTTTTATCATTTAATTGTTAGCCCAATAGAACTTTCTATTGTTTCTTCTGTCTTATTCAAACTAATTTTTTTTTCATAATATACTTAATTAATTGTTTTATTTTCCCGTTATTGTTGATTTTGTGACCTTTTATTGAAAATTTTATTTTTTTATTAGATTAATAGTATACTAGAATGCTTTAGAATAAAAACTGAAAAAGTACTTGAAAAAATAATCCCAAAATAAATGTTCTCAATCCATAAAACCACACAATGAATCACTACTCATGTTTGAAAAGGCTTTTACTCTTTATTTTGGAAGAATCTCCACAAATATTTTCATGTACATGTATGTAAAAAATTGAATCGATTCAAAAGCTTCGGAACCAACGCTTGTTGTTATTGCTACATTATATCTTCATGAAGATCGTATTGAAACTTGAAACTTCACATTAGCTTGGATTGCTAGTGAACATATACTCTAGTTTATACAATTAATGTCAATTTTAAAGACATTATTCCAGTAAAAAAGCTGTCATAGCTTAATTTATCATAAAAGCAAACTTTAGATAAACAAAATTAAAATTGAATAAATCAAAACATCTTATTTTGAAAGAATTTAAAACTTTGCCAAAATTTTTTAAGCAAGAACAGAGCGGATAAAATAACCATAAAAGCCACACAGAAACAAAATATATATTAAAACACCTGTCTTGAGGACATTCTCATTAATTAAATTCATTTTGATCTTTATGCCGCAACACGTTTGGAATCAAATAAAAAGCTTTTCTAATGAACGACGATTTGATTTTTTAAATATTGTTTTTCTATCTTCATTTTATATTGATTCATCATTTTACCTTCATTTAAAAAAAACCTTTTATTATAAACTTGTTATTTTTATTGAGGTATGAAAGTAAAAAAAAAAGCAAATGTAATGGGGTATTTATAAAGCGCTTTTCCCTTTAGATCAAAGCGCTTGCTACAAATTTAATGTAGCGAAAACACACTGTGGAACAGGTGCTAATTGTCGGCTCACACGGGATCGAACCCGGTAATTTTAGATAGTTAGTCTAATGCTCAACCATTGAGCTATAGGGGCCGACAAACCCCTCCATCCATTGCAGACTCATACATTGCTTTGAAAATAATCTTTAAATATTCACAGTCGAAGACAAAGGTATTGGCATGGCAAAGGAAAAACAGAGTTCAAAAAGGTTGAGTTTAAAATCTCTAATTCCCATTTATATTGTAGGAGATGTTAGTATTGATACTTCACCATCCCACTCAAATTGAGCATACATTGTAAAATTTAAAAAAATTATGAAATATCAATGTAAAATAATTGAACTTTGAAAATATCAATTGAGGATTCATACATTTATTTAAAAGAAAAGCTATAATTTTCGATAAGTATAGTCTTATCATAAAACGTTAGCAGCTAACGTTTGACTAGCATTTTGTCCTATTAGTTTTTATAAGGTGTTTAATAGACAGCTCGAAGATGAAGCTTGAAAATAATTATAATATCATAATTCTATTTTACAGAAACGTTTCGAAAATAGAACATAAGAAAACACCTGAAAAAGAAAAACATCGATCACAAAGCGAGCATAAAGCAAAGAATTTCAACAACGTATTTAACCATAATTATGACAGACTTTTTCTTCAACCTTCTTCCAACAACATCCACTCCTCCCATAACCAACATGACTCAACATTTAGTACAGAAACCAATAATTATCGAAAATCCTACAGAAATGTTGAGTCTGTAGACCAGCCCAAGAACCAGGCGTATATGCCATATAATTTTATAAACCATCCACACATTTCTAAAAGCAAACTTTTGCCTTCAAATAAAAACTTTCTAACTCAGAAAACATTTGAAAATCTAAACCATATTAACTCTCATAACACTAATAGAAACCCTCAAAAACCCCAAACTAACTTTTTCGAAAACCACTTAGAACTTACTAATCCTGAACAAACCAATAAAACAAAATCACAAGATTATAATGTGAAAACATCAATGTCTTCCATTGTTTCCACTCCCCAGTGCTCATGGTTTGTGATGTACAGAGGTAACCGACAAAGCCTTGTGTGCCTCGGAAAGTGCCCTTGTTAAGCCCTCAACAAATCTACCAAAAGTTTTCTGTGGTTATGGACTACTTATCAATATAAAAGCAGCTTGAAATTATGTTATTTTATAAATGGGTTCTCATGACCAACAAAGGATCATTTAAAATTGAATTCAGTCGCTTATGTATTTATTCTAAGAAGAGAATGATTTCATGGCATTAGTTGTAAACGTTCAACGTTATTTTTTAATGATCATTTGATGAATTTTTGCTCTATGACGTTCGTACACAAATCAAACACTTCGAAACACAAAATCAAAACAAAAAGAATCAACAAAAAAATTGGCAAACAAGGCAAAATCAAAACAAATAAAAAAATACTTGGCGATCAAAAAGAAACATATAAAATAAAACGATGTTGATGCCAACAACTGAAACTAAAATACCAAATGTAGATAAAACGCAAGATGTTGGAGAAAAAATCAAATCAGCGGGCGATGTAGTGACATTCAAGGTACAGAACGAGATGGAGGGTGATTTCAAAAAAATGTTGAACAAAGTAGAGTTTAAAGTTATCAAATCTGTTTTGTCGAAATCGAGTGAAGTGTTTGCAGCTATGTTTAAGGAAAATTATTTGAATAAAGCCAATGATTCTCTGCTGGTAGAACTTAATGACACTTGTAAAGCGGATTTTTCAGAGTTTTTAAAGTAAAGAATTTGAAAGTTAAAATACATTTCTCTTAAATCAAAATCAATTAGAAAGAATTTAACAGTTGACATATTCTTCTTACATCATAATCAATCATGAAATAATTTGAAATTCGAAATCTTTTCTCTTTGAATCAATTAATAGATTGTCAATAAATTTTAGGTTCATGAACGTCGGAGAAGCCAGTATGACATTGGAAAACGCCACAGGGTTGTTGTACCTGTCTCACAAGTATATGGTGCAAGAACTTAAAGACTCTTGCTACCAGTACTTCCATTCACAACTCGATCCAGAAAACTTTGCCACGATAATGAATATATGTGAATTTTTAGGAAACCAAGAATTCGAAACAGATGTTAATTTATATTACCGATTGCATCCTTATAAGGTTTTAGAAAGCCAAAATTTTCCAACACTTTCAAAAGTGAATCTTTTAAAAATTCTTTCTTTAGAAAAAGTTAACGTTAAAGAGATTGAAATTTTTAAAGCCGCAACAAAATGGGCAAAAGATAAATTGGAAAAATTGGAAAAAGAAAGAGCTTTGGAAGTTTCTGTCTTAGCTGAAACAAACTCACATTACATCCAAAAACCATTAAAAACAATAAGAGAAATTTTGGGAGAAGAAGTTGTTAGAAATATTAGATTTTCTTGCATGCCTTATAAAGATTTCAAAGAGATAGCTGATAAAACAGACTTTTTGACAGAGAAGGATGTAACCAGTTTGAAAAAATGTATACAAACCCAATGCGTGTTATCTTCTGATGGTTGGTTATCAATTCCCAGACAACCTCTTTGGGAAATTTGTTGTAATAGAATAGATCAAATAAAAGAATCACTTATTAACAAATTCCCTTTGAACGAAATATCATTCCAAGCAAAAAATCAAATATTCTTAAATGGACTTGGAATATATGGCTCTCGAAACATGAACCAAGCTTATGTAGAAGTCCATGAAGTGAAAAACAAAAAAACAAATAAAACTATTTTCCAACAACTGTTTAACATTCGACAAAATACTTCAACTCCTCAGAAAGTAACGTTTTCTAAGCCCGTAAGACTGGTCCCAAACCAGCAATATTGTGTGAAAGTTGTTTATTATGGAAATGACTATTTGGAGCATATAGAAACTTCTATTGAAAAAGCATCTTTGGGAGCACCCTACAAACTTAATCTTTCTAGTAAAAAATTCAACGACGTCGTGTTCGAGAAAATTGACCCAATGGATCAGACCTTCTATAACATTCCACATCTCTATTTCTTAAAAATTTAACCAAAATTGATTAACTATGTCGAATTTATTGTTCTATATCTCTGATCACATTTTACATGAATAATTATAAGAGACTAAGTAGCGTTTTTGTATGATATATTCAAAATTTGATACAAAATCATAAAATATAAACCTAACTTTTTATGAACGAATATCTTAGTTATTTGAATATTTAAGTTTGACTTGAAGAATAAAAATATCTAGTATTATAATGTTTTGAAAACATTTGAGCAATCATTTAAGACCATTCTCGTCCCCAGAATACGGTGGGCTTTTTTAAAACATCTCTGTAGCGTTTCACGAAGGAAGAGAAAGATGAGACACAGTTTCCTATAAATAGATCGCTCCGTATTAAAATGGCCCAGTCAACTAGGGGAAGTTCAGGATCGGCATGAAAAATTCTTACCTTCAATAAAGTAAGTCTTAAAATTTAAAAGTTTTTGAGAGATGAAAATCAAATAAAAGGTTTAATATTGACACAAATCATACAAAAAACAAGTACATTTTTGTGCTGAAGATGTGTGGAAAGTTCTGAGATCATTGGGTTGCGATCAGTAGCCACAAAGATGGTTTGTATTTGCTCTTTCATCACCGCTTCAGTTGTTCGTCTATAATAATTGTGTATAAACATACTAAAGTATATACATTGATTCCGAAAAAATGAAGTTTTGTCGTTAATTAATAGGACCGTTCTTTTAAATGCTAAGTGGGCCTACGGGAAATTTTTTAAACGAATTTCCATTTATTTATTAACGTTAAATTTTATGTAACTACCAAAACTTATTTTGCATCACCAGCTCACAAAATTTCAACTGATTGAAACTTCTTTTTAAAGTTGTTTATAATAATATTAGTAAAACAAATGCATATAAACTGGAAACGCAATATGCGATGATTTACATAAATATTTTGAATGTACAAGGAAACAATTTTATGAACTGACAAAAAACTTTAAGGGAAATTGAAAAAGGTAAAATGAACGATTAAAAACCTCAAAACTTCAGGCTTGGAGGGCAAGCACATGTTAGAAGATATGGTATCATTAGAGTCTTCAAGGCACTGAGGTGAAGCCATGAATGAGTGGGATCCTACCCCCAACTTGCATGCCTTCTCCTGATATAATTTCATTTCTATGTTATAGTGGTTGATTTAAATATAAATTAGCATAATGATAACTTTGATGGAAAACTTATAATTTTAAATGAAATTTCCAATAAAACATGGTACTTAGTAGTTTTTTACTAAACTGCTATACTTTGAATCTGGTAGAAACAAAAACCCACCCAATCAGCCCCATTGCGAAGATGAATCCCGATGAAAGATTTGTATGGGAAATTTTCTTCAATGTATTTATTTGCTTGACGCATTATATAATCAGAAAAGACCAAATGCTTTTGTAGGTGCCACAAGGAAGGCAGCATGGGAAAGGGTGCTGGAGCCCCTTTGAGGGCTATTACAGGGTACTCTGCTGGAGGGTAGCTGCATCGATGATAGGGTTTATCAGGATGATTTATATTACAATGATACAGAAAAAAGTAATGAAATAATCTAGATAATAATTTCATTTCTTTCATTTATAACTAGCATTGTTTAAAGAGAAACAATAGGTTGAAGCATTATAAATTGAAAAATATGGAATAATGAGCTATAGAAAATCAAAATCTTTTTCTCTTACGAAATAATAATTATCTTACATGGTGTTCCATTGCTCAGGGTTATTGAGTGAGTGGAAATTGACCTCACTGACAAAGTCCACATTCAAGCCATCCCAAAATGGCCCAAAAGGATCTCCTATAACAATTACCAGCTTTATAATATTAAAATAATACAATGGAACATTTTTTCATTTGAGAAAATGTAGAAAAGCTGCAAATATAAAGTAACAAACCATTACCAAAAAGTGCATTAGAAAGCCTTGAAAATAAATTAACTGGGATATTGATAGATATTGTCCAACCCGTGCTAGCATGGAAATAGATGCAAAACGATGATGATGATTGATGGAGTTTTTATAATGAAAAATAAGAAAAACAATTTATGTTAAGAATAATTAAATAAGTATATTATTGAAACAACTTAAATCAAACACTTTTATTAACTGAATAATACAGTTTTTATACTTGATTATGTAACTTCAACTAATAAAAAGCTTCACATTATTCAATATTTTTTTATGTAACTTAATTATAATTATTTAGTTAATAAAAGTTTTTGAGTTAAATCATTGGATGCTAAATTATTTCAAAAACCTTCTTTCATTCTACAGTCTGTTTTGCCTTTTCTCGGATCACTGTAACAAAAAGCAATTCTTTTCTCGATTGGCCAAATAATTGGTGCAATATGAAGCATAAACTCATCTGCCAATATGACTTTGTGGTATTTTTGCATGGCTTCAAGACTAAACCATTCATCAAATGGGACATTTCTCTGTTTTAATATTATAATTTTAAACCTAGTTGAAAAAAAAATACAAAAGTCTGACATTGGCACCAGCGTACATTCTGAAGGAAGGTAAAACAAGCGTGCGGTTCATTCTTTTGGCAAAGTCCATTCCTCCAAGAAAATGTTCAACCTGATTACCAATCCTGCCTAGAATTTTATAAAAAGACTATTTATTAACATTTAAAAAAATTAAGAATTTAAAAAAAAGTAAGAATTGTTACCCATGCATAAACAAAAAATGATATATCCATTTGAATCAACTTCTAAGTCATTGATGTTTTTTTCACAAAAAGTAAAAGTGGAAAAAACCAAAAGAAACAAAAACGGTGTAAAATTGTTAAAAAGCCTTGTCTCCATCACAGGTGGAATGTATTTAGAGATAAAAGTAAACGTGTTGGAAAAAAAAGTTATAACATTATTTATTCTAAAAACATAATATTTTGATTTCAATATTTAATTTCTTATATTTATTAAATTAATTTACGCTGATTTTTGTAAAAAAATCTGTTTGTAATAGAATGTTAGATATTTAAATCTCTTAGGACGACTTTTATTCTCGACTTAAATAGACTTTTAGATAGGGTTTATCAATAAAAGTAACAACTTTTATTTTTGTGTTTCAACTAATATTTACTTTCAGTGAAAATGAAATTAGTTGACAAATAATTCCGAATTTGTTTATATTTAACCTCATATTCAAAAATACAACTGTTGATAAAATTTTTAATTTTTAGAGGTAAAATGAGGAAAAGATACAAAGTGATGCTTTTTACATTTCTACCTTTAATTTTATTGTTAGAGTTTTCACATTCCAGCACACACTGGATTGTTACTGAAGAAGGAAAAATTCAAGCACAGGTCAGCAACTATTTTGAATAAATTTATTTAAAAAATTTTTTTTGGTTTTTTTGACAGTTATATAAAAAAATTCTTATAATTTCTTTCATATAGGAAGATTCAGTATTCAGTCTCAAATGTCCATATAATTTGATGACTTTTCTTCAACAAGAACAAAGGCTGATTCTATTACAGCAATTGAAACAACAACTTGTGCAACAGAAACAAGAGCTTGACACACATGAGGATAATGACACTGGTGAAGCTTGTGCTTATTTTATTAACTTGTTAATTTCATTTTTACTAATTTGGTTTTATTTTTTCACTTGCATTTAATAGAATTTTAAGATAAATTTTAGATAATGGTTTGTTCAATTTTTTCTAAAAATATCCACTTTCAAATACTGTTAAAATACTTTTGAAAAGATTATGAGAGGGAATTTTTGACAACAAATGAGGATTGTCTAGAGGCAGGCAAGCAGCTGGTTGACATGGATCTGTATGTCAGTGCAATTCTCACCCCTCAACATAAGAACATCCTGTTGGTTATTTATTTGTTCAGCATGTGTTTAAATTTTTTTTCCTTGATCAGTTGAGTCATAAATTATGCCTTGAACTTCACTTTTGGTAATAAACTAGAAATTGGATTTGCTTGGCTCATTGAAGTTTTTTTATTATGGTGTTCTATTGAGGTTTATAGTTATTTTTTCCGTTTATGTTACGATGTTAAAATCATTCTGCATGTCTTTATCATGTGTTGAGTTTTTTAGCAAATCTTAAAGGTATAAATGGTGATTGCACTTTTGTTACTTATTCTAGCATTATATAAACCTACCTACACTACTTTCAATTCATTTTAATGTCTGTTTACCCTGTCTTTGTTTAATTTTCAATACTCAGAACCATTATCTCTGGTAAAAATGAATTGAATATTCATAATCTTCCATAATTCAGCATGTTAAACTTGAAAATTTATATCACAATCTAGTTAAAATTGCTTAAAAGATCTCATAAAACTATACATTAAAACATTCAAAATACACAAGCTCATTGAATAACATACTCATCCACATTACTCAATTCAAAACTCCAGCATCCAGGATTACACCATACCACCCGATCACCATGACTACAGCAACTCAGGCAAAGTGCTAGATTGCACTGCATACTACTCTCTTGAGTACTCCATCCACGCCTTTGAACATCTCAATGTTAGTGTGTTGTACTATTATTTTGTTCTTTTTTCTTTCTTATTGTTATAATAATAATAAATATTATTATTAGTCAACAAACTTTTTTTTATATACCTATGTTTTTCAGTTTTGTTGGTTAATAAAGAATGTACCAAATTCATGCAAAGTTGAATCACTATAATTAAATTTTGATATTTCATGAAAGTCAAAAAAAAATTTCTTTAATCATTTGATTTAGATATGAAACCTTCTGGTAATTATTCATGAAGTCTTATTTTTGTTAATTACAAATACTGGGGTTTTAATTATTATTGATTATGGGTTCAAGTAATTATAATTTCATAAGTGTTTAGTAATCAAATCCAACATTTAATACAGAATAATAGTGCACTTTTATTCAAATGTGATAAGAGAAACGAGGATTTATAAGCTCTAAGTTGTGCTAGAATGTGACGGTTATGGAGACCGAGTGACAATTTTATGAGGTTGATGTGGGAGGTTATTTAGCCATGTTAATTTTTGTTAAATACATTTTATGTTTTTTTAAACTTGATTTTCTTTAATTTCAACGTGAGAAATATAAGGAAAACTTAAAAATTAAGCCATAATTTTCGATAATTTCAGCCTCATCAAACACAAAGTATTTATTCAAAAAAGACACGAAGCTTATCAGAATACATTAGCAACAAATTTAATTTTTTAATGAATATTTTTTTGCGTGATAAGGTTATGTAGTTATGAATTAGTTGAATCTGTATTATTTTCATAAATAAATATATATATATAAATATATAAAGTTGCTATTATCAAATGTTGTTTGTTTTTTTTGTATCTAACATATGGCTTTGTTTGAGTGAGTGTGGTGTGAGGATGAATGATGCTCTTTGGTAAAAATAGGGAATCATGAAGGTATAAAATATTGTTTTAATGGAAGGAGCTTATGAGATGGTTTTAGTTAGTGTTGTGTGTGCAACTTTTGATTGAGTGTTGTGCTGTGGTTGGTATAAAAATAGCCAGATGAGAAGATATGCTACCATAATACCTTTGAGTATTCTACAATGAGGAAGATTGTAATTTTTTATGAGAATTTTCTTTTTTGCTCCAATAAGTTGGAGTTGAATAGTCTTAATATTGGACCGACTCTATGGGGCATTAGAAATTAAAAAGCGTCTTGACCTTACTATTTGATATCCTGCTGGTGAAAATGAAAAATAAGCATTGTACTTGGCAAACAACACTGAAAAACAAACTACATTATAGATTATTGAACATTTTTTCCAATTTGCACTCTTATGGTTATTTATAATTGGGTCATTAAATTCAATTTAATTAACAGGGGTATTAATTTATCAACAGTTTCTTTTTGGTATTTTAATTTTAATCGAAATTTGAATAAGTTTTTTTCGATTTACCTCAAGGAACATGACATTTCATTTTGATGCAACGGCATGAGATAATCATTTCAATGCTCATCAATACTCGAGCAATTATCAGAACACTGTCTTTTTGCATCTTTTTCTTTATGAAAATTACGAATGATGACAGCAGACACAATATGACACAGTAATTGCGACGTCTCGTAAGAACACTACTTATAATAATTTTTTAATTTTATTGACTAATATGAATAACTCAAACGAAAAGTTTTTAATTTTTGCTCTTTGACTAGTTAGCAACTTGCAACTTATACGTCACAGTTGTTCTTATAACCATCATCATCACCTTCATCACCCATCTTTGCAGGGGGTATCAAACAGAAATAACCTGAGCATGTTGAAGGAGCCAGAAATATTAGAGTACCTTCCTTTCATGCAGGATGAGCATTATGTCTCCTATCTCAAGGACTCCTTGCAACAAGTATTATCTGTTTGAATCCATGAGTTAGTCAATGTTTGGCTTGATGAATTAAAATAATGATTTTTTCCAAAAGCCACATTAAAATAAATCATCATCATTTTATTATAGTCAGCATCTTTCCCTTTTCCAAGGGGTCACTGACTTCTTTCCATGACCTAATCCTCTCCCTTTATTTCACCTTGTCATAGCAATCTTCAAGAACTAATCCAAGACCACGACAAAGGTTTTCTATCATCCCTTTCCAGGTTAACCTTGGCCTTTTCCTTCCTCTACTACCTTCAACCTCAAACCTCCACGCCTGTTTGACACAGTCGTCATCCTCTTTCCTTACTACATGACCCAGCCATCTCAAACTCCCTTGCCTCACCACTTCAACGATCGTACAATCCAACCCCAATCTAACCATCAACTTCTTTGTACTCACACCATCAGCTAGCTGCACACCACACATCATTCTAAGCATCCGTTTTTCTGCTCTTCTCAAAATACTCTTTTCAACGGATCTTACTTCCCAGGTTTCCGAGCCATATGTCATGACAGGCCTCACACATGTCCTATAACTTTGTCCTTTAATATTCCATGTGTGTCTTTTACCACATAACATAGAAGACACACTGTTGAATGCCTTCCAGCCCAGCCCGATCCTTCGTGTAACAGCTAGCTCACTTCTTCTTCCACCATTCACTATGTCTCCTAAATAACAATAACTATTTACCCTCTCCAACTCACCTAAACAACCATTTGAAGCATTCTTACATTCAACATTTGCACCATTCATACAAACCCTACATTCATAATTTCTATTCATCCTACGAGAAACTCTCTTTACCTTAGCACACCCCGCATGAATCCACTTCTTACATGTCATGCACCTCACACAATTTACCTTAGCCCTCTTACCACACACACCACATGGATCAATCTTAGCCAAGACAACAACTCCACCACCACCACTACTCTACATGACCTTTGTCTTACCCAGATTAACCTTCAATCCTCTCCCTTCAAAGGCTGCCTTCCAACGGATGAATTGTGCTTATAGTTCTTCTATAGTCTCTGCCATCAAGACCAAATCATCTGCATAAAGCAGTTCATATAAAGCACCTTTTTTCCGTCTTCCGACGATACGTCTAGCACTATTGAAAATAAAAACGGTGAGAGAACCGATTCTTGATGGGCACCTACACCTACATCAAATTCTTCCGAATGTCCAGCTCCAACCTTAACCCGCGTTTTTGCTCCTTTGTACATCGACATTATTGCCTGAACCAACCTTTCCGGGACCAACTTCTTTCTCAGCGCCCATTCAATCACCTTTTTTGCTACCCGATCAAAAGCCTTCTCCAAATCAACAAAACAGATAAAAAGCTTCTTATTCTTCTCAAGGTAGCTTTCCTGCATTCTCCTAAGAATAAAAATAGCGTCCACTGTGCTTCTGCTAGGCATAAAACCAAATTGCATTTGGTCAACTTTCACTAACCTTCTTAACCTCTTCTCCAGCAACCTTTCCACCACTTTCATACCATGCTGTAAAAGCTTTACACCTCGATAGCTCGCACAGTCCATAACGCTACCTTTCTTCTTATAAATGGGAACAACTATACTCATCCTCCAGTCATGAGGCATATCCATTCCATTGAGGATTTCATTTGCTATTTGCAAAATAACTTGCTTACCATGTGGAGAAGCAGCTAGATGCTCCTTGACAATTCCAGTTTGACCACTGGCCTTGCCATTATTTATGATTCCTAGCGCTCTTTCCACTTCGTTCATAGCAAATGGTTCCATGGGACCTTCAACCACTTCTACATTCACCATTCCATCCCATGGATTCTCCTCATTCATGATGGCCTCCATGTGCTCCTTCCACACTTCCGACCATCCTCGGCAAATACAATATTCCCATTTTCGTCTTTAATGCAATTATTACCTGCTAAGTCGTTTGCTTCTTTCTTCATCATTCTCATTCTACGGAATACAATATTTTTGTCATTCCATATCTCCTCCATCTCTTTCACCGTCTCATTCTTCATTGCCTCAGCAACAGCTCTCTTGGCTTTCTTTTTGTCAGAGATAGCAAGATTTATTTTCAGCCGATGGAAGTTGCTTCCACCTCTGAAAACTTTTCCTCTTCTCTGAGATGGCTTTTTGCACATCCTGGTTCCACCACAAAGTTTCACCGTGCTGAGGCCTACCTTTACTCGTACCACACACCTCTTCAGCAGCTTTAAGAATGGAAGACTTATATTTTAACCATGCATTTTGTTCATTGCATTTCTCATACAAAACCTCCATTTTTTCTGAAAATTTTGTTTTGATATCTTCGTTCAAAAGTTTACACACTTTTGTGCAATATTCCTTTTTAGCACAGCTACTTCGGGCATTTTTAAGCCACCTTCTGTCTAAGACTACCTTCAGAAGCTTATGCTGAAGCTCACCTCCAATTATCCTTACATCCATCAGAAACTTCCTCTGCTTTTTCTTCATCAGCACAAAGTCAATCTCTGTCCCACTACACCCCCTATTAAAAGTTACCTTCCTACTATCCTTTTTCTTAAACCAACTATTACCCACACACAGATCCTTTTCAACACAAAATTCTAAGAGCAATCTACCCTCCAAGTTTCTCTTGCCTATTCCAAAACCTCCATGAACACCTTCAAACCCATCAACTTCTTTGCCAATGTGTCCATTGAAGTGTCCTAAGCAAATCAAAACTTCATTTGCATTTTCCACTTCACACCCTCTTGCCATCTTCTCATAAAACTTCTTTTTTTCACTCATCGATCTTTCACATTGTGGGGCATACGCGCAAACAATTCTTACAACCTTTTAACCAAAAATAATTACCACTACCATTACCCTATCTGATATCCTATTTGTTTCCACAACATTCATACATAAATCCTCTCTAACTAATATTCCTACACCACCTATCTTATCTTCATTACCAGACCACCATAGTTTGAACCTTCTACCTGAGCTACCTACAGACTTTGAACCCATGCCTCTCCACCTCACTTCTTGGATGCAGCAAATACCAACCTCCCTTCTCACCAACTCTTCACACAACTCCATACTCTTCCCATTTAATGAACCAATATTATAACTACCAAAAGAAAAAGACCTCCCAAAAGAACAAGAAGAAAAAGAAGAAAGCCCAGAGATTCTTAGCACCCTCTGCCCATTCATGAGCTGCTAGGGACTGAGGGCCATTGCTTTATTTTGTATATTCATGGAAAAATTTTTAGAGTATGCCCTTGCTTTCACAATATAATTTCAATTATATTTAAATTAAAATAAGTTTTTAAGAAATTAATTTCTTATATATATATTTGTATTGATGTTCAAGATACATATTTTTTTAATGGAAAAGGTGATTCATTGGAAGCTTACCGTTTTCTAAAATTTCATCTGTATAGAACTTAATTATATAAGTTTTTGTATCAACTTTTGGATGTTATAAATAGCTCATGAATCACTGTTAAAAAATCTATTCAAGTCAGTTAAGTAAGAAAATATTAAACTCTATAAATTACAAGTTTAAACAGTCATAAAATCTAGATGCTGCTTCAGTTGCTTTCTTGGCGCTATATAAATAGTTTTAGTTTGGATATTTTAATTAACTATTGCTTAAAGCCAGCGGTTGTTTTGCAAAAAAAAATAAACAGAACTCATCACTCATTACCAGAACTCGTCCAGCTGGTTACACTACACCATGGGAGGTTTCCATTGGAGGCTGCTAGGAAACTCCACACAGGCTGTCGAATGCCTCCGCAGAGCTCTCCACTTTGCTCCTAGGTTTCCATGGGTTTTTATGATTAACATCCTCATCCTCATCATCGTTTCATGTCCGTTTCTATGCTAGCATGGGATGGACGGAATATTTTTATTGTTTTTATCATGATTTTGATTTTTTATGTAATTAGTTTCATTATATTTTTAATAATCTTTTTTATTAGATTTATTTTACTAGGTATTTTTTTTTCAATTAATAAAATTTTTTTATATAAATTATAAACATTTTGGCATTATTTTACTCATTACTTTTTTTACTATGCTTCCTTTAATGTTGAAAACAGGTAAATGATATGATTAAACTCTATAATAACAATCTTTTGTATTCTTTGTCATTTTATCGACTTTTAAATCGTTCCACCTTCCACCAATGGGCTGCATTATATTATATTACATTGTGATACAACACACACCGTTATTTTACGGTGAACTTTTTTTTTGAAGTTTTAAAATAATGAAATAATATAAATTTAATATTGAAAATAAATATAACTGTCATTAACATAATGCCTAAAAATATATGAAGTCTAATTAACGTTTTAGAAGCATTCTTGACAGTGGTGATCGTTAAACAATGAGAACATATATTATTTCTTTGAATTTTTTATTGATATTATATAAAATTTAAAGCATATAGAAATGAATTTTTATTACCATTATTATTTTTATTGTTATTTTCAAAAAATATTTTGTTATTGTTCAACAATTTCGAATTTCCGATACAGGGAGTACAAAGACATAGCGTTAATTTCACTGGCTAACCTGCTCCACAAACACCGCTATTCTACCGATGCAGCAGTACTGTTGCATGCAGCTCTCATCATCGACCAATCACAAGCCATCACTCATTACTCTCTTGCCAACGTTTATGCCGTTAGTTACATTGCGATGCAATTGTTTTAGTTGTTGATATTTAATATATTTTTATGTGTTTAAACTTTAGCAAAGTTTAAGTGTGGTTATATTATATTGCAGTCATTGTCGGAGGTGAACAAGTCACTGATCTGTTATGAGAAAGCTCTGGTCTTTGACCGCCTGCACCTCACTCAAGTCATTACGTTAAGCACGTTTTTTTTTAAATTTTGATTTGATTCAATATATTGCTGTTTATTTTAAATTGTAAAATTCGTTTCGATACGGCCTGGTATTCTTACAGTTCAAAATTACTCAAGTTTTCAATACGGCTATAGATCAGTATCTTAATCTTTTCATAAGACTAAAGATTTGTATAAACTCATACAAAGTTATTATAATTCTTAACGTCCTTATATGGCAGGCCAGAGTGCGTAGAAGGGCAGTATTGTGTCATATGAAGCTGGAGGCGTTACTTGAAAGCAAGCATCGGTGAACACATTGTTTTATTTATTTGTTTTCTTATGTCTTTTTAAATTTCAATTTCATTCGAATATATTTATTTTTTCATTGCAATTTTTTATTTTTTGAATTCTGTTTTCACAGAAAATTGCAAAATCAGTTGGAGAATTTGCGCAAGTAAGTTCAAATATTTTCCCTATACATTAACCCAAACAAGATTTTTACGATATTTCAATATAATTATGTATCATTTCAAAGAAAAAGTTTTTGTTTTAGTTTTTGTGTGAAATCTATTCCACAAACACACAAACCAAACACAGGTACCAGGAAAAACACTCAGAATGGCAACGACTGCAGAGAAAAGTGCTAATGGAACAAGAAAGCGACCAACAAAATATAGAAAAAATTCTTTTTCAACACTTCAAAAACGGTACACTTTTAATATAGATTTATTTGTTAAAATGATAGGCTCATTTTGTCCCTGCAATGGTACTCTGTTCATATTTTTATTTTTGTACCAAACACATGTGATGTGTGACTTTTGGTTTACTTCTTTGTTATATGCATCTGACGCATATATGCTTCAATTTTTTTTAAATGTTTAAAATTAAGCTATAATTTAGAAATCACGTTTAACCACACTTAAAATGTTGTTCATGACGCAAAAATACCCTCAGCGTATTAGACGTGCATTTAATCAACAAATCAGGTGCCCGGAACAACAAAAAGCTGAGTTATGAATACAACCACCGAGGCAAAAAGTCCAGAAAAGCGAACACGAGCAACGAAGGAGCTTCAAAGGAGGATGAAGCAAACGATGATGTTGGTGTTAATTCTTTCTTCCATCAATCATTCTTTTCTCGTGACGTCGAGGTTGACAACCTTTACCTCCCAGTCTCAGTCTTCATTTGTTATATGCTATTTCATCAATATTTTTTACCTTGTTCTAATTACCAAAAAAAATGCGTTTTGAAATGTATAGCTTCAAGTCTAGTACACCAATAGAGCATATATGAACCGAACATGAATCAGATACAGATGGACGCATCATCACACTTCGGAGACTGGCCTTCTAAAGGGGAATGTGAGCGCAATATCGACCACTACCCCTTGTGGAGTGAATTCCAAACTGTCTTCCTGCCTCCCGACCAAAGAGGCTTCGAGTCTGTTCTCTTTATATTATTATTTGTGTTATTACTGTATTTTTTTGACACTTTGTCAAAGGTCCTAGACTTTTGATTTCTAGTTAATCGCTACGTAATATTACCATTTCTGTATTTTATATTCATAGAAACTTCATTTCATTTTCCAAGTCGCTTTATGAAAATAGTAATTATATAACTATTTGACCAGCGTGAGTGGTTACTTGGGGATAAGTCAAGGTCTGGAGCCTGGTCAGTCACATCCGTTCCCATGGTATCCTCCCACTTGCCAACTTCTCCCATCCGCCTCCACATCATCCTCGGACTCCTTCGACATTTTCAAGAGTTATGGCTATCTCTCGATGCAGAACAAAGCTTTATTGAAACTCAAGATTGAAGATCATTCAATGAAAGAGGTATACGTTCACGTAACTCTTGTATTATTTTTATCAATTTTTTGTAGTTTTCATTTTGTTATTTAAAAATTAATTAAAAATAACGCAGGTATTATTGGGATGGGTGGGTAGTGACGTGACTATAGAAGAAGTGGGTCAGAGAATACTTACTGCACTCAAACAGGTTTCTATTCACCATTAAGCCTATATCGATATATTAAAAGCTTAATACATTCTGGCATAATGTATTAATATACTTATAACTCATACAATTTCACAGAGCACGGGTCCTGACTGGCTGTTGTACAACGTTGCAGGCCTGTATTGGAGGGTGGTTGGTGAGCCACTGCAGGCAGTTCAGTGCATCAACAACGCCCTCATCACAGCCCCTCAAGAACATAAGCACTTAGCTTTGGTCAACCTCGCCAACGTTCTCTATAAGCTTGGTGGGAAACGTGTGATTTTTAACCATTTTTTCAAATTTACTCGTCTTACACCATAAAAGACGACTATCGAGACGATAAACGACTATGGTTTAACTGCTTCAATTATCATAATTTATTTATATAAAATTAATATCAAAATGATACACAATATTCGAGCATAGTGGTATATCCTCGTTAATATGACAGACATTATTCAAACCAACTTAGTGTTTTTGAAACAAATTTTGAATATAACGACATACATACCAGCTTTATATAAGACAACACACACGCCACAGGAAAAGTAAAAGATGCCCTGGAGGTGATGCATGATGTGCTTGCCATTAGTCACCACGAAGTAAGTTATTTTTTATATCTTGTATCTTATAAATGGTTTAAATCGTGTCACTAATTTATTATTGAGTTTTAGTAGCTTTTACGCTGTTATAATTTTTACTAAATTAAATCAACTGGATTCTGAAATCATAATTTAATAGAATGATTTAGTCTAATAATCTCAAATAAAATCAATGTTATGAATTCAAAGCTATTATCAACATTTAAACCGATACTTCAGTTAGCTTTATTAATATGCATAAATTCTGATATTTAAATACACATGTCCACACCCTTACAGCCAGAATCTCTTTTATTGACTGGCAACTTGTATGCTGCATTGGGCAGCGTGGATGAGGCTGTGTTGTGGTACCAAAGGGGCTTGCACCAGGACGCATTCAACCAGCAAGCCTTGCTCAACCTCCGTATGGTCTTGTGTCTCAAAAAGTTTCACAGAGGTTGTGTTAATATTAGTATTTGTTTCGCTATTATGTTGTTTTATTGTTGGGGTTTTTAAAATAATAATTTTTTTTTCAAGACCATGATGGTTTTAATTATTTTTTTGTTTTATAATCTCAATAAGGATTATTGTTGGTTGCATAATAATTATTGCATTTGTTTGTCTCAAATAAATGGAGTGTTTTATATATTACGCTTCAAGTGCTGTCAATAATCTAGACCGACTGCTGTCAACCCCAGTTTCTGGGACATGTCTAGTAGTATAATATATCATGCTCAAAATTGCTATTGTCACTATTGTAGGGCTTTTAAATCATTTTGTAAATCGTTTCAATCACTTTTCAGGTAATTCATATATAAGAAAAATGTATTTTCACCAAAAGATTAAAAGAATTTATAATTAAAAACATGTAAGAAATTTTAAAAATTAAATATAAATCAATCAATCAACTAATCAGTCAATAAACCATTATATTTATTTATCTATTTATCTACCTATCTATCTATCTATCTATCTATCTATCTATCTATCTATCTATCTATCTATCTATCTATCTATCTATCTATCTATCTATCTATCTATCTATCTATCTATCTATCTATCTATCTATCTATCTGTCTGTCTATCTATCTATCTATCTATCTATCTATCTATCTATCTATCTATCTATCTATCTATCTATCTATCTATCTATCTATCTATCTATCTATCTATCTATCTGTCTGTCTGTCTATCTATCTATCTATCTATCTATCTATCTATCTATCTATCTATCTATCTATCTATCTATCTATCTAACTATCTATCTATCTATCTATCTATCTATCTATCTATCTATCTATCTATCTATCTATCTATCTATCTATCTATCTATCTATCTATCTATCTATCTATCTATCTATCTATCTATCTATCTATCTATCTATCTATCTATCTATCTATCTATCTATCTATTCATATTTTTATTTCCTTCTACGTATGTTTGAGTTTTTTTTCTTTTTTATGTTTCATGGTTTATTCAAAGTTTTAAGAATTCTGCATGAGTTTGAACTAAACTAAAGATTTAGTTAACTTTAGTTTTTTTAGTTTCGTTTTCATTTTATGATAAAAATATAATTTTAGTAATGGAATTCAAATATTTTCTATCACATTTATTTCATCATAAAAAATTCTAACTGATAAAATATAATAATAGTAATCATAATGTAACTATATTCACAAATTTTACCGTTTTCAACAATAAAAAATTTTTTAATTAATATAATATGAAAATAACCACCAGGCAACACTCGATACCAACAACGAGCCCCGGAAACGGAAGAGGAAGAAGACAGCAAGACTACAAAGACAAACAAGAACAAAAGGTCTAACGATGATTTCCATGAGAACTTTGACGACACCAGTTATTTTGGGGAAGATCCTCTTGATAAAAATACTGCGTTCTTCAAGTCCGAGTCTGTGACTCAATTTTTTAAAGAAAACTCTGGGTTAGTTTGAGTATTATCAGTATAAATAAGCCTTTTTGAGGTTTTTTGAGTTTTATTATAAGTTTTAATATATAATAGTGGGACTCAGCAGCTTTTCTTTCAATTATATTCAATTTATCAACTTGATACAATTTATTTGAACGAAGACTTAGTGTCAAAGATTATATAATAAAATCAAGATAAGCATATTAAAATGTGTTTCATGATATATAAAGTGAAATTCGTTAATCGCTTTGTAGTATGTACAGTGGTATCTTTTAATCCCTTTAAAGCTTCAATGCATTGATTGAAGAGGACATGAGGTCGTTCGTGGACAGCAGCAAGTTCCACAAAGATATGAAGAACTCACAGCAGATCGGCCTGTTTGAACTGTGCCAGAAAATCCTACAAAACGTATCATAAAGCTTTTGATTGTTTAATCAGTAAATGTCAAATATTCATCAAAATCCTTTTATTTCATTTAATTTAATATACAGAAAGTCGTAATAATAATGTTTAAAAAAATTATAATTTGTTTTTTGTTGAAGCCCGAGAAGTTTAGCGTACTATTCAGTCAACCATCATTTGATAATGAAATCGAAATATATCGTAGACTTTCTAGTTTTCAATAACTAATTATACTTTCATTCTAATTAAAGAATAAATTCTTTAAAACAAAACTTATGAAGTTTTTTAATAATTACTTGATAATGTATTGCAATCTTACGAATGATTTGTGAGTCTTATTTAATCAAAAATTTGTTTATTTTCTTATTTTGCCTTGCAGGTTATTTTACTTCATTCTAAGATTATTTGTTTTTCAACAAAGCTCGTTGAAAAATTTTTGTGGGAAAATATGATACTGTTTCAAATTTTTGTATAAAAATATAATTCGAACACCTTGGAATTCATCACAGCATATAAACTGAAACTTCTCAAATGAAAATATGAATTTTTCAATAACTTAAGACTAAATAAAATTTATTAAAATACACTATCATTTAATATTTATTAACATTGAACAAGTCATAGTGTTGTATATCTATCGCAACCATTGCAGCCGCACAAGAAAAAGGTGAAGCTGATAAATCCATCAAGCGGTCAAGAGGCCTATGTCGAACATGACTTTTGCAAGCAGCTCATCAATGGTAAAGACTTCATGAATTTCTTAATGAGCTGTATTAAAGGATGATATTGAGAATCGTGGTGTATTTAGTATGAGGTTTTTCAATGTTTTCAACATAAAATTGAAAAGGTTTAAAAGAAAACATTTTTCGGAGTTTATTTTATTCCACGAAGTTTTTCGTAAGATGACCTTACTAAACTCCTAATAAAATAAACTCCTAAAAAACTTTTCATTCTAATTTTTACGTTTGGCTCGAAGAATTAAAAAAAATTAAATTGGTTGTTGATCAACTATATTTTAAATGTTGAACAGTGCGTCTATTTAAAAAATGATCATCTTTATAATCTATTAAAAAATTTTTTAAAATTACTTGTTTTGGAAAGCTCAAATTTCTCTAACTTTCCAACATTCATATGCTTCAGGCCAGGGCAAGAAAAGCACATGCATCATCAAAAATGACGGCTATCCCACCCTCAGTAATAATCCTTATATTAATTAATAACGAATCTTGTTAGATTATACTGTTGTGCATGTTTAGCATAGTAAAATTAAAAATATTATGAGACTGTTTTCTAATTGAATAGAGTTTTGGATTGAATGAAACAAACTTCCTACAGCTCCTTGCGATATAGACCCATTTGCCGACATGCCTGAGTTCTCCGATGAGGGAGGTATAGATGGGAAGTAATTTTACTTAAATAACATAATCATATTCAAGCCATATAAATGTTCATTTGATATCTATTAACTGCTTTTTATTTTTATACACTTTTGTTCGTTAGGATTAAACTCACGTCAAAAGGTTTGTATTGAATGCCTCAATTATTATGAAACTTGTGATTTTACTTGAAGATTACACAACTGCTCCTTTCTTTCAGTTATAAATATTTATTATTTTTCAGGTATTCATTTTAACACATATTTTTTTTTTAAATTAAATGTTTTTTAAAATAATTTTAATGCCTTGTTTTACTATTTACATCATTTTAATCCATTTGATTTAAATTTTTCTGATAATAAAAACAATAAAAGTCCCAACTACAATAGTCTTTTATTTAAACCTAAAAAAACTTTATATTATATTATTTAAACTTAAAAGTTCTCAAATTTCAATGGTGTTCTTCATGTTTTCCATATTTTTTCTCCCAGCGTTCAATAAATTCGAGTTTTCTCTGATCTCTTCTTTTGAAATACTCAGGATATTGAGCCCTTTCCAATGGGTGCCACATGTCAAGCATCTGAAGAAAAAAATATCTTTTTGAGACAAACTCTTGATGTAATCTTAGGTTAAAGAGATGAAAAAAATTTGGAAACTTATACAGTGATAATATAATCATAAAATCCAAAATGATTGAAAAGAAATTAAACCAGTTTTTAAAAGATTTTATATAAAAAATCATTATGAACTTGATGGTAATTTGTTAAAAATTCAACAAGCTTTTTTGACAACTTAATGAATTATTAGATTTAAAAATTAATTATAAAAATGAGTCAGAAAAGCAATATCTCATATTATTATTATTATCAATTCAAGATTGCTTCAGAGGCGCTCAAGGTTTGTAAGAGATTATGACTAGAAACTCACTTATACCATAAACAAGTGAGTTTTCAAAAGTTTGTGAAAGTTCATGAGAGAAGGTGATGAGCGCAAGCTATAAGGAAGTGAATTCCACAGACATGGAGCCTGGTGAGAAAAAAAGCGACTAATAAACAAGCCTGAAGAAACATTTTTGAAATGGTGCTCAAGTTAGAAATAGGGCGGTAGTTTAAAGGAATGGTAGGGTCCAAATTGCCTTTCTTAAGCAAAGGGAGAACTTGTGCTGTTTTAGAGGAGGTGGGGAATATTGCTTGCAAAAAGGACAAGTTGGTAAGTTTGGAAATTATTGGAACAGAGGTGAGAAAAGCGCTTTAAAGTGGATGGGGAAGTCTAATAGAGAAGATTTGTTGGGTAAAAAGCGAATTAGCCTACTCACTTCTTCAATACTGACAAATAGGGTCTGTGCAGCTCAAAATGGACATTGGCAAAGATTTGTGAATAATAGCAATTTTCTCTTTAGAAAAGCTACTAAAGGTATTCACAAGATTGATAGCTTCTGAAGAGCTGCGTGGCGGAGAAGGAGGAGATCTATGTAGGATGGAGTTGGCAGTTTTCCAAAAAACTTTCGAGTTTGGTTTGACAAATGCAAGCATTTTGTTAAAATAATCAGCATGGGATTTAAAGATGAGAGTGCAAGCAGTCTCACGAGATTTCTTGAGAGCAGCAAGAAGACTGGCTGGAACAGGCTTGGATGACCTTAACAATGAGGAAATTTTTCTCTCAAGTTTTCGTCATTTTCTTTTGGCGACATGAAAGCCATGAGGCGCAATGTCATATTTTGTGACATTGTCTGCATTTTCAGGAATCCAAGTTTCCATCATATTTATTATATAAAAGCTTTTATATTTTATTACATTCAGTTTCATATATTACTTTAATTGGATGAAAAGGATACATAATAAATACCAAAAAGCTTTGTTTAAAAAAAATTTAGAAATCATTTTGTTTTTCTAATGAACTGTTTAAAACATTAACATCAAATGAAAAAATAAAATGGATTATTTCAATATTTTACTGAAATAATATTATTATAATTTTTCAAACAAATACCCAGTCTGGCTGGTAAACTTCTCTATCATAAGCAATTCCTCCAGGTGAATTCGGAACTGAAATGTTTCAGTTATTTGATAACAATTATTAGATGAAATTTCTTATAATCAAATTAAGGATAGAAAATTCACATTTGAATGGTTGAGGATGTAAATTGTCTTTCAATTCTTTTTCTCCATCTTCAAGCAACTTTTTTGCTTTGGTTAAATCCATTAAATCCTTATTTTCATCGAAACGAGCTCTTAATAACACAGCTTCAATACGAAATAGATATCTGAAAAAATTTAAAATTTATGATGTTAATCAAGTATACTCTGGAACTAAATTGCAACGTTAAAAAATAGAACATTACCTATGATAATGATAAGATTGCAAATTTCTCAAAGCAGCTTTATAGAGTCTTCTCACTTTTTCTCCGTGAGATAAAACGCTGGTCCTAAGATATGACATTTCGAGGTTAAAAAACAACCATCGAAGATAACGTTAGTTAACTCTTCTAAATTTTAAAATATTAAAACAACAAAAATTCCGTCGAGCAAACAACAAGTTTTAAAATTTTTTTTTAAAACAAAAATTTATTTTTTATTAATTAACTTTATTCAGAAATGACATGTTAAAAAAGAATTCAAAAACAAAAAACATGATCACCTGCGGACCTCATAGTAACATTTTCTTTAACTAAAGTTAAAATATACAAAAAAAATTGAATTTCAAAAAAATCAAAATGTTTGAAAAACAATTACATCTGCAGTTTAAAAAAGTGTTTAAAATCTCAATTTTATGTTTTGTGTGGTATACAGTAAGTTCATTGATGGGTATTGTAGGAAAAATGATTTTGAGTGAGTTTCCTTTTCCACTCACTCTCACAATGGTACACATGGCTTTATTATGTTTTTTCCTAGTGCCTTATATTAAATGTTTTACTAAAGGAACTGTTTTTATGCCATCCAACTATACTAGAAGGTGCCTCATTTTTCTCAGTAATTGTAAAATTTCATAAATAAAATTTATTCAATTTTTCAGTCCATGGTTCAAAAGTTTACTTTTTTTAGCTTTAGGAAAATTTTTTTCTTCTGCATTTACACATATCAGTATTTGGAAAATGCCTGTTTCATATGCCCATACAGGTAAATTGTATTTAAAAAGTGTTTTTAACTCACATATGCACTTTGGATACTTTTAATATATGTGAAAATTATGTTTACAGTCAAAGCCACTCTTCCTCTCTTTACCGTCATTTTGACAAAAACTATTTTGAAAGAACATCAGACATTCCAGGTTATCAAATTCATGATTCATATATGAAGTTCATTGATTTACCATAGACAAAAAAATTATTTTAATTTCAAAACTTAATATCAACAGATCTATGTTAGCCTGATTCCAATCATTTTAGGAGTTTTGATATCCTCTCTTACCGAAATTTCTTTCAATTTTCTAGGTCTTATTTCAGCTCTTATTTCTACCATCATCATTGCCTTACAAAACATTTATTCAAAAAAAGTAATGATCTTTTGATTTCATATATTTTGAACTCTTATTTCAAAGATTCACATAAAATTCCATTAAATCAATATCATCATAAACGTCTGTTTATTTTAGGCTCTTAAGGATCGTAGTTTACACCCTTTAACATTTTTGCTTGCTTTGGCATTTTTGGCTACACTGTTCTTTTTTCCTGTATGGATATATTGGGATCTAGAAGCAATTTTACACTTCAATGTTGTAACAAGTTGTTTTTCAACTTTCACTTTTAAGTATTTTCCTTATAACTTTAGCATCAATTTAAAGACAACAATCCAAAAAATCATACTGTATTTTCTAGGTACAAACAAAGAAGAAAGAAAGGCTACTAATATTATTCTTAGTAGACGGTTTATGTTATTTCATGCAGAATGTTGCAGCTTTCCAAGTTATGGCAATGATATCTTCTTTGAGTTATTCTGTTGTCAATTGCACCAAACGCATCGCCATTATTTCAGCTTCCATTTTAGTTCTAGCCAATCCTGTTACCTTCCCTAACGTCATGGGAATGTTCATTGCTACTTTTGGAGTATTATTATACCAAAAAGTAAGAATTATTTTGAGATATATTCAGTTTTAATAAACATCACTTAGATTAAATTCAACATTTATGTGGTATATAGTAGTTTTGGTGTTCATATGAGGTTAAATGGTAACATTTCCAATACCTGTAATTACAGGCCTTTTTTTGTTATAACCTAATTAGCATAGACTCATAGCATAGATTAGTAGTTATTGACAAACTGATATTCTGGTAGCGTTTACATTTGAAACCGGCGAACGATTCAATTATGAGAAGCAAGGCACATTGCTCAAGATGTGAACTTTTTTATTTTGAGGTCAAGGTAGACGGACTGTTCCATACACATTTAATGCAGTGAGAAATACTCGTTTTTGAGTATAACAAAATCGCGGCCAGCTGCATAGTCCAATTTTGGCACAAGTACATGAGAACAATCTAAAGATACCTAAAGTTCAACTTGAAATTATCGAATTCAAAATTTGCTCTTCCACATTTGGGCAGTTTGCCCATGCGTTGTAGTCTAAGCCGAATGACAACAATTCCAGAATATCATTTTGTCGATACATCCTCTCGAAGCTTACTGTTATCCAGATTATAACAAGAAAGCAGCATTTAACTACAATCGCTAAGTTGAATATAGTTAACGTAATGCATAGTAGAATAATGGTTAATCGATGATCTTCACTTTTAAAATCAAGAAGTACTTTTTGAAAACTCATGACCTTTTGTAAAAACCTCTTACGAATGGATTCATGGTATATAATATAGTATATATAGAGACATCGTATGTTATTTTTTAAACTTGAATTTTACCAATAAAACTTCAAACCATGAGAATTTATAAGAACACATAGAGAAAATTTTTAATTAGCTAAAATTTTTAACAAGTAAAACCTTGTCATAATCCATTAGAAAAGTTTGTAAAGAAAAGTAAATAATTTAAAGAGAAAAACATAGATGTTGAAAATTTTTTGAAATTTGTTAATGATGTAATATTTTTCTATTTCATGAGATCTATTTGAAGCATTCATGAATGGTGCAATTATTGTTTGATGTTATAATTTGGAGTTTAAGTCCTGCTTCCCTTCTTTTGTATCATGATATATCTTTTTATAATTTTTTTCTCAACTGATGATAGTTTCTTAAAAATCGAAAAGCTTTTTGAATTAATAAAGCTTATAAAAACTTTTTTGGCTTTAACTTTTTCACATTATAATTTTCAGGCCACTAATATAGTTATTGATTCGTGTTAGCAATATAATTCGAAATCAAACAGGAGCTTTATATGTTATCAATTCTTGAAGCTTTTTGTAGCTGATAGTTCTTTAGAAAGTTTCTCGATTTAATCAAACCTATTCTTTCCATTTTTTAATTAATTTATTTTTAGGCTACTCTTTAAATAATGTGTATTCAACGCTATTTATCGTACGAGCTCAGGTTCTTATAGCTTTTTAATCTTTAATATTTAATTTCAGGCTAAACTCGATCAATACTTAAAAGTGGAGTCGTCTCTACCCTCTCATATACAAAATAATGCAACACTTAAGGAAATTAGCAAAGAAAATCAATACGCGGATGATTTATCTCAAGATCTATCTGCACTTTCTCCAGCAAATGTTGTTATTACCAGTGTAGAAAGTTTAGTGATGAGAAGCCATGAATTTAAAACTAAAATAGAGATTTGAGCGTTTTAAATTTTATTCATTGTAATGTTATAGCCCATACCACCTAATACATGCAATGAAAAGTTATTTTATTTCAAATCAGTCATCATTGTTATCTGTGTAACATTATATCGTTTATAATACTAAAAAAAAATACTCTGTTAATTGTAATTATATAAAAATGATTACATATTATACAAAATATTACCCATTTAGAAATTAACATACTTTTTGATTTTTTATTTACAAATACTAAATTATTGAACGATAAACATTTTATTTCATGAAATACAATTCTTCTCATTAACAGTGTAACATTTTCAATTAATAAAAATGTAAATGATACATTGTCAAAGAAAACTGTGCTTTGTGAATAAAATAAACCATCTAGTGATTGGTAATTTAGTAATGTTTTTGATGATTCAGTTGTAATATTTTTATATATGTGTTAAAAATTTTGGAAATGCCAATACATTTATTTGTGGTATATTGAATGGTATTTTTATTTGAAGAATAAAATTATTTTTCACAATGAAATTGTTATGATGAAAAACTTAAAAAAATGTGGCCAATGCTATGTTTTAAACATACTTTAATTTTGTGAAAATAAAAGATAAAAATTTGAAAATTTAAATGTATATTAAACTGATGTAAAAAAAGAGCCCAGAAAGGCCAAGTAGTCATGATATCTTTTGAGAATTGTTGTGAATAGAAAAATTGTCATCTAATTTTAAAAGTTGAAATTTCAAAGATTCTTCAATCAAATTTCTATTTTCACAATATTCTGCAGTTTCATTTAGAATTATTTCAGTAGTTATCTTTCTTTCCAACTCCTTCACTAAATTTTCACATTCAACTTCATAACCGTGAGGTTCATTTTGAAAATTCATTGAAAATTTCGACGCACAAAATATAACCAGTTTTCAAAATAGTTACTATAAATAAAGGTAAATTAAGTTCCATTTAAAGGTAAATTAAAGATTTTAATTTAAAAAAATTTTTTTCGATTTTCATTTAAACTAAAAAAATATTTTTTTTTTAAAACGTTATTGATTTTTATAACTATTTTTTAGAAAGACCTTAGGAATTAGAAACATAATTTTCGTCCTTGGCTCTGGTGAGAGAATTCGTGTTTGCCTTGACGGAATTATTTCCATAATTAATCAAATTAACATATTAATTATATTTGACAGTTTAAAAAAAGATGTTGTCACGATCGCTTTTGTTTTCTAAGAGTACTTTTGCCAGACTGGCAAAAAAAAGTCTTAGCATTAATACCCCCTGTTTGCAAGCTGCCACTGATCCTATTCAAAAGCTTTTTGTTGATAAAATTAACGAATACGCCCAAAAGAGCAAGTTTGTACGCATTTTTCTCTTAAAACTTATTTATATAAATTTTATTTTACATTGGTCTATTAGCATAAAATTTCTAGTTTGATGTTGAGATTCATTTATTAATTTTTTTATTGATAGATCTCAAGGAGGAAAATTGTTTGAGGCTTCACCTGAAATCCAAAAACAGCTTCATGATGAAATGGAAAAGTTGGCAAAACAGTATGGAGCGGACAAACAAGATTTCACAAAGTTCCCCACTTTCCAATTTGCAGGTTTTTTAAACTTTTTCTTTGAAAAGTTCATGTTCAAATTTTGAGGATAATTATACTTTTTTTTCAAAAGTTCTGTTTCATTCCTTGTTTTTTTTCTAATTTTCATAATTTTTCTCAATTTTGAATTATTTGATTTCTTTTTTAATTCAAATTTGGTTTCTAATGTCATCTTGATCCATTGTTATCATTAATATTTTCAAGGCAGCTAGCAAGACATGCAAATATTATTAAATAAAGGAATTCACATACTTTATTCAATTTTAATAAAACTGGCTAACAAAAATAAACAATCATTATAAATTTTTTTCTCAGAGCCTGAAATTGAGTCTTTAAGCTTGAAAGGAGATCACAGTAAAGAAAAAGTGGTTGAGGAAGTAGCAGAAGGTCAAGTGGAAGAGGAAGATGATGATGACAAACCTTGGTTTGAACGCTAAAATAACCAATTTGAAATAAATTTTTGGGTTTAGTAAAGGCTTGAAAT
The DNA here is from genome assembly GCA_964035795.1 of Pterobdella sp. o SKG-2022. Taxonomy (NCBI): domain Eukaryota; kingdom Metazoa; phylum Annelida; class Clitellata; order Hirudinida; family Piscicolidae; genus Pterobdella; species Pterobdella occidentalis. The sequence continues at coordinate 9,304,508 of OZ038320.1, read as the reverse complement.
CTAAATTTAATGGTTATTTACTGGGTTTTCGATAAATTTATTAAATAAAAAAGTAAATTGAAATTTAATTTAAAATTAATAAACATTCGTAACTCACAACCTATTATGTATTTATTTCAAATAAAATAAGGACGAATTTCGTATTGACGCCCTTTCAAAGATGACAAAATCATTAAATTAATGGGACTATAAAGTATAATTCTACCTCAATACCCTGGCTTACTGAGAAGTATCATTTGAAACGTGGCCGTGTGTTGATTAGATCGAACTGAAATCAGAATATTCACCATTTAATGCATTTTTCTTGGGTAAATCTTTAAAAAATAATTCTGATTTCAAGTTTCGGAAAATACTTGATAGTAATCAGTTCGTTAGTCAACAATGTTTCATGTTCTTTTTCTACATTTTGATAATGTTTTGAAATTTAAAGTTTTTAAACAAGTTTTATTTTGAGTTTTTAGAATTTTCGAAAAATCTTTTTTTGTAGAGTCGCTAGCAAAAATTAAACAAAATTTGTTATATAACACAAAATCTCTTGAAATGGTACATTTTTTATTTCTAATTCAGCTGAACTAGGTTGATTAAAATCCTATTCATTTCAATTAAAAATATTTGAAAAAAAATTTAAATTTACTTCTTAGCATTTAAAAGTGTTTATTAGAATTAAAATCAAATCAGCATAAAGGTATATATGTGCTAGAAAATGGTATATAAGTGAGTGAAACACGAGCCGTGTGAATCTACAGAAAGAATGACCAAGGCAATTCTCAAAGCAGTGCTTCTGCTGATAGTGGTAGCAAATGTTATGGCATCTACAATTTATTATCAAGGTGAGACTAACAATTTATCACTACTATTTTGTTAGATAAAAATTCGAAAAACCATCAAGTTTTTTGCAGTTTTGTTTCAAATACTCATAAAATAATTATAAATTTAATTTTTGACAATAAAAGGAACACTAAATCTCGTAATGTGGACTAAAATTTCTAAACATTAACTTGAAAACGAAATTGGAAACTCCAAAATTGAATTTTAAACAAATGAAGATTTATTGAAAATACATAAAAATTTTTGACAGTTTTTTCTTCAAACAAATTTACAATAAAACAAGCCTTTTACACAAGAATTTAATATATTTTAAAATGATTTCTTTTTAAACGATAAACGTTTAACAATAATTCAAGTATTCGGTGTGAGTTACGACCTTGTAATAACGGGCTTGAAAACTATGGCTTGATCAAATAATTTGCAACACTGTATAAATAATTAAAATTTATTTTAAAAGTTAAAATGTTTTTGAATACTTTTCTTTTCGTAGTGGGCTTTTAATTCATCATGATAACAATATTTTCTAGAAAAATCTTTTCAAACCTAATTGTTTTTATTACCATTTAGGCAGAATTTCTTTTTGAGGTATTTATGATAAGTTGGTTGGGGATGGTTGTCATTTTGTCGATGCGTGTCAAGAACCAAGTTTTTTTTATATAGTTTAATAAGATCTATCCTTATAGTACCTAAATGCTTTTCACTTTAATTCATTTGATAATAAAAATTTAAACCTCTGTAAAGTTGTTTTTTTGAATAGTAATCTTTTATTCTATATATTTTTATTTTACAAAATTAAAGTATTTGAAAATGTGAGTCAATGGCACTAAATTAAAATAGAATGATTCAGAATAAAGTTGTTCTTGAATGAGTTGATTGAATATTTAAAATCATTAAAACTGAGACTCAGCCGTATAAAATAATGAACACAATTTTTAATAATAAAATAATACATGTCGGCTGGTAGAGCATTAGGTTAATTATCTAAAGTTGCCGGGCTCGAGCCCGCGTGGAACCCACATTTAGCACCTGTTCCACAGTGTGTTTTCGCTACATTAAATTCGTAAAAAATGCTTTAAAAAACAAGGAAAAGCTTTTTATAAATACCGCATTGTATTAAATTGAAAATTATGTATCAGTAAGAAAATCACTAAATGATAGTCCAATTATTTTGACTTTGTTTCTCATTTTCACTATTACTATGAAAATTTAACATACAGTATTTGATAAAAGTCTATTTCAATAAATAACCAGCAATTCAAAACAGAACTTCACGAAAACTTATATAATTTCAAATCGTTTATAAATGCCACCTGTTATTATTTGACTGTCGATGCCAAAATAACTGTACCGCAAAATGAAAAGCTGCAATAATCTCAAAAATCAAATTTTCGATGATGAAACATAAATATATGTTAAAAAAATATTCTACGTTTTTATCGTTTATTAACGTCCTTCTACCGTTCAAGGAAGCAAAAATGATTTTTACTATACAAAAGTACGAAGATTATAAATAATTGATATCTTGAAAATTACTTAAAACAGCTTTATATACTAATAAAATAAAATTTAAAATTAGCAGTGTTTTTTCTAATCGCACACTTCTGCACTTTCAAATTCATAGTTCCTACATTATTAGATGCTCATAACTTTAAAATCTGCTGAAGTTCATTTATTCAGCGTAAGTCAATAGGTAAATACTATTATTAGTTTAACTAAGCTATTAAAAGTTTTAAAAAAAAACTTTTTAGCCTCAAGGTTTTATTTTCATGCTTCAGTGACAAACCACGTGGCATTTAGAAACTTTAAATGGTTCCAAATTAAAAAAAATGTCTAAATAATTATATTTTTGAAAAAGTTTCAATGCTTTCTTTAATTTTTAATTTTTCATGGCAGCGTTTCAAAGAAAAATCTGAAAAGCTTTAAAAAGATTGTGTATGAAATTGTATTCAATTAGGGAATTGAAGAAATTCCTTTTAACATTTTTAGCAAGATTTTTAATTGAAAAACAACGGTTTACTTTAATTTTCAGTTGAAAATTTATTTGAAATATAAACCGAAGCTGTTACGTTCAATATCATCAAAATTTTGCCTATCAAACTGATGTATCATTCCCGAAAGAGCTGGTTTCAAACGACAAAATCGCATACAACCATCAAACTGAGACAATTATCATAGTGGCAAATATAATATGAACACGATATGATAATTACGTTATGATGTAATCGACCACACGTTAGCAAATACAACTGACACTTGAAATGGTAATCCCTGCATCTTGTTCAACCTATGGGATAAAGTAGATGTCTGAAAAAGTTATGATTTTTTATAAAGTATATTTGGAAGCTCTAAATGAGAAATTTTGTATCTATTTTGTGAGCATTATGGTTTGAAGAAAAAATAGCATGACGACGAAAACTAATTTTGATCTCATAAAGTTTTGGAAGCTTTGATTTTGTTTGAATAACTATTTTTAGTAAGAAAATTCATGATAAAAAGATTTCCTAACCTATTTGCTAGGGTAAAAAAGATGAACATAACCAAGTGAATTTTTTAAAAAGAAACTGTGGAGCCTTTAAAAAGACTGAATTATATGGGTTAGTGCGACCTGAATTTATGCTTGTCGTTTCAGAGTCTCACCAATGAAAACATAGGAGTTTAAAATAAACTTAACTTGTTTAAAATAACGTAAACCTGCCCGAAAATAAAAATACATAGAATATAAACAGAAAGTTAATAGGCAAGTCGATGATGTCTGAATAGAAAATGATACCACTCATCGTATAATATAAAATTTATACAATAAACAGATTTTCATACTTTTTAATCATATAGAGATCCAAGAAGTTCTCCATTCATTATTTTCAAAAAACGACAGAGTTCATAGTGCATAATAGAGATTAAGGTAGCTGGGATTCTCTAAGACCTTCTAATTGAGTTCAACTTCACGAGCGAACTGCTTTTAAGACAAATCTTCCTCAAACTCTGGACAGACTTTCATAAGTGACGTTCTTCTGACTGCAATAATCTCGAGGACTGTTTTTTCATGTGATGAGTGCCGGAAGCAGTTGAAAGATTTTCAACAAACCTTTAAAACGTTTTTACTTGTGTTTCTGTCTAAAATATTCAAGATTATTGAAGAATACTTTTTTGGTTACGGGAAATAGAAAAAAATCGTTTAAAACCGGAGTTAAGTAAGGAAAAAATAGGAAAAGGTGAGCAATTTAATGTTAAACACTCATTTATGAAGTTCACAATCGATGATAAAATTGAAGAAACAGGTGATAGTACTTTTTTAAGTAAGTTGCAAACTTAAATTTAAGCGTTTTCCGAAAGATTTTTACGTCAATTTATGAAGCTTTCAATACATTTATTAGAAGAGCAAAGATATGTTTATTTATCGATGAATTTATATTCACCATAAAATTCCAGCTAGTTAACTATAGGTATTTTTGTTTGCCTCAATAAATGTATGAAAAAAAAATCGTAAGTTGGCGTATAAACTTTTCAAAAAATTTAAACACATAAAGATGGCTCCTAAAAGTTCAATTTAACTGTTTTTTAATTAACGATTTTAACAATGAAAACCCAAAGACTTTTATATTCAAATAGAACAAAATAAAGCCAATAAATTCAAAATTTTCAAAACAAGCACTGTTCAGCCGTATGCTTCTTAAAGTGCCATAAAGCATAACTACCCGGTGACTTCCTTGAACTTCGAAAATAAAATAAAGATATAAATAATTTAATGAAACGAAGCTTAATAATATTTATTTTTCAAAAAACATTAGCTGAAACTTTTATCGATTAAATTTCACTGACTTTTTTGAAACGAAAATTATGAACTTTAATTATTAAAATGAAAACTAGAAAAAGATTCAGTATGAAAACATCAAAAAACACTAAGTGAAGACAATAAAATGAACTGCAATTGCTTTTTAGAAGCAAGATATACCATGACGTTAAACATTTGAAGACTTGTTTGAAGATTAAAATTAACGTGAATTTATCTTAATATTTAAAAGCTCATTAACTTGTTATAATGCGTTCTCATGTTTAAGAAGAGTTTTGGGAGCTTTTTAACCATTTATTACTCCTTGATTGAAATTTTCATGTAAGTTTTCAAAAGTTGTTTTCAGTATTGCCTTGATTTTTATGGTAAACTTTAGAATATCTCTATTATAATCTTTTATATAGTATCATTACACTTGGTGAAATGTTAAATTTGAGGATTTAGTTTTGAGTTCCAAGACTTTTTATTTGCAACCCTGAAAAGTTTGCCATAGTTTGATTTGGACATTCCATCAGGGATCCTACCGAACAAAAATCGTTTGAGTGCAATGGTCCAGCGTTTGTTTAGCTTGTTTTTATGAAGCAAATCTAACGCCTTCAACAGGCCATTAAACGTATAATTCGACTTTAGAGCCATTCAAATAAAAACTCAATTTCAAGTTCCAGTGATCAGCTAAAGAAGAATTTATTCATAAGTTTAAAAAATTGATATATAATATATTTTATTAGAAACATACTGTTTTTTTCAACGCAGATGAGAGCGACGAGGGAAGGAATGAGAGAGACATAGTATGGATTCCTGTCCCCCGAATCCTTTCGCGCCATCCTTACAATCCTTTCTCGCATCCTTTTGAGCAGGATGGTAAAAGCGGGTCTAAAGCTCGCAGCCACAGCAGCCCACAAAACAACAATGTCTTAAAGCGAGGCATCTTTCGTTACGGTTAACCTGGAAGACGGATGTATCAGACGTGACGCTTTGTTAATAATGAATAATGTTTGACCATGTGTTTGCATGAAGATTATAATTTTTTTTCAAAAACTTTGAATTCAAGCAATTCGATAAAATTTGAAAAGCATTTCAAAAATAAATTTTTATCAAGTTGTTGAATTAAATATTTAATTATGGCCTAGAGCGATTATAAATGTATCAAAATTTTTTTTAATTTAAAGTATTAAATTAAAAAATTATCAATTTTATTTCATATATGATTATTTTGATAATTCATACATATAAATAGTTTAAATACTTTTCCTGTTCTACTCAAAAAACTCAGCGGTTAAACGAAATGAAACTTGTGAGTCAAAACATCAGTCCTTGCTTTTAAGAAATAATTTTATTGAATCTAAAGATTTAAAGTTTTATTTAAAAAAATTGTTGAAAACCAAATTCGACCATGAAACAATTCGAAACTCAAATTTTAATTAAAATTGAAAAAATTGATGTCAACCACATGCTTTTTCAAAAGTTGAAAGTTACAAAAGCAAATCATGTAAAATGCACGAGCATCTAAATAAAACTTTTCAATTTCGATGTGCTAAGGATTACTATGAAAAATATATTATAAATAATTCAATGATAAAATAAATTTCTAAGTGAAAGTTAATTTCCCACTGGAAACAAATATTTCTTAATAAAATCAAAACAAAATTAAGAAATTCTTCAACGAATCTTTTTTCTTTGATAAGAAAGCCAAGAAAAGGCTAAATTCAAAGTTAGGGTAGTTTTATAATCAAATTCTTTTTCATTAAATTCTTTCAATGGGTTTTGAAAGTAATTTTTATTAAATTTTCGTATCTTTTGAAACGAAAGTCTTATGTAATTTCTCATTCATTACATCACGCTTATATTATGCAACAAATAGATCTTCTTCTACCGAATCGAAATACGATACCATAAACAAGCGAAACGCTTTTTTGAATTGACTCATGCCATCTCTTTTAATGCAATAAACTCATTATCAACTTGAACCCCGGAAGCCTCTGGACTGACCCTGTGGGAGCAGCAGATGAAACTGAGAAGCGAAGGGCTTTGATGCAAAAAAATGAACCCAACTAGTTTAGTGAAAGAATAAAATATAGCTAAATATAACTAAAAAAAATTTTCACCTTCGTCGGAGAAATAACATGAACAAACTATTTCAAACTGACTCAAATGCTTTGTGCCAATAGAATGAATGCCACAAAGTGTTATAGAAATAAAAATACCGATATAATCAAAGTTTTTTGCTTTATTTTTATTATTTTTGCTAATGTCTGGATCCAAACTTGAGAATAAAAAAAGGTTAGTGATATTTGTGAGAAAATTTCATGTGAAAAACCTGGCAAAGACTCTCAAGTAAAAACATTCAAATGATTTTGTTGTAAATAAAAATTTATTTTGATTTTTTCACTAAACCCAATTAAATATGTTTTGCTAAATAATTCAAATCAAATTTTCAGTAATTTTTCCACTAAGGAGATTAAATAACTAAGGAGATTAAATAACTTGAAAAAATAAAATGGGTCAATGCAAGCCGCTGAAATTGAAAATTCTTCAAAGCATTCTAGTGTAAATAAATCAATAAAGATATATTTGATAAAAAGAGTACGATATTATAGAATAAATAACAGAAAATACTCAATGAGAGATGTTAAAATTGAACACTACTCGTATCTGAATACAGTTTAGGAACGACTTATGTGGACTTTATTGACTATCTTCAATTTACAACTGTCATTTTTGAAAGCCGTTTTCAAATTTTATAACAAAGTTTTCAACAAATCCAACATGAAAAAAATGAAAAACAACCATAACCAAAAACTCGACTGTTATAATCATTTGGTCATGCATTCAATTAGTTTTATTTCGCTATCAAACACCTCAAAACGTTAATTTCTCAACAATTAACTTATTAAAAACAGAATAAACATTACAAGACCTATTTGCACATTCTCTGTTTAAAATTGATTTGACTACTGATGAAAACCCTGTTTGAAATTATTCAAAACAGAATTAGCTCTTAAGCCTTCAATAGATTTCAGAAATGTTTTTGTCATGATTTTATAACATGGTCTCAATTTCGAAGGTTTTATTTGATTTTTTGATTCCAACATTTTAACCATCACAAAAATTATCAGAATCTGAAAGGTTTTTCCACAAAACAGTTTTTAGCCTAACAATATGAAATTAAAGTAAAACTTTTCATATATATTCCGACATTTAGTTAAATAATGAAGTTAGAAAACAGTTTAGTAGTTTTAACAAACACAAGGGCTACTAGAGTTTAATAATCCCATCGAATTATAGTACTTTTTTAAAACCAAAGTTTTTCAATTTTTATAAGACCATAGCCAAGCGCTCTGATTTACAATATGGAAACAAACACCATTGAAAATATGATTAATGTTCAAAGCTTTAAGGAAGGCTGAAATAGTGAAATATATGGATTTTTTTTTGTGATCAAAATAAATTTGAAAAAAAAGCCTATCCTTAATATTATAAAAACTTGTATATAATATTCCAATGACTTATGTTTTTAGACGGATCATTTATAATCAAAAGAATCGAAATCTTGAAGCTGTAAAGATTGAAGGTATAAACACTTAATCTTCAAGTAAAATTGCTTTGGAATAATTTAAATAGTATATACACACTCGTAGAGATTATTTTAATTACTTATGTTAATAGCTAGATCATTTATAATCAACCTCAGTAGGTGGAACGAAATCCAGGAGTCGATGAACTGAAGAAATAAACATTCAATAGCTAATTAGAACTGCTTTGAAATAAGCGTTTTCATTGTCATTGGTTGAGTTGGTCAAACATCGTGAATATATAAAAGAATGAAGAAGTTTTTTAGATCATAGTTTTATTGAATAAAATATTCTTCCATTAAAAAATTAGTTATCTGTTAAATAACTCATAATTTTGTCAGAGTTAAAAACCGTAGCTAATGGCACTTGATTGAACGCTAAACTCGAGTTGAACGAGCATTAAATTTAAAAGACAATTTTTTTATAATTATGAATCTTTTATTTCCTTCATTTGGCGAACTGAATATATGGACATTTGAACGTATTTTATGCTATGCAAATAAAAGTATTGAATTTCAAGGATATGACCATGTGAATGCCTTCATGAGCTCTGCAATAAAAGAACCCACAGTTAAATACGAATATCTTTATGTTATTCTGAATGAAAAATCCCAAGTGAAATCCCGCCCACTTCACATAAATAAATGCTCTCTGGAGATATGCATGAGTGGGAAGGTATATAAGGAGGTGGACATCAAAAGACCGCACCACGATAGTAATACTACCAGAAAATATGGCCAAAACTGTTTGCAAAGCGGTGTTGCTGGTAATGCTGATTGCTGACGTCACCTGTTTTGCTGTCGACTACTTAGGTGAGTAACATTTGTTTCTAATTAGAATCTTATTAATAGCGACAGATTCTAATATTGGAAATACAATAAAATTAAATATTTATAGTTATATTGGGCGTATGATAATAAAAGAAAAAGAAAATAATTGAAAGTCAAAACACGGACAATACAAAGAACAAATTTATAACAAGATTAGTACTTGGAAAAATATTTCGGGTCTTTTGGGATCTGAACATTCAAAAATAAATCTTTCTTACGACTAGTTCCGTTTATTTATTTTTATCAGCACTTCTAAAATTTTAAAATTTTTTATATTTTTTCTGCAATTTCATTAAAGTTTATTTATATTAAAGCATACGAGTTGGCTTATTAAGAAAAACCACTGTTCTTTCATTAAACTATGGTTCTGCTTGGCAACTTGGCATATATGCTTGAAACTGCAAATGAAGATGAACATTTCGAAGTTTTTAACAAAACAAGTTTTTCAATTTAGTGGAATTTCTCATTAGTCTGTAATATATTTCAACTTCGATTAAATTTTTCATTAAATTTCTGCTACTTACAACTGATGTGACAAAATAAAAAGTAATAGGTTTTGATAAATATGTTTAAAACTCAAAATGGTTTATTCGAAATGATGAATTTGTGGGGATCCATTGTGGTAATCTTTGACACCTGGATACGAAAATCTGCTTGTAAGTTGGTTTTTCAAGAAATATTTTTGATTTTTTGTTGAAATATATATTTTTCCTATAATTTAAGTAATTTTTCTGAATTAATTTAAATTTATTTTTGAAACACATAGAGTAGCGTGAAACATACTATGAGCAAACAAAAGCCCCAATTTGAAGAGACCTTGTTTATATTGGGTTCAAAATCAACAATTTTTTATAAAAGCCATGGTTATTGGTATTTTTGATTAAGCTTTCGAATTATTATGAGAAAAATGGAAAATGAAAAAATTAGGAGCTAGAAAATGAGAAATGTGCTTTGAACATGAAAGTTCTTGTCGGGTTGATTGAATTTATATGTTCAAAAATTTCGTTTAACAAAAAATTAAAAATACAAACAGGATAGACAACAAATTTTCATGAATTATACAAAGTTTTTTTTTTTTTCCAAGCGCTTAACTAATAAAAGATTTAATTTTTATTCCCATCGTTGTTTTTACTAAGAAAACTGAGAAGAAATAATTGAACAAAAAGAGCTGTTATTTATGCAGTGTTCGAGACTCAGTCAATAATAAACATAAAATAAATATCTGTGTCAAGATCAAACAGAATTTTAAATGCGCCTCAAACACATTTGTACAAAAAGCTTAAACGCTTTTGTGATGTTTTAGTTTAAGGGCTTATTGGTTCCTAGCCACTCAAAACTGAAGCAAGAAGATCAGCAACTCTCCTAATTTAACCGTTTCGGGTTGCTGCATATATGAATCAATGAAAAATTGGAATATTTCAACTTGAAGTCAACCATGGGCATCGAAAATTTTCGACTCTGCTACCTTGAAACGTGGCAAGTGAAGATTTCAAAAGATACTTAAATATAAATCTCAAACCAACCCGCAACTGTGTGATGATGAGGGAGTTATTGAATAATTTTTCAAGCATTAATTTTTTCTAAAATATAATTTAAAATATTGATGTTTTTTTAAAATTTAGTTACGTGTGTTGTTTAAGTATCATATTGTTTATTGCTATTTACTTAGTTTTGTTGAAAATTTGAATTAAAAATTTTCCAGACTTCAAGAGAAATATATATTTGAACTAGAAAAAAATTAAAAATTGAAAAGTTAATTAATACAGTAAAAAATTGAAAAAAAATAAATGGTTACGTTATTAGGATTCTCAACAAAAGTAAAAAAAACTTTGAATTACAGCATCATTCTCTGGTCTAACTACAACGCTGAAGGTCAATTAAAAGCTGCACGAAGTCACATTATCAAGATCATTACATTCATTAGAGTAGACACGTCTTGTAATCAGCCCCCACTTATTTTGTATCTTCACATTTATCATGCTTCAATAAAAGTTTAATTATATTTCCTTCTTTAACAATTCAAATATTTCAAATTTGTGACATGATTTTGATTTAATGTGTTATTTTGAGTAATATATTTTCATTAAACTTTTGATTTAATTGTTTTGAAAAAAAAATCTTTCTTAAAAAATTATTTTTGACAATGATGTATTTCGATGTGATGCACATTGAAAACCAAGTAACTAGTTTAAAGTTTGTTCTAAGCATTCCATCAGGGATCCTACCGAACAAAAATCGTTTGAGTGCAATGGTCCAGCGTTTGTTTAGCTTGTTTTTATGAAGCAAATCTAACGCCTTCAACAGGCCATTAAACCTATAATTCGACTTTAGAGCCATTCAAATAAAAACTCAATTTCAAGTTCCAGTGATCAGCTGAAAGCAAATCAATTTATTGGTTTTAAAAACCAGTTCGAGCCTGAATTCAATTTTTATACTGAAATTAAAAATTTTCCATCACACAGGTGTTAGCGACGAGAGACGAAACGACCCAGTATGGCGTCCTCTACACCGCATCCCTTCATCCCCCCCCTACAATGTCCTTTCTCAAGTGTATGAATTGAATGAAGAAAACGAGCCTAAATTTTTCAAAGACACTTCATACTTCTCCAAGAATCATCATGGCAACCCACAGAACAACGATGCTTCGAAGCGAGGCATCTTTCGTTACGGTTAACCTGAAAGACGGATGTTTCAGACGGGACGCTTTGTTAAGAATGAATAGTGTTTGGCAATGTGTTTTATTCGCCAATGAGTTAAATATATATTTTTAAATGTAGTTGAATCGTTGTTTTCGAATAAAATTTAGCTATATTAGCTAACAAATTCATTGTAAAATTTAAAATTTAAAAAATAAATGCTGGAATAAATTTTCAATTTTGTGACATCACGTTCTGAAAAATCCTTTAAAGTAATAAACTAAAGTTTCAGTGTAGTTAACAATTTTTATTTAAAACTTTCTACTTAAAGTTCCTAACACAACAATTATTCGTGCTACCAAAAATCATAGTTGAATATTGAACTTTTTAGAAAAATCTTAATGTAACTATAAACAATATCCAAAATATTTTAACGTTGATTTATGAGTTTGAGTACATTTATTAAAATGTTGAAAATTTTTGAAGATTAAAATTTATAATTCGTAAGCAAAGAGTATATTCCCTTCAACAAAATTACTTTAAAATTTGGTAATGGACTAATAAAATTAAAAAAAAACGCTTAAAAGTCTAAAAAACGTGCAAAAACTAATTGGATAAAACCAAATGTTAGAGTTAAAATTGAAATATGTCACTTTAAAGAATATTTGATTTTGGAACTTAATAAAGCATCTTTTTTTTTCAAAGCTCAATGTGAAAGCGTGATACTTGAAAAAAAATTTTTCAGTGCAATTATAGAATTTATCGAGTAAATTTAACCTATAAAATGTCCCAAAATATTCTACTAGATTTTACGCAAAATAGGTGGTTTCAATTTGAAAAATTTTTATATTTTACAAACAGAAAAAGTTAAGTCAAAACTAAGTGAAAAGTTTTGTTATATCATAAAAAAAGAGTCATACTTGAAATATATTAAATAACTTTTGTGGAAGATTCTGACATAACAATAACGATGTACATAAAAGTGTGACTTATTTTAGAAAGTTGTATCCTCGAAAAGCTAAGAATTAACTGTTATCTAACAGACTTCTGGAAAGTATGAACCACCTAGGATTATGAAAGTCTTTATAACGGCTTTTTAGAATTTATTTTGAAACATGGGTTAGTTGGGTAAGTGAAAAAACAAACCTTTGTTACTTAAATATGTTAACTTATTATGTATTTTACTTATTAACAAAATATTTCTGTATTAAAAGTGTTTTACTCTATTTTAACCACCCATGTGACCAAGTTTAGAATAAAATCATTATTAGCGGTTTTTTTCTAAACTTTGAGATTAAAAACAAATAATTATGGGTATCTTAAAAAAAGTTGAAAATTAGAAGCAGATAAATATGGAAATGTTTTGTGATTCGAGATAAGAATGTTTAGAATCTCATTATTTTTATTATAAGTTAAGCATTCGAATGATCTTCCAAACCCCACAACATTCAATGGGTATACCTTGAATCATAAGAACTTTCAAGAAACTTTTTATAAGTATTTGAACCTTAAAGTGATAATCTTTTCAATAGAACAACTAACTACATAAATTATTGAAAAAATTAAAAGTACTTAATTATTACAGTTATATAAAAATTTAATGAAAACTGAAATTTCATGGTAGATCAACTCATCATGTATAAAAAATGAGAAATTATTTATCAATAAAAGTTCCAAGCATTATAATTACCACAATAGTTATAATAATGTTTTTTTCTATAGAAAAAATTACTATAGTTATAAATGCTTCTTATATCGACAATATTTGAACCTATTATTTTTGAAATTTTTCAAAATAATATATTATAAAATTGCTACTTAAAATAATATAGAGAAATGACGACTAAAAGTTTTTCAACGAAGATTTATAGAACACTTTTTCGTTTTTTTTTAATCGTTTAGACAGGTTTTTAACAACATTTTTTTATGTTGTAACAACTCATATGGTATAAAAAATGTTATCTTTGAAATAAATTAAAAGTTAGTTGTGAAATAAAGTCGAATCTTATTTTCCTTTTAACTTAATTGAAATAAAATTGAATAAAAGTTTTAAACCATCATTGAATCTGATCATGTCAGTAAAATTTGGAAAATGAAAAAAAATTTAACTGGATTTAAAAAAATGGTATTATTGAATGAGAAATAAAGTTTTCGAAGAAAACTTGAAATAATGATCAAAAGAACTTGTGACTAAAATCTAATAATCATGGTGAAAATGAAAGTCAATTTTATTAAGTTATTTAAGAGTTTTTGGCAAGGTAAAGGTTAGCTCAGAAACCTATAAAAATACTGATTTGCTTTTATTTGATCATGAATAAATTTTTTTCACCACTATTTCACTTTTTTGAACAAAAATATTTTTTGTTTGAATATATTTAATATTAACAAACAAATTGTATTCCTATGAAAAATGAATACAGCGCTTTACAAAAACATAATTGAAAATAAAAATTTTGATCTTTCGGAGTTAATTCTGAAATGCCGAAATGTGATCGAAAAACTTGTATTAGTCTTTTAGAAGAATAAAAAATTTTATATAAAAAGGTCATTAAAAATGAGTTAAAATTCTAAACTGGATACAATGTCAGAACAGTGGATTGAGTTTTGTGATAAGCAGGCAAAAATAATGGCCAATAATTTTTCTCGTAACGTCTGCAGATTTATTCATGATAATCCGGATTCTAGTGCTAACAATTTTTGTGATGCATTTACTGATTTATTTTCTCAATATTATATTTCTTCAATGCATCTTGCTAATGGTTTCACTACAAAAGCTTCTACTCTTCCCAGAAGCATCAGCAACAGTGAAAAGTAATTCAAGTATTATTTACTCAATTTTCAAAATTCAAATAAAAGACTTCAATTTGGGGATTTTTTAAAGCAAAATCAGATTTTTCGTAGATTTAAAAAAAATCAAAAAAGCTTGATTAATAATTCAATCATCATTTTATTTTATATTATACAATTTTTTTCAGAGAAGCAGTAAGTTTACCATCATCAACACATTCAACTCCTTCCAAGCAACGACATACAAACAATGAAGAATCAAGCATTATTCATGCATCAAATTTTCATAAAAAATGTTATGTAAATGAGAAATTAAAACCAACTTTTTTTACTAATGTCCAAAACAAAAAAGACAAAAATCAACTAAGCAAACAGCAGCTACAATATAAACTGCCCACAGGCTCATCTTTATTCAATAGATTTTCTTTCAAAGCTTTTGCTATGAATCAGCCTCTGCGATACCTCTTCAAACACCATTCAGAAGACCCCACTAATTTCAATAGAAAAGGTTCCTCTACAACAGATTCTTCCAAATCTCATCTTCTTCATTTGCATCGCTTACACCATTCTACTTCATATACTTCCAATAGTGAATCTAAACACAATACTGCACTCAACACTGGAAAGTTTACAAAAATGTTGGTTGAATGTGTAAAAGAAGGATGCTTACATCGTCTTGTTGAAGAGGATTCCACTGGGAAACCAAGGTTTGAAAATCAAAATTTCACTGAATAAGGTACAAATGAGGAACATTTCGAAAGAAATTTCTATCTTATTCATGAAAGTTGTATAGCCTATCTATAGTTTATATTAATGTTTTTCCCAACATCTAGCACAAAAATTTATTGTAGATATTTCAATTGAAATCATTAATATTCAGGTGGGTGAAGTGTAAGTTAGTGTTGATAAGGACTGCAGCTGGAAACCTCCTTGAGATATACACTCCACCCAAGGTGGTTCAGGTTTCCATTTGAGCATCAGTATCTAAATATTCATCAATTAAAGCCATTCTAATTAATATTAAACTTTAAAAGTGAACACCTATTTTTTTACTTCAGTGTATAAAGCCAGAAATGGGCTTATTTTGTTCATTGATTCAAGAGCTGAGACCAACAACCAATACTGAGCTGCCTGACCATCAGTTCACATTTGTTATCAAAGTTATTATCCAATTTCATCCATTCATCCAATCTTATATTGGTTTTCAAATCATGGTGATTTTTATGCCTGTATTATAATTAAACTTTGAAAACATCAATACGGGATTCATGCATTTGTTTAAATTAAAAGCTATAATTTTTGATAAGCATAGCCTTATCATAAAACGTTTGCTAACGTAGCTTTTATTTTAAATGAATGTACGAATCCTCAATTGATGTTTCAAAGTTTAGTTACTATAAAAAACATACATAAGGTGTCTCTGAAAAGTGTATTATTTTTTTTATAGAAAAGTTATAAATTTTTCTAAATTGATAATTTTTAATCTTATTATTATTTCAATACTATTATTTTTATTGATTAAAAATTTTTTAATTTTGATTATATATTTTTTTTCATGTTTTGAAACAAAAAATGAATTTTCACAATATTGTAAATACAGGCTGCAGAAAAGGTTGAGTGTGTATTCCAGGCCAAAAAGGCTAATGAAATGGATGAGTGGATGAGGTTAATAAGGGAAAGCTTGAAATCTGATAACATTAATGGTGTCCATACTACTACTACTACTAATAATAACAATAGAAATCTTAACAGCATCATTGATGCTGATACCAATCATATGGGAAACAATAAAAAGGGTTTTAATAATATCACTTTGAGCCATTTCAAAAAGAACTATAAAAAGAATAATATGGGAACTATCATGAACGCTAATAATGATGGCAAGAGTACTGCATTATCAACCAGTTCTCTACTCCAAGTGGTTGAGACTCCTGTTGCTAAACTGAGAAAAGAGAACAATGGCCAAAAAAGTATGATAAAATTTCAATTTGTTTAATTAACTTTCGACTAGGAACTTCAAAATGATTTAATTTTAGATAAAATTTCTTTGCTTTCAAGTTTCATCTCATAAAACAAGCTTTAGTTGTCATCAACAATAGTTGTTTGATAAAAAAAATAAACTATAACGAAAAACATCAAATAAGAGGAATTTTTGATACATTTATTGAGAATCGGAAGCTATAATTTTCGATAATTTTAGCCTTATCATAAAACGTTTTATGATAAGGCTAAACTTATCGAAAATTATAGCTTCTGATTTTCAATAAATGTATCAAAAATTCCTCTTTTGATGTTTTTCATTACAAAATATTGAAGAAAAATACATATGATGTCTCTGAAAAATTAAACAAATAAACCTTTCATATTTTGTATTTTCTTTCCACATAAATTGTCTACAGACATAGATGATCAAAAGAGGTTTTCAAGCGTCAGTAGTGATAGCAACAGTAGTGACTTGCCTTCATTGCCCATCAAATGTCCTAACCAAACAGCCTTAACCAACACCACCTCCATCACTCTCTCATCACTACCACCTTCTGTTAGAACCTCACAACTACATCTTTATGATGTTGAAGAGTTGAAGGAAGGTGCTGTGTTGATTCATGCTTCTAAACATTTCCATTCAACAGTGGAAGAAAAACCTAATGGCTCAAAAAATTTAAATAACTCAAATGAAGCTAATTTGAATGCAGTACCATCTTCCATTAACAACAGCACAACGAAACAAACCTCAAAGAAGTCTCTTCCCACAACCCTTCACAACACACCAGAGCAAGAAACCACATGCTCAAAAAAAATTTTAACATCTTTTGAATTGGTTTCCTATCCGTGGTTCCACGATAACCTGTCGAGAGTGGGGGCAGCAAGGCTGGTGTTGCTGGGGGGACACGGGGTCTTCCTAGTGAGGAGGAGTGAAACAAGGACCGGAGAACTTGTGCTTACTTTCAACTTTCAAGCCCGTGCTAAGGTTTTTTGGCGTTGTTTCTTATGAGACTTAATGATACAATATTACATTACTATCATATCTTGCTTTTAATTTTTGGCATTTTGTTTTTATTGAAAGTGAATGAAAGAAAAAAGTAATTTTAATAAATTCAAAATATGTTTAGAAACATAAAATAATATTAGTTTCCAAATCTATATTTAAAAATCCACATAAAACAGCATCTGCGCATGACTTTGAGTAACGATGGAAAGTGCAGCGTGCAGCACTTAACATTCACCTCGATCACCCACCTATTGCACCACTTCACTCACCACCCTATCCCACTCGAAACTGTGGGACTTGATAATGTTGTTCTTAAATATTTTGTCGTATGTCAAGAGGGTTTTATCGATCATAATGGTGATATTAAAAATAGTGACAGCGTTAGCTTAATTAATGTTGCAAATGGGGCTGTTATAGATAAAAACATTGATATCAGTATCAATGGGGATAACGATGTTAGAAATAATTCAAGAATGATAGCATCCCAAAGCGCTTCTGGCCATGAAATCATATCGATTTCTCCGTCCCACCAACAAACTTTAAACGGTGTGTCTAATCAAAATGGACCAGAATCGAATCCACCAATCAATTTGTCTTCTTGCAGTAAAGGAGCTGAAAATGTGTATTCTTTTGTTTAGAAGATATGGGGTCTGAGTATTACATGAATCAGTTTTTAGCTGTGTTATTGTGTTTTTATCGAGTTTTTGGGTTTTATGTTTTTGAAGTATTTATTGAATAAATTACTTTTAAATTTCAGTTTTTGTGATCATTGCGTTTTTGTTTTGATGGATTCGATTTTCACTTTTTTCACTCTAAATCAAAGTTTATACATAAAATTTATTTTACTTTTGTTGATTCTTTACAGTGTTTCGCACCATTTTCAAACAATTTTGTTTTTAATGAAGTGATGTAATCTAGTCGGAAAAATTGTTTAATTTATCATTGAAATGCAAATTTTTCAGTCGTTTTGCCTTATTTGAAACTTTTTCAAGAAAATATTATAAAGGCCTTGGAATCTGTGCAAACATATGCATCAATTATTCAACTCAAAAGTCATGGGTTTATTCGAACAAATGCTATAGCGGGTATCATTATGTTGTTATGCATTGGTAGCTGTAGTTATCGTATAACTTGCCATTGTTTTATCACACTGCAATTGTTAGCATCAAATGCTTTTTAGACTCCCTCATTGCATCTAATTATTTCTCGTTGTGATGTTTTGAAGTTTTATATGGATTATTATTGATGATTATCGCTTTATATTACATTATTTAACTCAACTTATCTTAAAAGTATTCCATGCTTTTGCTAGTTATAGATTAAATATTTTCATATTCCATTTTAGAGTCCAACATCTACTAACAATGTTTATTATAAACTATATCGTTTTCATCAAAAATATGTTTTCAAAAGATATAATTATCAAAACATATCGATCGGAATAGAAATTTTGCTTGGCTAAGCTTTGTATTTTAGCGTACTTACCCATTCTTATTAGAATTCATTATGAACACAACTTTTTGTTATATATTAGGTCGAATTTTTACTATTTCGAAACAAATATGTGTATTAATATATTAATTTTTATTTTAAAGATATTATTTTTTTGTATTACCCTAATCTACAGCCTAGTCTAGATTTTGTTACATATTCCACTCTGACCAATTTTGCATGGTAGTATCAATGTATGTCGCTTCAATCAAGATTTATATAAGTATACTAATTTTCTCTCAGAAAATGTTTTATTATCGCTTATCGAGTTATCGTTAGAAATTTGATTTTTATAATTAATGAAAATATTTTTAATGTTTCTCGATGTAAAAGTAAAAGGTTATTTTGCAGAAGTATTTTTGTGTTTTAGTATAAAATGCAGGTTTTTAAAAGTAGTTTCATAAAGTAATTAAAACTTTGTCGCGCAGGCTTAAAATAGTCGACTTTTAATTTTCATTATATGCATATTTTGTTTCAATGTGTTTTTTAGGATTTATCTTTCAGATTGAAATGGTATGCTTTCTTGGTTGCATGAAGGTTGTCTGATGCAGCAATAAAGCTTTGAGATACAAAATTTGTTATATTACTTGCATTTAAAATATAAAATAAATTTACCAATGGCTTTATTAATTCCTATCAATGGTCATTATACCTATTTAGACTTTATTTTTTTGTCAAATGATACCGAGAATCTATCGATCTCAGACAAGTGGTTTGATTAAAATTTTATTATTTCAGTTGATCTTAGTACTCTATGAATCAGAGATTGCTTTCAAAATCGTTAAAATTTTCAAGTTGACTAAAACAAAAATTTCGATATAAAACTTTTTGACTGCTTGGTTAGAATTATTTGAATTTTTTTATTTAAACTTCATTTTACGCAATCAATGGAAAATAATATATTTTTACAGATGTTATACAATGCTGTAACATAGGCAAGGTAAAAACTTTGAGACATAAATGCCATTCTTTGAACTTAATTTAATTTACTAAGTTGTTTTTAAGTATTCTCAAAAGTTCATACTGAAGTTTCAATTTTGGTTTTTGTCAGCGACAAACAAAACACTCAAAAGCCGTGAGGTGAAATCACGTTTTAACGCAAGAGCTTCATAGAAAGCCATAAATGAATTATAAATTCAACTCAAATTGGGTTGACTAAAATTTAGTTGAAGTAAAATAGAATTATAGCTAATTAGTAAATTGTACTTTTTATTTTGAAGTATTAAAAGGGTTTTGGCATAAGTTTTAAAGACGCTTAAAAATTTATTTTTAGAGATATAAATAGTTTATGAGCAAGACATTTTAAAATCTCAGTCAATCTTAATTCAAAATTAAAACATTCCTAATAAGAATAAAAGAACTGATTCAAAAATAGATGCCCGTCTATTAAATTGTGCCAATTGATAGATTCGAGTAAATTGAGGAGTAGTCTACGGATTGGCCTAAATCTTTTGGAAATATTTCCTGCTTATTTTCCATATCTTATGTGCTTTGGGGTTGATCTCAACAAAAAAAAAAAGAACGCTTTTTCTTATAATTCTTGTTGAAAACTTTTCAATGGATGAATGAATATCAAACAGAAGATTTTTTAATTGCAAAAATGAAGCTTGAGTTGAGCTTTACAGTTTTAACACTCAAGTTATTAGATTTGAAAATTATATATTTTAAAACAGATATGATTTGAAAATGAAATCAAATCTAGAAAGAAATATTAAATTTTTTTTATTAGTTATTTAAATTATTATTTAAAGTTTTAACAAATTTTTTCAATGTTTCATATCCTCTCAAAATTAAAAATTAATATGAACAAAAATTTTTATAAATTTTGTTCTGTAGTGAGGATGAGAAAAAATTGCCAAGCATTTATACAATCTGGTGCAAATAAGTTAGTTTTTGTGTTGTGATGTCTTAAAAGCCACATCACGCATTTACCGCTACCTCTATCTCGTCATTTTGTGTTTTTTTTTCTATTTATTTTCTTTTTTTTTGTTAATTTTATCATTTTATAGGTATTTTTTTCTTTTTCCAAATGTATTTTTTTGCTCCAATGAATTGTGTTTAATGCATCCTTTCCACATAAATATATTTTTCTCTTTTTTCTTTCATCTGTCTCATCATTCTTTTTCTACTTTTATCATTTTAAACCTTTCACGCAAGATTTCTTACCTTTTTCTTTACGTACAAAACACAATTTTCTATCTATTCAGTAGCATCATTTGGTCATCATCATCATTACCACCATCATCCCATTATTATTCCCATATTGTGCCAGCAAAACCGAGTTGAAGTTATTTTTAAAGTCTAGCAAAAGCTTGGAATAAAGTAATTAGCACTTAGTTTTGTGCACGAGCATCATAAAACGTCTTTAAATCTTTTCTATGTTATTTATGTGCCTTTCAATCGAATCACTCGAAGAAACTTTTATCTTCCATTCATCATCAAAAATTCCTTTTGTTTTCTCTATTAAATCAATTTTTATTCATTTATCTGTCTATGCTTTTTTTATGCATCTACCCAGCCGTTTATCTAATAATCCATTCATCTTACATCTATCCGATCATTCATTCACATGTCCATTGGTCGACAAAAGTTCCAGCAGTTTCCCATCCTTCTAACCTTCCTTCAATCTATCTGATCAATAACATTAGTCTTTTCATCCAAGTTTCTTTAGCATTTGGGACCACAAAGCCACGCAAGAATACTTTCCGCATCCATCTGTATATACGCTTGCAGATATTTCAAATGGCTTTTTGATTTGATCAAACAATCTTTTAACGTTGTTTTTGATCTTTCGACTCAAAATCAGTTACGACTATGTTCATTTTTTGTCTGAGTTTCGAATGAAGTTTTTTGGTTTTAGCTTCAACTTCGATTGCACGTTATTTGCAGTTGTTCATAAAAAAATTTAGAATTGTTTTAAAGAAATAACGGGAAGAAATAGCAAACAATTTTTTAGCATTTTTTAAAATGATTTTTTGCAATTATTTAAATTCTTTTTTAATTCAATTCAAATTTTTGTTAGTTTTCTATAAAAAAATTTTTTGGAGAAAAAACTCGAGAGTTGGAAAAAAAGATGCGAGTTTTTAAAAAAGTTTGTAAACTTTCTGGAGTGAAATTCACAAAGCAAACATGCTTTGAATTTATAATTGAAATGCTTTGGAAATTGTCGATAAAATAATTGAAATTATTAGCAACAATGTAAAAGCTGTAATATTTCAAAAAAATATTTCAAAAAAGTTTCCAATTAAATAAAATCGCTAAAAAAGTTATCCTCTTGGTGAATTTCTTAGAAAATTAGAAGAATACAATTTTCTTGAAAAACTTTCCAATTGAATAAAAATCTCTAATAACTTTTTAAAAATTTTCCATATCATGAATTTAAATTTTATTTTCAAAGAAAATTAACAGAGCTTTTAGAAAAGTTATAAGAGAGTAGTTATTTTAATAGTTTGACAGTTTATGAAAAACTTTTGATAAATTATTTTAAAACTTTCGGCAGCATGAAATGTATATTTTTGATAAATTTTCAAATAAACAGCTAAAACTTCAAAAAATTTATATCTTTCCAATGCATATATGTATATATTGTGCTTTTATAAAAGACCAGAATAAAAACGAAGTCTCAGTCTTTTGGTTGGGTGCATGTACTACATATATGTGTTTTCACTCCAAAACTGATCTTTCATAAAAACAATTTACTCATTTTTTTAAGAAAATTTAAAGACAATAATTTATAGAGATTAGGGAATAACAGCGCGTTTAGAAACAATTCGATTTCTGATATCGCATTTTAACTTTTATTTATTAATAAATAACTTGAGGTTGCATGGAAAGGTAGTAATTCATATTGCTCAAGACGGTCTGCAGTCAATTACAAAGGACAAATTGGATAATGCATCCATTTTTTCATTATTCTTATTGTCTTCTTCACAAGCAATAAAACCATTTTGATAACTGATGGGAGAAGTAGAAAAGATGGAAGTTTCTTGGGATGAAATGATTCTGTCTCCTAAAAAGTTAGTTGTGTTTTTGATTGATATGACAATCGCTTTCAAGAAATGATGTGTTTTTGATGACATAATGCTTTCCAATACTCTACTCTTGATTTTTATTCAAAAACACTGTATTTGAATGTGTATTTTTAAGCAAAGTTATCGATAAAGTATTCAATTATATTTGCAAAGCTTATAATCTTATTTAGCTTTGTAATATAATAAAAATGAGCTTTTACTTCACTTAGAAATGAAATATTTGTTAAAATAAATTGAAACTATAAAAAAACAAGTTTTTTGAGCAGTCAGCTTTTTTAAAAATCTCAATTATTAAACTTCCTATCCATTCTTTATGTAAAAAACCTTTGTCAATATAAAATTAAATAACCTCATTCACGATAATATTTAATATTCAAAGTTAAATTTTTAATTTTATCTATGAATAAAGCATTTGAATAATGATAAAACACATTAAAAACTAAAAAATTCAAATCAGATTAAATTTTAACTAATTCTTTAATTTACTACCAAAATCACAAAAGGTTTCATAAAAATTGAAAATATTTTGTTAGAAAGCTAATTTTGATTTTCAAAACTATATGCATTTTTCAATAATAATATTTCTTGTTTTGATTTAAAACTTTCCTCCTCTTTCAAAAAAAAAACTCCCAACCGCTTTGAATTGATCGTCAAAATTCTCAAAAAAAAATCCAACAAAACTTGATACTAAAAACTACAAAAAGTGAATATTTAATGCCTTTTTTAGAATAAAATTCACAAATAAACTAAGTGGGATGGTTGAGGAGAAAATGAAGTTAGTGAAGTGGGGCGTTGTTGCCTAAAGAAGGGTCTTTTGATGTCTGTGAAGCCGCAATAATATGAGATAATACTGTAAAAATATCTTTGAAATCATGGAAGTTTACTTTTCAACACAAAATTATTTTCACAGTATACTAATTGAAATTCATAAATTAAATATGACAAGAATAATTTTAGCATATATTTTGATATGTTTATAATTCAAATTTCAAAGGGAAATTTTCAAAATAATAATATTTTTATATCACAAAATAAATGAAACCAAAGAAAAAAAAATCCAAACGTTAAAAACGCGTTTTATAAAACTCTACAAACCCCAAACTCCAGCCATTTAGAGTTGGAAATTTTTACAAAAATGAAGATTTCAAAGGACGCAGAGAACCAATGTAATAAGTTACAAGCTCAAGAGAGTTATAAAACAGTTCCATTTGATGTGCATTGTAGAAGCATTTAACTATCATAACTTACAAGTTCTTTTCAGTTTTAAAAGAATTTTTAAATTAAATTGATTTATCTCCAAGTAAAATATTTTTTTTCTTTTATGGAGATCAAACCGTCAAATGTGCCTTTGAAAACAAAAAGATTCCATCATTTTGGTTTTTTCAATTCAATAAGAACCTACAGAACTTCAACATTTTCAACGTTGAAGCTTTTCGAAGCGATTTAATTTCTGTATAAACATGAAGTACAAAACGTGGTAGAAAAGATTTAATTATAAAATTTTTTTTACCTCAAATTGAAAATCAAAATCGTTTTATTTATTTCCACTAATGAATAACTCTATGCATATATTTGTTTTATTTGAACTGGAAACGGATTTTTGATAAATAAAAAACTATTATGCGTGTATTTTGCATAAAAATTGCTCATCTATAGTATTGTATTTGAAGGGAACAAACATGAAATAAGAAACAGACCTTCTCATTTTAGGGAAAAAGTTTTCAAAAAATAAAAAATTTTCAAGGATATTATGTATTTGTTGAGGAATTAAAACCTGTCTCTGAAACACCATTATTTGTTTCAGGTTTGTTAAAACTAAACGTGAACCAACAAAAACGCTGTTTCATTGAATCGAAATAAAAAACTATTGGGAATTTTTGAGTCTTGTTTTCTAATGCATTATCATTTACGAGCCCTCTCCATTAAATCTCAACATAAATTATGACTGCCCTCCAAAACACTCAAGCTGTGTTTGTTCTTCTATCAATTCTCAAAAAATCTACCAAAAAATGCTTTGCGTGAGTGCAACAAAAAAGAATCTTGAGTTAAATTGTGTGAGAAAGTTCACAACACGAAAAGCAGCCAGTGTGTTATCTTTTTTTTGAGTATTTTCGGTGCGAAATTACATTAAAAACGTGTTGATTCTTATAATGGTGTTTTTACTTTGATATTTTTTTAAATAAAAACGGTAGATAAACTATTTTTTTTAAAGAAGTTGAATAATTAGCTTGAAAAATGCATAAAAAGATAAACTTACCATCAAATTCTTTGGTTTCAGTCAGTGCTGCAACTAATGAAAAAGTCTGTTTTTGTGAAAAATTAAATCTTTCTAACAAAGTTGCACTAAAAAACACAAAATTGAAACTCTTTAAAGCGGAAAACATTCAACTTAAAAATATTCATATAAAAGAAGAAGTAGCTTTCCAAACTAGTAAACTTTCATTTCACAAAATTTTCCCGCCACTTAAATATATTCGTCGTTTGAATTAGTGATATGAAACTTTATTAGTTTTCATCAAAATTTTATATGACTCAATAAATAAGGACTGAATTCATTATATTTCTTCATAGGAATTCATTAGGTATTGAATAGGACTTTTGCAAGCTTCGCCAAATAAATATCCCTTCCCTGTATTAGAATAAAAATTGTTGAATAAATAATTAAAATTTTTATTTGAAACAAAACCTTTTGATTTATTAAAATTCCCAGTTTTGAATTGGTTCATAAATATATTTAAAACTTCAATTTCAACCATTTAAACCTCAAACCACCTCATAGAACAGAATTTTAAAAGTGAGAACATATGTGTTAATTAAAAGTTTCCAGTCGTATCATGTTATAAGGTTAAATTCAGGTAATTCGTATCACTTTGCATCTCATTACGGCTTAATATAAAGGTGACAATAAATTGAATAAAAATAATACCGTCATTAAGCCCGTGCTAAAATTCATATGCAAGCTAATTTCAAGTCACTAATTTATTTTCAAATTTCAACTTAATGTTTCTCGGAACAAGGTGTCGTAAAGAAGGCGTGCATTAGTGATAAATGCCTTTTTATATCACGTTAAATTTATGAATTGCTTTTAAAGCGTTCTCTAGACAGAATTCTCATGCTGTTTCATAATGATAAAGATTTTCGTTTTTTGAATAAAAAAACAAAGTACATTGATGAAACTGTATGAAAGTTCGTTTGGCAGGCTTTAAGGCGTACACTCACACAAACGCGTAATTATACACTAATAAGATTCAATCAACGTGATTTTCTTTCGAGTCACTTTTTCTAACTTTTTTCTGTCTTGTTTCTTTGACAGTTTATAAACGAACACTTTAAATACTATTAAACTAATACACGAATTTTAAAAGTCTAGATTATTTTTCTTGGTCTGTCTAGCCAATGATGAAGTTTCCGGCAATGAAAAGTACTTCATTTTAAAATACAGGGACTTAGAAAAAATTTTGATAATGTCTTGAACTTTTCAACATAAATATATGTCACAATTTGGAACTTTCGGCAAAAATTTAAAATGTTGTATAAATTATTTGGATTCACAATATTATTGTGTAAATGGGAGTTGCGGATGATATACACTGACGATGGTGGCTTACTTTATCATCGCTAACACCACCTTGCTACCAAAGCCCGTGCAATACATCTCGCAGATAATTGCTTCAAAATAATTCCGTTAAATCTATCAAAAGTAATCTCTCAATAGGCTTTCCACTTTTATTTTTTACAAATTATTAAAAAAATTTAATTTGATTTTTTAATGCTAGTTATCATATTAATTTTATTCATTAATTTTTCTACTAATTATTATACTAATTTTTTTAGTTATTTTATTAAATTTTCCTAATGATTTAACTTATTGTTATCTTAGTTCGATTAATATTTGAATTTTTAAGCTTCTATAGACTTCAATTGAACTCGAGGCTGTTATGAGTTGAGCAGAGTAGATACATTTCAAGTTGAGTTATAAGGCTTTTTAGAATAAGTTATTGGAAAACAGTTGAAGCTTTAATAGAAATGTTTAATTTGAAAGATTTCATGACACACACACACTTGAACAAGTTTGAGAACCCTCGTGGTAATGTTGTAGGTTATTTTGGGATGAAACTTATATCGCGAAGGCTTTTAAAGCATTGATAAAATAAAGATTAAAATTTTTATTCATGGTAGTTTTTAACTTAAACTTGAGTGTTTTTGCAATAAAAACAAGGGCGTTACAATGAATCATTTAGCTGTTGATAAATAATGAAGAAACATAACAAAGGTGGATTTAAAGAAAAGTTTTTGTTAATTAAAAGACTGTAAAGAAATGTCTTGCATGTTATAATTTTAAACTGCTGATTTTTTCATTATTTCATATGGAAAAATCTTAAACAAATAATAAAAAACACTGGTAAAATTTACAAAACAAATTATAGAGTTTAGTGTCAAAATTTTTACGTTTAAAATTGTAGCTTTTACTTTTATTGCTAGGGATTTCGGAATTATGATATACTTAAAAATATTATGTGAATTTTTGCAAAAAACTTTTTCATTTTTCAAACATGAAAAAATGGAAAAAATCAAAAGGCCGAGATTGTAGCAAGAATAATTGTGACTTTTTTGAGCTTTGGCCGTTTTACCATTTTCTTTTTGATATTTATGTCTCAAAATAATTTAAAAATTATATACAATGCAGAAAATATCTTCTTTTTTTTTTAAATTTTTACTGATAAAACCACTAAAAGAAGTGGACACATTTTACAAGAACTTCAAAAATTTGTTTTCATCATGAAAGCTTATCTAGAACTCAAAAACTTGAATGATTCCAAAGCTTTTAAAAGGCTTCCAAAGGTAATCTTATTAGAATATTTCTAAAGTTCATAACAAGATTTGAGCATTGTTTAGTTTCGTTTTGTTTAAACCTACTTTCGTTTAAATTCTTTGAGCTTAATGCTTAAACTACACAGGAAAACACATGAGCATAAAGCTTTATTGTTAGTTTATAGGGCTCAATTGAGTTTTTATGTAAAAATCCCAATTATATCAACTGATAAGTGACTCTTAATTTGTTGAAAGTAATTTTAAATTGCTTTTATTCATAAATATTTAAAGGCCATTTTGGCCATGATGAATGCATCGAGCTAAGAATAAAACTCCCTGCAACAAATACAAAATACTAACAAAGTCTTTTTTTATTATTGAATCCTCTTCTACATTCTGTTGAATGAATTACTTTTTGTAACTTCAAATGTTTTTCTTCTTGATCATTGTTAACTCATTGCAGTCATCAATCTTCTCCCCCTTTATCTCATCCTCCATTGAGACACACCTAGCTTGACAATCGTTTGAAAACAGAAAAAAA
Organism: Pterobdella sp. o SKG-2022; assembly: GCA_964035795.1. Lineage (NCBI taxonomy): Eukaryota > Metazoa > Annelida > Clitellata > Hirudinida > Piscicolidae > Pterobdella > Pterobdella occidentalis. The sequence goes on along the minus strand of OZ038320.1, from coordinate 9,276,201 downwards.
ATAATTCAATCAAAAGCCTTGTTTTTATATATTAATTCATTTCATCATACATTTTTCATAACTTAAACCCTTCAAAAATCTTTTAGAGAAACCATTGATGCATTTTATACTTGACGGCTGAAAAATTCGCCAAACACTATTCCATAATTTTGCGTCTCATCTTTTGAAAAGACTTCATTTCAGAAGACCTTACTTTTAAAGTGTATCGACAAAACATAACCCCCATCATTCATTTTGGCTCCAATGATTTGCTACGTGGAATTTTATTTATTCCTTCATACGAATAGTTTTGCAACTTATAAGAATTAAATTTTATTTTCTTTTTATCCCATCTTAATTTTAATGTTTTTTTGCATGAAATGTTCCGAAACATGAATATTCTGACATAACACATTCCGCCATAGCTCTTACATAATTCTGGCGTTAAGGTTTTGTAAAGATTTTCCTGACGCTTGAGATAAATATTTTTTTATACAGGCGTGTATGTTTCAAAAAATTAACCAAGTTAATTAAATTCAATTGAATTAAAATTAATTGATTTCTCTATTAAAGTTACATGGAGCTTAATTTAGAAGTCTTAAAGACGAAAATTTGTTTTAACGATTTATATATGACCTTTGAATACGAAGTAAACTTCATTTATTGATATGAATTTGAACCAATAAAAATAAAGAGCATGTCAAAAATTTCTTGTTTGTTTATACAAGATCAAACAAGCTATATTACAGCGCATTTTATTTATCAAAAAACTTTTTTTTGAGCGCCTTTGGAGCAATCTTGAATTGATAATTGTGCGCTATAAAAATCTCAATAATAATAATGATAAATTTTTAAAATAAGTAACTAAATAATAACACGCTACTTTTCTGAGAATCTTTGAATTTAATATTCGAAAAATATAAGAAAAATTGGATTTTAAGATGTCGTGACTACACAATAAAGACTCGTTGAGTCGCTTTGAAACATCTTTATGAAGTGTGAAAAATAAAATATAGACTAAAATAGGCAATATATTTTTCATTATAGTTTTTATATGCTTTTAAGTACTAAATATATTCGCTTTTATTCACCATGTATCTTATTTAACAAGTCATTATTTGAGAATAAACTTTTTTGAGAACTTAATTTCTTTATAAACAAAAATCTTAAAAATTTGGAAACTTTCACTAATGAGGTGAGATTTTAAAATTATTTTCAATTTGTTAATTCACCCATTAATCTTTGTTCAAATGCTAAAAAAAACATTTAAACTAAAATATACACCTACAACCACGTCATGTAGATACATATAGACATAATAGCACAAGACCATACAGATGTTCACACATACACACATACAAATAAGCATGGAAATAATAAAGCAAAAATTTACATACTTATGAACAATAAATTTACCTTCTCGCATAAACAACACCTTGCTACTATATTGCATATTCTGCAACAAAAAACAACCTTGCGAAGTTTCGGTGTTTTAAATTGTCAAAATTTATTTGAACTTTTTTTGAGTTTTTATACATTATACACTTTTAAACCTACTTTATAATCAATTCAAAAGTAATCAGCACTCTGAAAAGAACTAAGCCTTTCATCAAATATTTAAATTTGATTTTTTTCGGATTTATTTTGATTTGTTATCAATAAGCTTTGAAGACACACGTAAGGGATACCACGCAGCCAACGAAGAAAACTTCAATAGAAAAACCCGAAATTCCAAACATATGCCAAACAAATTTTGAAAAAAAATAATTAAAAAGCTTCAGTAAATATAAGCAATTAAAAAAATTTGTAATCACTTCGAAGGAATTAGGGTTCAAACCCACAGAACGCCACAAGTCATCAATGAGAATATGAACCTTGTGTCAAAATAACTCACTTTTTAAACCTTCCATGTTAAAATAACAAAACAACATAATAGAAGCCGTGAGGATTTGTTCGTGAGTGTTATAGTCCAATTTTAAAATATTGTTTCAATCATTCAAACCAAGATGTAGACACAGAAACAGCTTATAAAAGCTTAATTTTCAATTTATTCCCTATTAAATTATGCTGAATAAATTCAATAAATAATTTAATTAATAAAGAATTTTTGAGTAGAATTAAATCAATTTTAAAAACACTTACAAAGCACGAAAGGGCATGATAATGAAGAAGGAAGGAATGCGTCTAAAATGACTTTGTATGATGGATGGGTATCGGAATATGTAAAAGATATATAAACACAGGTATTATCAATCATCATTAGAAAACGAGGTTAAGAATTTGTAAACACCAAACTAAAATTTTAAACTTAGTTTTCATGATGGTCATAATATCTGCTCTCCGATGTATAAATAATTTATTCATTAAAAACTTGATTGTCATAGATACAGTTCATAAAGTATCTAGTTTTCTATACGCGACCTTATTTCATGTTTTATTGGACCTGCAGTCATATGAAGAGAATTAAAACACACGATATCTTTATTGATTCAATTATTTTATTTTTATTCGAATAATAAAAAATTGATGCGTTGAGTAGAACTGCAATGAAATTTTATTTTTTCCATACTAACCCACTAAGATACATCATCCTATATACATATATAATTAACACTTGTAATAGAATACTTAAGAAAAATAATACACTATTTGAATTAAAAATCCCGAAAGACATTTTTTCAGTAATACGACACCTTTAATAGTTGAAGATAATTTGTACAAATGTGCTTATACATAATTTAACACAGTCTACCTTTCAGTATAATTATTTTGTTTTTCGGCAAACCATATTAAAAAAATTTTTTTTTTGAAATTTGTCAAGTGTAAAAAAAGTTTCCTTAAATTACCTCATAATATATTTCACAACCAATTACCTTAATAAAATGTTAAACAATATTTTAACCTTATCTGCTTGGGAAGCGTGTCCAGAGAATCATACACGTTAAAAACATCTACAAACAAAATTTCAAATGAAAAAATGACTTCAAGCAATAAATACTCATTAAACTGTCAAATCTTGCTTTTATTTATCTCAAAAATTATCAACAGAAACCAAATCTATTATCAACAAAACGACTATAAACTCTCTTAAAATTGAGCGCTATAGCATTTATTGAACTATGATAACTGACAAAAACAAAAATATATCCTAAGTATAACCACTTTAGCCTCATGAACCAAATGATGGTGCGGTGTCCAAATGCCGCAGCGTGCGCAGAGGTGCTGCCTAGAAAACTGATGGAGGAACATGTCAAGTTCAGGTTGGCTGGTTATACCTTGGTGTTTATGCGTTATATTTCTACCTTGGTATTTCATGCATTACATTTATATGTTGTTGTTTTATTTATTATTTTTACGTAGTGTTGTTTTATGATTATTAATAATATAAAAATTAGAAAAAAAAGTGAGAAATGGTGCAGAGGTGAGACCTACATAGACTACAAGGATTACCTTTTTGTTGTATGCAGTGCACATTACAAAGTCACATTTTGTATATACTTTGTGTTGTAGGTTACTTTTATGATACATATATGGTCAAATTTGTATTATGTACATTTTATTATGAGTTAATTTTTACACAGGTATGCTCAATTTGTATCATGTTTATCGTGTATAAAAACCTTGAAAATTTTCGTTTTCAAGCTGATATCTTACATTATAGTATGAGTTTTTTCACTTTTTACAGCATTGAGTGAGGCACGGTTACAATTTTGACATATTTTAAAGCTTAACACAGCCTCAACTCTGATACATACATTTTTGAATCGCAGACAACAAACTTGGGGGCTAATAATATTTAATTACTGAGTTTTATTTAATTAGTTTAATTGATATTATTGTGTCAAAATTATTTTATTACGTATGAATCCTTTATGGAAACTTCTTGTTTTTAAATATAAGCTCTGCGTCAGAGTGTTTTAATTAAGCTGATTTGTCATTATGTATGGACAAATATATTAATTGAATGGTTGCAAATATTTCTTTTGTCTGTGGGGGACTTTCGGACAAATTATTTTAAATAAAATATTCCCAAAGTAAAAGCTTGACTTTGTAAATCTTGGAGCTTGTTTTGAAAGTTATTCACGAATCTTGTACATAATTCGTTTTTTTTTCAAAGTTTTTTCCAGTAGAGATAAAATTGTATTAAAGCAGTACATTTTGTTTCTCAATAATACAGGCGTCAAAAAGAAAAGTTTTTCCAATGAAAGAAAAACTACTTGAAAACTAAACAATCTATTTGATAAGGAGTTTGAGTTTGAAGACATAAAATTTTGAAATTTTGTTTCATTAGGAACTTCAAAAATATACAAGTTCAAAAATCATTTTTTAAAGCTCATTTCCAAAATTTTCTTTGTCACTATTTCTATTTGACTAATCGTTTTATTCTATAAAATAAAACTTTTCGACTAGAAAACTTTTGAGATTATTGTATTGAGTGGAAGTTTGTATCATGTTTGAGAAAGCACACAACACCACTCGTTTTAAATGATGAATTGGCATAAAAAATAGAATTTTCACATCAATTCCTCCATTTCTTTTTTCAAATATAGCTCAGCGATCTATGTCATTAGTTACTTGTCTTCAATGTAGTTTAAAAAGCGTACGTGGTTGGATACATTGATAAATTCTGCTCAAAATTTTATTTAATTTTTCAGATATTTAATTGTCAGTCCAAGTCATTTGGAATTCATTTACTTGTTTTATTGGGTAGTAATACTGAATTTTAAGCAAGACTTCGGTTATTAATTTGCATATCTTTCAAAGATTTTTGCATGTTGATTAATATTATTTAAATATTTAATATGAGTGTAGTAAATATTTAATAATAAGGAATTTCAATTTGTATATCTGATTACATTTCTTTTTGTTGATGAAATTTTTTTTAAATGAACAACCATTTAAAATTTTTTTTTCAAATTCATAATGATTTAAAAAAATAAAAAAAAACATAATTTTTTTATTTGTTCAGGCAATTACTTAATCATCCATCTCTTCTTTCAAATAAAACGCATACGACTAATGTAAACGAAAAATTTCTTTTCCAACAGATGCAAAGCAACAGAAAAAAGTTCCCCGAAACAAGAAAACAAAAGCGAAGGGAACAGCAGTTTGAGTTTAATTGATAGTTTTCACATCAAAAACAATATCGATATTAAAAGCGTCAACTTAAATGGGATAGATAAAACTCAGGTTACGAATGATGTTGGCAACGATAAAACTAGCAACAGAATTATTGAGGCTTACAACAAAACTGACATCAACTGTATTAAACATAAAATCGACATAAATGTTGATATCAACAATGAAATTTGTAGTAATTGCAATGGTAAAGACAATGATAATAATAACATCAAAAGTAATAATATTACCAATTTACCTTTGATCAACATCAATAACTTGATTACTTGCTCTGGCATTAATAAGAAAAACACAAAAAATATGCAAAAAATCACTGAATGCAATAATAATGGAAATTTGGTCTACACAGTATATTCACAGCAGCAACAGCTACAACAGCTGGAGATACAACAAAAGGACAAGCAGCAACACAAACCCAACCACTCTCTCTCAAGTTCTCCCAGCTCCACCGACAATAGTATGTCTCTTAATTGATGAGTTTTAAAACCTCACTATAGAAATTGTGAATAAAATAAATTTAAACAAGCTTGAGGATTTGATTGAAGCTAGAGAATTAATGAATGAATGAAATTTCCTTGACATGCAAAACTTTTAAAATGTGTAAGACTCATCAATAAATTGTATGCCACAAGCTTTTTGTTAGAAGCCGCAATTGAATTTTAAATTTAAATAAGTTCCAAACCGTTAGAGCAAGAAATTGAGAAAATCATTCAAAACACTCGAAAAATTCGCTCCAAATATTGCTTATAAAATATATAAATGTGGAAATAATTATATAATAAACAACTATATTTGAAATTGATATTATAAAATGAAAAAAGAGCAGTTTTTATGAAGCATTTAAAGTAAAAACTTATCGCGTTAAATTGCGTCAGGGAGATAACGAGAATCTTCAAATCTATATCAGAAAACTATTAAGATATAATTCAAAGAATACTACTGGTATAAGCTAAAAAAAACTAACGCAGTAATTTCAAGTTATCTTGAAACTCCCTGTTACTATAATAAACTTCGTAAATTATTATTATTATTTAGAAACATTCCCTTGACTCATCTTGAGAGTTTTGAAACATAGATTAAAATGTGTAATTTTTATATGAAAAGATGGTTTGATAATCAAAATCTATCCACTATTCAACGATATCTTATGAACTTGGGAGCTTTTTGTTAAATTTGACTTGAAGATGATATCCTCAGCACATCGAAAAGCTTAGCTTCAATAAATTATAAACGCTGTGTTTTCTTGCTTTATTAAACTCAGTTATGAAATATCTATACTCAAATTTCAAAAAGTTTTTCGTTAAACAATTCAATCATTAAACTCAAAACAATAACAAAAAAGTTAATCCAAAGTCGAAACTTCAACTTTCACCCACCCAAGGCCACGACGAAGAGTCATCCCTCGACCAACCATGTAACAGCAAGTCTTGCAACAGCCAAGCAAAAGAAAGTTTCTGGGATCTGAGAGATCGTATCTCCGTCTTCCACATATACAGAAGACAAAGTTCTTGTTTGGGTATCAGTATTGTAGGAGGCTCTGACACTCCTTTGGTAAATCTATAAGTGTTATTTTAAGAACCATCGTATTAAAAGTGTATTAAGGTTTTTTAATATATTTGTTTCATCATTTTTCAGTGAAATATTATTCATCCCCATTTTGAATAACAAAATTTCAATATAATTTTGAATGAAAAAACTTTTTATTACCGTTTTTAATGAGAAAGTTTTGTATGAGAGTTTTTTTATACCTATGTTTTTTATTGGGTTTTGTGTGTTATGTGTTGGTGTCGTACTCGTGATGTAATGTTGTATGCTTGAGTTGTGTTAGTGGTAGGTGCTTTATGTAATATTTCATTTTAGAGTATGGTTAGATTGCACTGTTGTTGTTTTATGTTGGATTCTTTTGAAAAGGTATTTGTAAAGAAAAAATATTGAAAAAGTTTCGAGTGAATGTTTCAAAGAAAAAATTTTCAAAAATTCACGTGAATCAATTTTACAAAAGTTTATTGTGAAAAGACAAATTTTTTAAATATTTTCGTTGTTTTAATTGAGAAAAATTTGAAAAAACTCTATATACAATTAATTTCAGAAATTTTGAATCACTATATTAAAGTTTAAGTTCTCAAGTCTAATTTACAATTGTTTTCAAGATCTTGTGAGTTCAAGAAAATTCATCTTAAGTTCCCTTAAAAGATTTTTATCAAATATTTTCTCTTAAATAAAACAACAAACTTGTTGCACAAATAGAACCAAAAAGTTATATTCAGTCAATTTCTTTCCAGAAATATTCTTCTCCAAAACTTTTTCATAAGTACAGAAATATAATTCATCGCAAGAACTTCACATCAAAACTGACAGCAATTACATTACAACAATATTAATTTTTTGTGATACAAAGTTGCACGACAGCTTCAATTCCAATGAAACACGTCATCTCAGGGAAGTGTGGTGGTGCAGGAGATCAGTAAAAACGGGGCCGTGTATAAGGATGGTCGACTGCAAGTTGGAGACCAGCTGCTTGAGGTCAGCTGGGGTTTTTGTCAATGTTTAGAAATGTTTTAGTCAGTCTTATAATGAGAATGTCAAGTTACTTATATTTATTAATTTAAAAATTCTTATTTCTTTGTTTGTAAGGTATTTATTATAAAATCTAGATACTTTTGATATAACATCAAAAATTTTAAAAGTTAGTTTCATTCAAATCTGATAAATAAAAGATAATTTGTATCAAAATTATTCTGCTTATTATTTATTAAAACTAAAGCCATAGAGATAAGATATATGTTTCCAACTTTAGTATTGTTTTTCAAGTGACTCTATTTGATGCATTTTAGTGATATGAAAAAGTATAACAATGTTTGATTCGTTGTGGCTTATTAAGATAAGTAAATATACTTAGGATCCTATTTTCTTCCTTAGTCAATATTTTCTGGTCTATATTTAATTGTTATTTTTTTGTTATATTCTTAATTAATTTCATGAAAAAGTCTACTGTGAATTATTTTTAAAAGTTTAAGTTCCATTTAAATGATTTCATTTGGGATTTATTAGGCATCAACTTTTTCCTGTTTAGGAAGAGATTTTTTTGTTTTGTAACAAATACCAAAATAAAAGATATTCGTTCCAATGCTTTAAGTTTTTTTCTCATTAATCACAAATAAACTTGCAAAAGTCTAATGTGATTCTCAGAAAACTTTAAAAAAAAATTAGAAGTAAGATTCAAAAAACTTCAAGATTTTATCGTTCAAACCATAGTCTTTATCTCTTGCACTGGTACCATCAAATTGTCATTATCATCACTAGCATGTTTCATCAAATTTTTATTGTTTCAATCAATCTATTCACGCCTTATAGCTCAACTGCAGTCTCATAATATGGCCATTACCACTAACGTAAACACATTTTCAAACATAGTTGGCACAGTGGTTTTAAAATTGCATGCATAATTTAAATTATATTTTTAGCGATACTTTGTTAACTAAGCTTTTCTTTATTAAAATTTTTGCACTATATTCAAATATAATTTTAAAAAACGATTCTTATACATTAAAAAACTCAAATTAATTCAAAGATATTCTAATTATATAAATATATATTGAAACGTACCACTAGTTTTTTTTAAATGCAAATACACCAAAAATACAAGCTAGCACAGAGCTAAAGGGTTATAACGGTAGAAACAGAAGGACTATAAAAAGCATTAAAGAGTCAATTAATAGGATTGGGTAAGATTATAGGAATGCAAGTATAGCTCTCACGAGGAGGGAATGTAGAAGGAGCAGATGTTAAATAGAAACAAATTCATTCTATGAGATGTTTAATGGCATATGTGTTGTTTAGTGGAAGTCGGGGTGCAAACTGAAAGTCGCGTTAAGGTTGTTTTCAAAGGAAGCTCAAATTGACGTTTGAATACATCAGAGTTTAATAAAATAAGTACTTATGGCATGGGTTTTAACTTCAATGGGTTTGACTTGGGACGTAGAACAAGGAAGAAATAAAAAGGATAATTTTGGAATGGATATAATCAAATTTAACCAAAAGAAATTAATTGAAAGCTTTCAAATTTTTATTAATTTAAAAAACAAAAGATTAACATGAGCATTATTGCATGATGGATAGCGATAATAAAAGGATTCTTTGTTCTATGAAATGACCGCTACATAACATCATTGTGTCATTTACTTTCATCAAACAAAATATTGTTTTTTTAAAAAAACTTCAAAAATCTTTGATTATTTCAAAAATTTCCGAATAATGGAATCTTGGAAACATTATTTGATTAACAGTACAAAGCTTTTTGTCAGTAACTCCATCAAGTACACGGTAATAATTAGTAACAAAAAGCTTTGTGCTGGGAATTTTTGATTTTCACCACTTTTGAGTATTACTTTTGGCTTGAGAAATTTCTTCAATTCGTAAATATTGAACTTTTAAAAAAACAATATTTCCTACATAAAAAGTTTATCTGCTTTTGGGTGAAATAAAACCTCAGAATCTTTTTTCAAATTCCACCACAATCAATTTCTCATTGAACCTCCAATCGATAAATCAATAACTAAAAAGTATATTTCCTTTCTGATAATCGACCAAATTAATATAATAAGACATGCGTTTGTTATCCAGACCATATTAGCTACCTTTAAAATTTTATATAGCTCTCAAAATATTTTAGGAATATAATAATCAGATAGTATTGAGGAGGGCGTGCTGAATGATTTGAGGCGCATAATGTGAGAGCATAATGTCACTCAGTATTGGCATCTCCCCTTCAAATATTTAAATCGTTTATCAATCTCACCAAAACATCGCTATAAAGTTATTTTTTTATCTTTTTTATTATGTTAAAACGGGTTTTTTGAAAATTAGTTTAAAAGCTAGATTTTTATAAGAGGGTTTTTGAAACGTGTTCAATGCATTGAAAGAATTTAGTGATAGTGGAGTTATATAGACCAACTTGGTGGCAACTAGTATAAAGTTTGTTTAAAAAAGGAACTGAGATGTGCAATGCTTCTGTTATAGAAATATTTATCTGCACTGTGCTTGTTCGCCCTTTCTGCAGATTATAATGCTTTGTGGAATTGAATTATTCGTAAGCAACAATTCATACCTTTTTGTGTCAGAATTCTTTTATTCAAATATAATGTATCTTCACGAAATCTGACTTTTGTGACAAATAGAAAAGTTTTATCCTTTAAAACCTAAAAAACAATTTTAAATATATCTAAATAATTCATGAATTCTCAAGTTGATTTTGTGTTTTTTTTTTACTTTTAAGTAATTTAAAAAAAAAACACAAAATCAACTTGAGAATTCATGAATTATTTAGATATATTTAAAATTGTGTCAAAATTAATTAAAAATTTTTTAAAAGATGCTTTTTATTCGTTTGGCTGCATTTGTATGACTTAACTCCTCTGTCTATCTCGTATTGATTGTTTTTATCGTTCCTTATTTACGCTTTCCTTTAATGTTATAGATTTTTTATTTGCATTTTTAAATTTATTTTTTATAATTTTTTTTCAATGGTTTGAAAACATCTTTGACATAATAGTCATTATTTCTTAGGCAATGATAATATCTGTTATCAGCTATTGTATTATCTATAAAGCATGAAATACTTGAACTTACGGCTTGAAAAAATGCCAATGCTATCAAATAAAATAAAAACAGAATAAAAAAAGAATAAAAATGAAATAATTATGAATGAAATTATAAAATATTTAAAAAAAATGCAAATAAGAGTGAAGAAAACGAAAAAACAACAATAGTAAAGAAAGATAAGGAATATTATAAACGACAATATAATAAGAAAAAAATAATTGTCATCATTAAAAAATCAGAACTAATAATTAAAGAAAACATTATAATAGGCTTGAGAAGCAAGCAAGAATCCATATAAAAAGATCGTTCTCTTCTGAAATCCATCATGTCTGTTTTCAAATCACTCCAATACATCACACATCACAGCCATTCAAGCTGCATTCATACAGCAACATCTCTCAGCGTCAATTTAATTGATGCATTTTTTGTCATTTATTAGCGCGATTCATTTTCATCTGAATTATTTAACCAGGCTCGGTCTTTGTGTACGTGCATGTTATTGCTTAATTAATGGTTTTTGTTTTGTAGACTTGTGAATTGGGATAAAAATTTTATTTATTTTTCCATGAAAGTTTTTATTGAAATAAAAATTTTAGAGAGGAGTTTAAAATGTTTTTTCACAAGAGTATTATGCCTTAAACTCTACTTAGGTACTTTATAAAAAATTTTTTTTAAAGAAGCATTTTTTCTTCAATCATGCATAAAATCCAATATATTTTTAGTTTAAATTCTCTCAAAACCTGTTCCCAGCATAATGAAAAATTTTGAAATTTTTGAAAAATGATCTCATTAGAGATATTTTGCACGAGAGTTGCAAATCATAAGCGTAAATCTCGTATAAAAATGTATAACTCAGATAAACGGAGCAGATCTCAGTAGCATGAACCACCTCGAGGCGGTTAGAGCTCTCAGCAGACCATCCATCATTTCGCAACTCACCGTCTACCGACAGAGCAACAGTGAAGTTGAAAATCTTCTTAAACCTGGTTAGTTAATTGAGATTTGTGTCTAGCTTGTTTGTTGGCTGATTTATTACAAGGGTGATGAATGGTGTGGGGGTTGGCTCGTGGCCAGTTTAGAATGAATAATTGAATGAAAATTTGGAATTAATTGAAACTTTTTTAGTATTTTAAGAAGTAATTTGAAATCTCACACTTAAAATTGATTCGAAGGATTAGGGATAATAGTGGCTCCAATGAAAAGATATCTATATTGATTAACTCAAACACTGGTTTAGGGCATTGTGAAATGTTTACGAAAACAAAAAACGTTTTGATTTTGAATATGTTAAAATGATTTATAAGAAAATCAATTTGTTTGATTGATGGGCAAGATTTGTAATTTCGAATTCATTTGATTGGTTTGGTGATTGATTGAAGGATTAGTCGGTTGATTAGAAAATATACAGCTTCGAGATTGATTCTGTAGAATGCCTAACTGATTGGTTGATTTATTGTAGAAAAATTGATGTTAAGGGTGATGAATTAAAAAGACACGTGAAATGTGAAATCTAACCTAAAAATGATATATGTGTAAATAAGTCAGGCGAATTTAACTTTGGTAATGACGATTTACATATTGGAAATACCTCCTTAAAATGAACGTAATTAGCAATAATTAATGTATTGATAGATGGAGACTACTGTATCCCAGTGAAGAGAAATAAATAGATAGATAATGAATGAAAGAATGCATATAAGAAAAGATAAGATTCTTAGATGGATGCGAGAAAACGTCAAGTTGACAAATGCTGGCTCAAAAGTTATGCATTTTTAACAACTTTAAAACAAATTGCTCCAAAATTCCACCGTGTTTGAACATTAAGAAAAGAAAACTTGTAAAATTATATTCTTTTTACAAAATAATCTTTTTTTAAAAAGATCTTTTCAGACGGCCAATAAGGCACGCGGATTGTTGCAATGGTCATTTAAATAGCACCAAGTGCTTTTGCCTCTTTTGTCGCCATTATTTCTTCAAGATGTACCATCAACTGAATCATTTCTATTATTTCTTTCATACAAGTTTCTATACCAAATCTTTTGCTTTTTTTTTGTTTTTTTACAATTTTTTTAATATTTGTATCTGGTTTTTATTCTCAAAATATTCTTTTGTTAAATAACTGGTAAGTTCTTACTATAAATAATGAAATTTTTGGTAACACATTCGTCTTACAAAAATAAAATTACTTTCAAAAGACATGGAATGGAAATCTTATTTCAATTCAATTAAAACCATCAAATCATCGATTGGACTTTTCTCTAATACCCATGGCTTTAAACTCAAAACACCTTCTCCAAACATATGCTGCACTAAAAACTCAAATTTTAAGAGAAAGTATCAAAAAAAATAATATATATGAATAACAAAACAGAGTGGCTTGAAATAGATATTCATTTATCAATTAGTTGTCAACAAGTTTGCACAAGGTCTTGTGAGTAGTGAGTTGGAGCTTTTACATGTGGTTCTCAAGCTGCGTTTAATAGATAATATCGATAAATACATTTTTTGCATTACCAGATTATGAAGTTATTGAGTTTTGGTTTCAAAAATTTTACTTCGTTGAAAAATAGATTCTTTTGAAAAATTAATTAAATTTTGAAATAATTTATAAGAATGCTTTTATTCCCATTTAAAAGATATTTTAAAAATTAATCTTATTTCATCTTGAAATTTTCATAATAACGCTTGTGTTCATTCACTTTTCTATTCTCATAACGACTTCAAATTCTGCTATGCATTAAACTAATTTTAAATAATAATTTATACATATCTTTTACACTAGAACCTTGAATTTTGAATACTTTCAACAAACGATACATTTAACATTCAACGTGAAAGTAACCTTTTGTCACTAAGTTATTTTGGCATTATTGAGACCATGAACAGAGCAATAATACAGCTTTGAGTGCTTTCAAGAGCTTTCGAAAATATTCGATGTATGCAAAATACGAGAAAAATAAGAATTTAATACGGAGAGATTACCAGGATATTAAAAGTGAGACAAAAATGTTTAGGTTCCAAAAATATGGATTGAATTATGTGCTGGTGTGATTGTACGTTGTATGTAAAATTTTGTGTAACTCTTTTGGAAAATTTTATTTAAAATGAAAAAATATTAATTTTATTGAATTTTTTATTGGTAAAAGTTGGATTGTCTTCAAATTTTAATTGACCTCTGAAGAAGCAAATGCGTTTAGTTTTTTGAAAATTCTTCAAAAATTTTTTTGATTAAAAATTCAATTATTTCAAAAATTACAGTTATCAAAAACACCAAAATATTTCTAAAAAATAATTCTAACAAAAAGTATAAAGAAAAAGCACGCATTAATAGAAGTTTGGTCATATTAAATGAAGCAAATTTTAAATCATTTTCTAAAGATAACTATTGCTTTATCTGATGGTCGTATGTCGTTTTGTGTTTTTAAAGAATTTTAAAAAAAATGTCATATAATTTTTCGCTGACAAAAACACCAAAGTCTCTTCATTTTTGACTTTATAAATATGTTGTGTTATTTTTAACTTGGCTGAAAATATTGAAAATGCATGAATATTTTCAAATAGATAGAATCATTCAAATATTTCGTCTCTTTCCAAAAAGTTGCTCATTTCTGTGAAGTTATGCTCTAAAATTTTAATTACCATTTCTCATCCTATGCATTAAACAAAATAAAATTTTGAAACTAGTTTTTACATGCAAAATAAAAATATATTTTCTGGGTGGTAAAATGAAAAAATAAATTTATTCAATCAAATTCAAATTTCTAGTAATCACGCGGTGGTGAATAATTAGAGCTTTACAAGGTTTTCGACAGCAAAAATTGTCATTCAGTTAAAAATTTGATCAGGCAACTCAAATAATAATATTAATGATTTTTTTGAAATTTGAAAAAATTATTTAAACAAATGGTGTAATGCCCTCATGTGAAGGTATTTAGAAATATTAGATGTGTAAAGATCATTAAAAAGAGATTTCCGGCTTACACACAAGTAAGTTTTATTTATGATTATTTAGAGTGTTTAATTATTAAACTCCACGCTTGCCAACTTAGAATATAACCCTAAAGTACATCTTTCCTTCCACATAAAAACTTAGGTCAAATGCTCCTACAAGCACATACACGAGACATTTTCTTTATATTCGTCTAATTCATCCATGGAATTATCTCACCCTTTTTTTATCGTTCAATTCTCAGTTAGAGCAATAACCTCCGAAAAATTTACCCTCATGATACAAATTCAGTGGGAATTCATTGAAAATATGGGGGTTAACAGCAAATCTCAAAAGACTTGTTCTTCGTGATTCAGAAAGTTTCATGAGTAAATATGAAGCTTTGGTGAATGAATGTAAGCCTACTGAGCCCGTCATAGCTTTTTACATCTTTCTTGCTTTTACTGAGTTACCCCAACTTTCATCCCACCATACAAGAATAAATTTTTTTTTTGATTTAATGACGCTTTTTGTTGGTTTTTTGAAAATTTTTTGTAAGTTTTTTCAATATTTTCAAATGTAAATTTTCACGCAGGTTTTTGAATGAATCCTTATTTATTCATGCTTATCCGTTATAAAATATACACCCTCTTCTAAATCATCTATTATAATCGACCACAAATGTGCTAATAAGAATGATTAGCATGGTGGTCAAACGAGGGTTATGGTGAGAGAATGAAAATGGTATTTGAATTTCGAATTATTTTCTAAAAATGCAATCAATTATTTTTGATTAATTTTTTATTTTCAAAAATTTATCTTTATTAGTTTTTCTTCAAATCTCTTCAGTCTTTTATTGAACTCTTTATTAAACCATTGCTTTAACCCGCCTGGTAATTTTTTCTACTGCCTTCAATTTAAATATTTTATAAATCCATCTTCTCGTTCACTCGTTCATTTGGGAAAACCTTTTGAACTTCATTGCTTTATATGCGAACCTGTGTCCCATGTAATCGCCCCAAATAAATCATCACAAGATGCCTTTCGCTTTGTTTTACCTTACATCCCCAAGCTAGAAAAGTCAAAGAACCGCAGTGTGCGCATTTTTCACTGTTTCCATCATTCCAAATAGAAAATGTTTCAAATTTTTTCATCATTTTTGATCATTTTTATTTTTGGAAAATATACCCGAAACTAGCCATTAAAAACAATTACAAGGGTACTTTAAACTTTTTATTGGAACATACATAAAGAAGATAAAAGACAAATCTAATCCACAGTAATATTAAGAGTAATAATTGTAGTGCTTTCTTCTACTTAAACCATGGCATCTAGCGTTATAAATATCAGCGATCTAACAACACCACTCTATCAAGACATCCACTCATAACCCTTAATTAGCCTCTGCAATATAGACGTGGTGTGGTGCTTCTTTATGGCATTTAGGTTCAAGGTTGATATATATAATAACGTCATCTTTAAATTAATTTTCTCATGCCATGGTATTTACAAGTTTGAATTAATTTCAATGGAGGAGTTTTTCCTATTATTAAAAAAGTTGTTGCATCTAAATTTAAATTAATTTTTATACATTCAATAAACATTTTTTTGATGAAGTTAAAAAATTTTGAGAATACACGACAAGCATCACGAGCGAAAGTCCATATAAATAAAAGGTCGAAAGTTCAATTAGGTCATCCTATAACTCATCGGTGCCTGAAAAAATAATAATATTACATAAAAAATGTACAGAATGTTATTTTAGAATTACCTGGAAATATATATTGACGGGTGATGCATGGTGAACAAACACTATAGATTGCTGACGATAGCTATGCAAAAATTTTTTCTATCAAAGTGTCACAATTGATATATGTTTCAAAAACTCTTCACCAAATTGGAATGAAGCATTTTTTAAATTTAATTTTGCCTTGTTGAATGAGGTTTGAAAAAAAATTTGAATAATACATATTTTATGAAGTTATTATTTGTATCGATGAATATAGATTAAATATTAGTTTAATCCGGAAATTCATTATGAATAAATTTAAACATTGAAATGGTGAAAAAACTCTACAGAGATGCTGGGTGTGACATTGACCAAACAAGAAGATAACCAACTAGGGATCAAGCTGATTCAAAAAAAGTAGGTTTGAAATAAAGTTGCATAAAGTTTTATTCAAAAGTAAGCTTTAATTAATTAGTTTTCGAGTGATGATAAAAGATAGGCAGATTATGAATGCAAGCAGACAAGTTTTTATTAAAAATTTTTTCACAATATAGTAAAGTGTTTTATAGCTGTTTTAATAAATTCCCAGACACCTAAACGGAATCTACATTCTAGAAATAGTAAGCAATTTATTTTAATTTTTAATAATCAATAAATTACATAAAAAACGACCAAGAAGCACCGATATAAATTGAAATAGACAAGCTTGCATACTACCATGGAGCTGTCTCTAGAAAGAATTTACAATAAATAGCTTTGAAATATTAAAAAAAACGTTGAAATATACAAGATAAGAATGTCAAGTTAATAGAAAAAAGGTTTTTTTAACGACTGAAGTTGAAAAATTAGGATAAGCCGAGTTTTAACCCTGGATTTATTGCTTTTATAGACTCAATACGGTGGTATTTGAGGAAAAGAATTTTATTTTAAATAAATGGACAATAAAATTTGGAAATAAAATACTGAAATAGAAAATTATTATTTTTACTCCCATGAACAATGATAGAGAAAATTAAATTTTAAATAATGATATTTTTATTGCTTAATTCAATATTTGAATGCACCGGTACACTTTTCAAAGGTTAATTTTTGAGAAAAATTACTAGTTCAAACGTGTCTTGCAAAAGGAAGTATAGAAAAGACCAAAATTTGATCTCTGGATCGTTAAACAAAATTATGTGCCTATTCACGTTTGTACTTGTGCCGTTTCTGTGAAAACTTCCTCAAAAACAGAAATTTCTCAGTAATCAACATCTTAAAGTTGACCCGAGATATTTAAGTACAAACACGTTTGAGAGAAGATAATATTTAGAAAATAAAAGGTTTAATTTTTAAACGCCAAAAAGTTACAATTGATGGTTTAATTTTCTCAAGTCATCTTTTAATGCCAGTAGGATGTTTAGAAAAAGGAATTCCAAATAAAGATTTTAAATAAAAGTTCTTGCGGCTATTTATCAACTTAATTGTTAAATTAAATGAATTTTAACACTAGAAATTCTAAGTAAATGTGAAAACTAAAAAGACAATTTTAAGTCTTCCTATATCTTTCTTCATTAACACCTTTTAGATAAATATTTTAAACAATTTTTTTAATGATTTTGAAAGTGCATAATATTACAATGATCAAACTCCGATACAAAATGATCGCAGCAATAGAACCCCCATTATAGTACCAGGATTAAACTCTAATGCAATATCATCCGGTTTAGAAACTGGGAATTAAAAAGATTATAGCATGGTAATATTATACTTAGAAAGAACCTTTTACTTCAAGTTTTCTACGAATAAAAGCTCTCGAACACGATTATATAGATCTTCCTGATGCTTTTAAAAAGCTCAAAATGCCGGTTAGTAAACATCGAGGTTCAAAAACTACCTCAAAAGTACACTCCTTTAGAAATAGTTTAGGAAAAATTTTAAATCAAAAAGACAAAATCATATCAGAGAAGCACATAACTCTGCGCTCATCTCATTATAGTCCTAATCCCCACACTTATTTACACCGCCTTGTTATGATAATATTTATTGTTAATATTTTTTGCTTCATGAAAACTTTATCATTTTTTCAGATATTTTTCATAAATTCATTATTTTTATTTATTTTTTATTGTAATATATTTTTGAAGATTATTATTGTTATTTTATGAAGGTTTTTTTGAGTTGATTAATAAAGTTTTTGACTAATGCTCAAACACTATTCTTGTTCCCTGTCAACCTGCATGTTCCCTTTATTTCTTAAAGAACCATCAAACCGTTTGTGATTTTAGACATATAAAAAAAACGATTGATAAAATGCTTTGAACTGACTTTTTTTAAATTGGATTTATTTTATTCATAAAATTTATCTTGTTTCTTCTTTTTTAGTTAATCTAGTTTAAGCTGTAAATCAAAGCGTTCATTAATTTTTTTCGAGGCTTTTAAATTGCAGCTCAATTTTTAAAATCGCTCTTATATAACCTTAATAATAAATAATATCCATATTAGATTATACTGCTATAGGCGTCCCAGTAGCTGGGGTATACAGTAGTCGGCTAATGATAGCCATTTTTAGTTGGGACAAAGTTTTCATAGAACTGCCAGCCCAAGCTAACGTCCAACTTGAAACTATCGGATTTCAAGAAGCGCCGTTCCCACACTTGGGACGTTTGCCTTGCCGTTGTCAATAAAGAATGATCCTCCACCAAGCCAAATGACAACGATACCAGGATATCAGTTTGTCGATACCTGTTACCGAAGTCTACTGTTATCCAGCTTATAACAGGAAAGCAGTCTCAAATTGGAGACGCTGTCTTCGGTGCAGTTTAACGTCATGCCCAGAACCATAACTTTATATATGAATATAAATGCGGATTATTCTTATTTTCGAATTTTGAAAAATAGAAGCTTTAACGTTATACACACAACAAGGAATGGGCGGTGTAAAGTGGAATTGATGCATATATCTTTACAAGGATTTTTCTTCCTTATTTAAAAAAAAACTATTATTTAATCATTTCGTTTAAAACGTTTTATTTTGGTCAAGAGATTAGTTCGATTTTTTCAATCTCAATTATCTCGTAATCTTTTTAATTTTAGTTAAGTCTGAGTGCATTTATTTGATCCAGCATAAAAAAACAGTGGTAAATGTCTGTGAAACCATAATCACATGCACTTTTAGATAGCTGGAGGCATAGCGGATTGGGATGGGACATTGAGATCTGATGATTTAATATTGCAGGTCGCTATTACTTTAAAAATAAAAAAAAGTAAATAAAAAATTGATAAATATAATTACAAAATGTAAAAAACAAAACATGTTATTTGAATATTTTTTTTAAATTGGAAATTTTTATTTGAAAATTTTTAAATATTTTACTATGTTTTCAAGTCCTTTAAAGCTAAAAACTTGAATTAGGAACTTTTAAATAACTAAAATTGAAATAAAAAGCTTTATAAAACACTGATCAAAAGGTGAATGGAGAAGAAGTGATAAATGCAACGCAGGAAGAGGCAGTTCGTGTGATAAAGGTGAAGCTAATCGTGATAAGATGGAAAAAAAATTGTTTTTTCCATTTATTTTATAAACAGTTTCAAAATTATTTTTATCGCTTTTGTTTCCAAATAATTCATTTTTTTCAAAAAACTCAATAGTCAATTAGACTACATTCACAAATACCCTTCCAGAACAGCTCTACAAAAGTGAGGCTTTTAGTCTCACGAATCCCGCAGTCTAAATTCCCTGTTACTTCCCAAAACCGCCCATCTCTTTTGGCATCCAACGATCTTGACGACCACAGCGTTCACAGTGATGATGAGGGCCACTTTAACTTCTTCGACTTGCAGTTCATGCCCAGGGATAAAGTCATCCATGTGCAAAAAGTTTCTGAGACATTTTTTTGTTTGGTGTTTGAGATTTTTTAAAGATATTTTTACAAAAAAATAGCTTTGTGCAAATTATTTGGTGTATTATAAATAAACTCTTATTTTCTAAGCATTTATCGATCTAGGTTAAATGGAATGAAACTTTATAGTTGAAGGAAAATTTAAATCCAACTTAATTCAAATTTAAACTTTGTTTAGAACTCAATTAAGTTGAAATTGAATTGATTTTCAGCATTTCGAAAATATTGGCTTGCATTGAGAGCCATTTACTTTATTTATTTCGTTTTGAAAACGAAAATCATTGAATAACGATTTTGTAAAAAGTATTGTTGGTTGAAATAGTGGTTGAATTTTGGCATCTATATTCTGAGCTCAACAAATTGATTCATACTTAATCTTAATTACAAATTCGAAACTTCTCAACTCATGTTTTTCATGAAAGTTGATTGATTGGCTCATAAGTCTATTACTTTTTAAAAATAAATTTCTTCATTAAATGCGTGAAAAAAGAATGAAATTTTTTTCAGTTTAATGCACAAATGTGGCTGCATATTGAAACTTTTACGAAGTATTTTTATTTTTAAAAAATTAAAATTAAAAATAAAACAAACACGCTCACAAAACACAGAAGCGGCACAACGTAAATTGAATTTTCAGAACGAAGGAGAAGTGTTAGGAATGAGTATAGGGGGCGGTTTGGGAAGTGCAGGAGGAAAAGCTAACACCCCCATTTTTATCACCAATCTCTGGCCGTCAGGGTGTCTCGCTAAGACGAATCATCTCATGGTTAATATTTGAAATTGAGTTTGTTCAACAGAATTTAATGAAAAGATTTTCGTAAAGTTATGGAATTTTATATACAAAAATATATTTGAAGCATTTTCATTCATTCGTCATGAAGTAAAAAATATATCTTTGATCAGCCACTTCATACCAACTAAAACGCATCAAAATATTTCAAATCAATAACAACTTTTGAACGAATATAACCCAAAACACTTTAATCTAATACTTGATAGAAAGGCGACATCCTCTTATCGATAAACGGTCTGGACCTTATAAATTCCACTTATGTCATGGCCAGCAACGCTCTACGACAAACAAACAAAAGCACATTCGTCACTCTTCATATCCTTCAAGGTCTTTTACTCCATCATTATTTCACATGATTATAATAGTATGGCAATTAATTGGATAGCAGTTGGTATAAAAGACAAAATACTGACATTTTAAAAAATTTTTGATTAAATAACTTTTCATGAAACCACTACTTTCGTTCTTAAAATAAAGATTTTATTTCTTTTTTCCGATAGTATTTTTAATAAAAATAATTCAGTTTATAATAATAACTTAAATGACGATTCTACAGGTAGTGAAACATCAGATGGCACCGGGAACTTCACTCCATCGTGGAAATTTTGGCTGGCTGTACCCCAGTATGTCATTTTATTTATAAAACTAACAGTAATCTTTAATATAATTTTCAATCTATACAGTTTTTGTTACTATCCGAAAAATGTGGATATCAATATATCAACCGGCTTGGGATTCAGTATCGCGGGAGGCTTTAAAATGAATGTTGGGCCCATGCCCCTCTTAGTAAAATCTATTCATCAATCGTCACATCACATTAAAAAAGCTGGTTTAAGGTAATATATATACTTTTTATAGCGATGTTCAATTTTTCTGAACACTATTATTTTCTAGATGTGGAGACCTCATTCTAGCAGTGAATGGAATCTCGTTAGATGGCGCTACATATGGTGATGCGATTAGATTGATGACCTCCCAAAACACTGAAAAATTGCAACTCACTATTGTTTCATGGCCAGGATCATCAGTCTGATAAATAAAAATGCTTTCATATAAGATGTTTTTTGAAACAATTCGTCCATTTGTCTTTTATTTTAACACGTATTGACGGTTTGAATTATTTTTATGAAATGAATTAAATTTCGTTTAAACATATCAAAACACTGTTTTAAAATTATTTTAAACAGTATTACATTATTGAAGATTTGATTGTAGAACGTTTAAACAATTAGTAAAATCAAATTTTTGAAAGCATAAATTATTATATATAAAATGAAAAAATGTATTGAATCTTCATAAAATGAATTGAATTGTTTAGATTTTGAAACACTTTCAATTAATAATAACTTGAAGCATTTTTTTGATTTACTTATTGGTTAGATCAAAACTAACTATTTGAAATAGTGTCAATATATTCAATGATATAACATCAACCAAAAGTGATTCAATTCTTGCACATACAACACTATTAATGAGCACAAACACATGCTCGAATCATGAGAATAGCGAAAATGAAATAAACAGGAATGAAAATCAATTGGTAAGATAAATCTGCTTCCTCTGAAAGCTTTGTACATGTGAGATAATACAATAAGAAAACTAAACTAAAAAGACTTAATGTAGAAAGCAATTTGAAAATAATGGTTTTACAGAAAGCTTTTTTGTAAAATAGGGCTCGTACACAAATGATGATAGTTAAGTAAAGAGTTAGAGCTGTGGCTGTGAAGAAGGGTATAAAGACTCTTGACCATTTCATCGTCCAAGGAAAGTGTAACTTTATTGTGACAAGTACTGTGAAAACAATAAAACACAGAACGTTAATCCATATTTCAAAAAATGTTAATCCCAGCCATGAACACAACTCCTGCAACATAACTCTGATTATGGAACGAATTTTTTAACACATCAAAATATGATATTATTGAAATATTTTATTGATTGAACTTTCAATTTTTTCAACTATACTTTCGCTTTTCCATTTTTAAACTTTCATATAACTTTATTAACGCCCAAAACAAAAGAACTGCTACTATAAAGCAATTTCTTTGCTTCAAGTTGTCATAGTGAAGATTATAAAAAAAAGTGCATTTCAAAAAAAAGATAACATACATTTTTCATTTCAAGCAGATGAATATAAAAATAAAATAAAATTAAGAAAATTGCTGAAGTTTTAAAATTTAAAATGGCTTTCAAATTTGGAAGAAGAAATTTACCTCTTGATTGGAAAAAAATAAGTAATATATCTCAACTAATCTTCAAATATCTTTTTTGAAACAATATCAAACAATCAAATTCATTTTTCCAAGGTTCTATTAACATAGAAAATGTCTTGAAAGAGAATGATTTCAGTATTCTTCAAGAAAATATTGCTAACATTGTTTTTTGTGATATCAACAATGAATTTGTAAGGAAAACTTCAAATTTTAATCTGGTAAAAAAATCTTCAAAATTTTTTTATTTTTATTTTTAGGACCAAAAAGAAAATAACCCAATACTAATCAAACTTTTCCAAATGTCTCAACTCATGATGGAATACTTATTGGTGAGCTAAAAACAAATATTCGTTTGTTTAAAAAAAATGTAATTGAAGCTTAGATTAAGGGTGTATTTTTGATCTATCATTTTGAAATTTTATCTTTTTAAAATTTTTAATTACTGAATATTATTGGTTATTGTTTCTATAAACTAACATTCCTTATATTCACTGTTTTTTCTAAAGTTTTCTCAAGATTGCTTTCTCCAAAACATACAACAACTTCAAAAGCAGATCAACCACTTGAAGGAAGCTGAAAATAAAATGAATGAAGTGCAAGATTCTTTCAATAATTCAATATTAAATTAATTAACTTTTCAAAAGATTCACTAAATACTTTTTCAAAAAAAAACATACTTTAAATATAGATTATTTAAAAAAATTCTACATATTTTTTAGAAAAATCAAAAAACTTTTGAAAAGCAAGATAAAGAAAAAAATGAAATGGAGAGGTGGATAAGAGAAGCTCATAAAAGAAAAAAAATCATCATAAACCAACAAAAACTTCTTAAAATGCACGAACATGGATTCAAAAAGGTTCATTATTCTTGCATTCTTTTAGTATTTCAAAGAAGATTGGTAAAATCTGAGAGACATTTTCATTATATACAAGTTTTTGCAGTTTTAGATGAAGTTAGTTCAACTATTTCTTGTTTTTTTTTCAAATTTACTTCAGATATTTTTTGGTCAGTTTATTTTCATTTTTCCGTTTGCTAAGACATTTTATACGCATATATTCAAAAAACATGGTGAATATTGTTTCGAAAAGGTAGATAGGCACGTAATCAAGATCTCATTTCAACATTTCTAAAAAAACACTTAAAAATGCAACTCCGTTGTTTTCTCCAAAAAAGTTCTAGATCAGACTACGTTTTGATCTACCCTTATAGGTACTCTTGGTCATATTGCATAAAAACAAAAGCACCCAAGCTGTTCACTTTCAATCTCAACCACAACCAACATCATCGGTATCCCAACTGCATCCAACTCGATTTTTCCAAATGGTAACCTCAAAGCTTCCACCTCGGGCTACCTACCGGTTATAATTTTTTTAAATCCATTTTTTCTAATTTCAAGCAAACTTAGCAATTACAAGAAGGCCAAAACTGAGTTATTCAAGTCATTGAAAACATACTAAAAGATCAACTTTTAATAAAACAATGCTCACATCGGAAAAGCAACAACTACTTAGGAGAGCCATTAAACAAACTTTAATCTTTTTGTAAAATCATTATCACGTTTATAAACATCAGAAGTAATCTAAAAAACAAAAATAATCATAAAAAATACTCTGACTCAATAAAAAACACTACGAACAAATTAAGAAAACCCTT
Source organism: Pterobdella sp. o SKG-2022 (assembly GCA_964035795.1). Lineage (NCBI taxonomy): Eukaryota > Metazoa > Annelida > Clitellata > Hirudinida > Piscicolidae > Pterobdella > Pterobdella occidentalis. The sequence goes on along the minus strand of OZ038320.1, from coordinate 9,251,284 downwards.
AACGATGGATTGGCCCAAAAAAATTCTATAGAAAACTGTTTTTATATTAAATTCCAAAAAAAACATGAACAACACAAGTTCATCTACATCAATAATAATATAGAAAAGAATACAAAAAGTGAAAATCTTATAAAAATTCTTTAATCTGTTACCATAAACTTTTAAAATACAATGAAATGAAGTTTGACTATCACACAAAATCTTCTTCATTAATTCTCTGCACCATTCCAGAATCAATATTAATGAATGTCATCAAAAATTCTACTGGGTCTATCAACAGCAAGATTAAACGCTCCAAACACTGACAACCCTCTGTTTTCACAACAACATCTCCAATGAAAACATTTGCCCAAAACCTGAAAAAATGCCAAAATCATCTCAATAGGCAAACTCAAAAAGTTTTCTACACTTTCATATGATTTTCTTTTTGATTCGATCAACTTCAATGATCAAAAAAATAATGGTATTTCAAAAAAAAACGTTGCTTTTGATCAGTTTGATAGAAGTCGTAATTGTAGGTAGATCTTTTTTAATTTTTGTGAAGTCAGGCCAAAGGTAATGTTCAGGTTGTCTTGCTCACTCAGCTGTTCAAAGAGCACCATTTTGCTTATAGGCTCTGTTTTGTTCACACCAGAGAAAGAATAGGCTTCAAAAGTATTAACTGCTACTTAAAGGCAGTATTTTATTTTTAAAAATTATTTTCGATTTTGATAAATATATATAAGAAATAGTAATTTATCACTACTTTTCAACTAAAGTGTAAGTATTGTGACAAAGTATTCATGTCGGAGAGATACCTGCAAGCTCACATAATGAAAAACCACTCTGAATTATATGTGCGTTTGCATAACTTCAATTTTAAATTATTAAAAAATCATAAACTTTTGAGAACGATAAATTACTTTCATAGAATATTTTAACTTTTAAACCAACCAATCGTTTCATAAAAGTTTTTTCTGGTTTTTAATTTGAATTTTAAAATATTACAGGAGTCATTGGTAGAAAATACGTCTCCCAAAAAAGAGATTGGAAATGTTATAATGATTTTTATCAACTGATTTATACCATTTTCTATTTAAAATTTTCCATTAAAGACAGACACCAAGGGAAAGCCAAAAGATTTAACAGACATTCTTAAAGTCACCAAAGAAAAACTTAAAAATTTCATGAATGAAAATGACGAACAAAAAAATTCAAGTATGGTATTTGGTTGCCAGACTAGCAGATTCAATTTGAAACACAACTAGTATCAAAACCTAAGCATCATTGGTAGTTGTCTTCATTATTGTTAAAAACCTTTGCAGTAACGAGGCTAGAAACTGAACTTGACAAAACAAAGGACCTTTTGAGTGCTACTAAAATAGAATTACAAGAAGCAAAATTAAAATATGAAAGTTGTATCAATTTCTGTTCAAGAATCATTATAAATATTTCAAAAACTATGCTTTTTAAAAATCCATATTTACAAGCTAAAAAACTATGGTAATTGCCATTATAATTAATTTTTTTCAACTCTTAAACTCAGGTTCATTCAATTTCTTATTATATCACTTTTGAAGTAAAGTAATCTCATAAATGAAATTCACTAAAAAATTACTTAATCGTAGATTCATGTTTTATATGGAGAGGAGGGGATGAAGTGATGAGGAAACAAGTTGATGCTATTGTAAGTTGAGTTACGTCTTGTCATCATCAAAATCTTTAATTTATAACGTGCACAACACGAGTTTATTTGGGTACAATGACGCTTAGGAATTATTAATTGTTTGTATGTTTCGGTTGGCCCACATAGTTTAGATAGTAGAGCGTTAGAATAGTTATGTAAAGTAACCGGGTTCAATCCCGCGCAGACCAACAATTATACAAGGAATAGCGCCCTGTGAAACATCTGTTAAGCTAACGAAACCCCAATATGGGGCGACTGAAAGTCAATCTAAAAAAAATGTTTCGCTTATCAAGTTCAACTATACCTTACGTAAACTGGTTGCAGGTATCAACAGACTGATGTTTTGGTATTGTTGGCATTTGGTTTGGTGCATGATATTGATTGACAACCAATAGCTTAATTACTTTTTTCTTTTGATACTATATCTTAGAAAGGGTGTTAAGCTCCAATAATTTCCAAGTTAGTGGTTAGTCTGGGCTGGCAGTCATATGAAATAATTGGTCTAAACTGCATCGATTCTTTCTTCTTTAGAAAATATCAAGCTATTTTATGTTGAGTAGAGAAAAAATATATTTAAAATAGTCAGTTACTGAAACACGCACAGCAACATAATAGGATATGATTGAAGATATTAGACCGTCGGCACACATGACAGAAAGAATTTTATCCATATGTGGGGGCAGTGTACTCTACGTATCTGAGCTTGTTTTAAAACAAAAGTAGTGATATAATATTTATCTTTTCTCATTATACTTTTTTAGTTTGACTATGGAAATAACCTACCTAGCTTTATATTTCAAAATCTTTTGATATAGCAACCCAATTATTTCTATGAATATGAAAATTCTTGAATATTAGCTATTATTAGAATAAATCTTAAGTTTTTCCTACTTTTTCAACTTCACAGAAAAAAGATTATGATAAAAAATTAATGAATGAATTGGAAAAAAGAGACCAGAAATGGAGAGACACTATCCAGAAAGAAGTTGTAGTAGAATATATGAAACTAAAAAATGAGGTTAATTCACCACAAGCACAGCTGAATAAATATATTTCATTTTCAAATTCAATATTATATTCCGCATTAATTTATAAAAATGATCACCAATCGGGTTTTCTTGTTTACCAAAACTTTTTCCCAAGTTTCATGATTATATAAGAGTTTTTTGAAACGATTCCCTCAAATGCTACCTAGGAGCTGGAAGCATCCAAGGTCGAAGAAGATGCCGTTATCAAGTCATCTTACATAGAACAGGTCAACGAGGCAGAGGATGTTGATGTCGATAAAAACTCCAATGCCCATCAAAAGTTCAATTTTAGTTTTTTTAATTGGTTTTCTCTTAGAGATATGTAACAATTTTAAATTTAAGGTTTGTTTTTCAATTTGAAAAGTCAATTAACGTTTGATTCAAACAAATTCGAGGAAAAATGAAGTTTCGATATAACGGATGCATTAAAAATTAACTGTATTAACTCCAACAGATTGACCCGTTCCAACGATGGTGTCGAAAAGACTTTGTCGTCAAGCATCACAAACAAAAACTTTCTTGACAACAATGTAGTCTTTTCTTTTATTATCTATTATCATCAAACCTCGTGTTTCAATGTATCGTATTTCACAGAACAAGAGATCGAGAAAAGGAGACATGACAGAGACAAGTGAGTGGTCAGTATCTTCAGCCGATGGCACTAGAAGCGATTTTGAAGATGATTCTAAAATAATACAAAATTTTAAAGCGTTTAAAAATAAATATAATCCAATTACAAAAAAGAATAAAATTATAATTAAGGAAAAATCCAAAAAGAAACTTACTTTAAATAAGAAAACAAAAAAGAGAGTTAACAATAAAAATTTGGAAAATATTAGCGAACACGAGCCAGCTACATTGAACAAAAATGAAAGAACAAGCTCAAAAAACGGCAATATCATAGAAAAAAGAAAAGAAAACACGGGGGCAATGAATGACAGTGCCACGATGAAGAGTCCAGAAAAAGGGACAGAAAAGAAAATAAACGCGAATATTTTGGATAGTTGGTTTGAAAATAAAAAAAAAACGCAACATAGTGAAGAGTTAAAAGAAGAAAAAATGGAAATGCCTTTAATAAATAGTTGGGAAAGTTCTGAAGAAAAAAGTGAGAAAGAGGAAGTCAATAACATAGAGGAAAACCTCGAGGAGACCAAGGTGTATCTACTCCATTTGATCACAGAAAAACTCAAGAGTATGGGCGTTAAGGTAATATATAGCAATACTGATTTAATTTACTAAAAATACAATACTGAAAATTAATAAATAATGTTTGAATAATTATCTCTATTTTAAAATGATTGTCCTCAAGCCGCAGAGTAAGATAGGTGATGAGAGTTTTGACAGAGCATCAAAGGTACTGCAGTATGAAAGGTCTATCTGCTCCGAGGTTTGTTATTTCTCATATATTTTCAATGATTACTCAGTTTTGAGAATGCCTTACAATATAATAAATAATCGTTTATTTTTTCATTATGTAATACTAAAGATTTTGCATTATTGGGGCTTGTTTAGATGTAAGGATTTGGAACTCGGTTTATTCTCTTTATAATGACAGTCGCCTGTTTGTTTTGTAATTATAATATTATATCTACATAGTCGTGTGTACTTTAATATTCAACATGAACAGTTTTTTTATAGCCTTTTACTGATGTATTTTGCGATAATCACAAAAATGTCACGTTGAAATTTCAAGAAAAATTAATGTTAAACTTGCGAATACTTTATAAATTGATGAAATTGCAATCCATTTGAGAATTTTGAAAATATAAAATAATTCTCATCGATTTTGCGTCAAAACTTATCAATTTTTTTCTCCATAAATCAATTCAAAAACTCAATGTTTTTCAAAGTCAATTCAAGGAATGACCAATCGATCAATTCTCACAATATATCGACCTAGTCACACACGTTGTTTTTCACCATTTCGATTATCGACGTACTATTTTCACCAAAAATTTTTCATAAATGTTTTCAAGACTTCAAGTAGTTTGAGGTTTCAGTTTTATTTATATAAAATATTAGATTTCCGTGTATTTAGTTATATGTTACCATAAATGATTATAGAGGTGTAAAGATATTGAAGACTTGATTCATTTAGGCAACTGAGTTTTTTCAATTATAAAAAGTTTTTTATTGAAGTTTGTTTTATACTTGGCGGTCGAGTCATCCTTTCCAATGCAGAAACAAATCAAAAGATGCATAAGAGATTTTTTAAATAAGGATGTATATAAAACACTTCCAATAGGGAAAGGTTCATACTAACTGAGCAGAATCAAATGGATTATTGATAGCAACTTATGATTTTCTTAAAAAAGCAATACTATACTGATGAAAAATCAGCTCATAATTAGTTGCTACAAATTGATACAAACTCAAGTCTGAAAATCAAAGAAAACTTTGAAAAATTTTAACTTGAGTTTCAAGTATTTGCTAATTTAAGAAATATACTGAAACCTTAATGGAAGAATCACCTTTTGAAAAATTCAGTTAAAAACTATTTTTTTAAAAATTTTATTATAAGAAAACTGTATTTATAAATATTTAAAAACCCATAAAATCATGATATTGTTTCATGAGTAACTTATCTTCATTTCCAAGACTTACATCAAATCATCCCAGTAATCAATAACTATCTTAAAGTTTAGAGGCTTCGTTACCTGTATGCCTCGGTATTTATATTATCAAAATTTTTCAATGATACTCTCATTATTATTAAAATTTCAATAATTTTGTCGTAATGTTTCAAGTACGATTTTTTGGGGTTTCAATGATGGAAAACTATTTCGAAGGTTCAAAATTGCCTGATCAAAGACCATAAGATGGTTACATTAGGGGTTTTCATTATATTTTTTGAACGCTTTATTACATGTTTAAAATATCTTTGTATGCATTTGCTTTTAATTTCTTCTTGAACGAAGATATAAGAGGGTAGGAGGCATTCAAAAAGATTTTCTTTTTCATTTCGCAAAATTCTTTTTGTTGCAAACCATAGAAGTTCTCTATAATTCGAATTAATATTTTACCCTGACTTTTTAAGGCTCTTATGAATTTTTAAAACTAACAATATTTCTATTTTTGGTATAAATTTATTTTAATGTGTTGAAGCGAAATTAACAATATTCCATTGCTACGGGCAAAATGCTTTTGGATTACAGTAAAATTAAATTTGAAATAAAATAGTGGACTAACACGAGTGTACATTTGATGGCAGAAACTTCATAAGTTCGATGATATAAGGCAACATTACATGCAATGGTGTCAAGAAATGGCAGCAAACAAAATGCAGACACAAGAGTATGACGAAGAAACAGATGAATCAAGGTTAAAGCTTTTATGCTTTTCTTAATCCATTTTTGGTTTTATGAAAATTTAGTTCCAATGTATAATTTTTTTACAAATCAATGATCGGATATTTCATTTTAGTTTTTTATAGAAATAATCGATTTTTTTCAGTTCCAGTGACCTAAAAACTCTAGTAAAAAAATGGTCGTCCACAGAAGGTAATGAAGACGTTAAAATAAATGAAAACCAACTCACACAAGAAAATGCAATAAAAACGAAAATTAAAAATGATGCTGATAAAAAAGATGAAATACTTTCAGAAAATATAAGGTGTGTAGTAAATAAGCTTTTATGTGGAAATTTTATTTCGCGTATCAACTCTAGGCAATATGTCAATGCCTGCGCTACATATCCACCAATGCCGCTGCTCCCTTCATCAAATATGTATTTTTATTCATAATTTATTTTAACCAAGTGCTTTGAGGGCTTCAAAAATTTGCGATAAATGGCATAATATACAGATGCGCTTACCTGTTTTCATTAGCGTTTTTATTTGGTTTCCTATTTAAATAACTTCGTATCAAACTAATATCGCAATTTTTATTAACTGATGATCAATGACAATAAATACATTCTTGTAATCTCGTGTCCATTTTCCAGTGACTTGACCGATGATGTTAGCTTGTCTTCTATTGAAAAATGGATAAAGCAAGCGAAGGAAGAAGCAGGAAGTGATGTGGACACACCTTCAAACTAATAAAATATTATCAATCTTTAATACTAATACCATATCTTTTTTATCCTAAGTGATAGTCAAGCTATAAGTTTTATCGATTGCTTCATCTGAAAAATCAAAATTAAAAATTTTCTAAATATTAATTCACAAATATAAAATTTATTTCGAGTTTGGTAAGTTATCACTATTTTTAATTCAAGAGGTTTTTTTCGCTTTTAGCAAAGGTTTTTTGGAGTCTCTCTCATGCTTTATTTTTCTATAATTCTTCTATTTTCACTGATTTCTTGTCATCCTTTGGTTTTGCTCTCATTCGCTTTTATTGTTTGCATTATTTTTGACTTTACCTCCAGTCGTTCTTTCGTTTATGACGACAATAAAAACTTGACTGTTAATGTAGATTTTGATTATAAAGAAATAAAACAAGTTCGCATAACAATTTCGCCACTATCAACTCCTATCTTTTTCTTCTCATTTTGTTTGTTCATTTCATTGCTTCATGACGTAAGTAATGACGTCATTAGATCAGACCTCGGTGCCTTTAGTAATCAAGTATTTTTCCTTACGTGTACACAGAAATAAGAATGTGGAAATTTATGACGCAATTCTATTACTAAGTTATCCTCGATGGAATGGAGATCTCCACCGAGCCTTATGCACATTCAATAACGTCACCCGGCAAATGAAGCTTTTAGCAATCTCCTTACAATATTTACTATCAAAATATCTTTCAGTAAATTAACAAAGCATTGAGAATAATTTTAATATTATGCGACTGTGTTGACTGATTGAGTTGTGCAAGCCATTGAAGGCAGTACCTCCCTCACATTATTTAAATTCCATTTGCAGCCAAACATTATGATTCTTAGAGTCGTTTACAAATTGCCTTGTTGGTAATAAGAAGCTTTTGGATAATGATGCGAAAACATTGCAACTTAATTCTACAAACTTGTCATTTCTCATCAAAAATACCTTGATGTCCCGTTAATGCTTCAAGTAAATTATTATCCTCTCTTATTAGAAGAAAATTTTTTGAAAAAATAACTTTAAAATGAAAATGCCTTGCAGAGATCTTTATTCGCTATAAAATTGAAACACACGTGCACACATCTAAGTAGACATATGGTTTAAAGGTTCATAGGTGAATAACGATTAAATTATTGAGCAAATTCTTGGCTGCTAGATCAGCTTTCAAACACGCATTTGCGTATTTATGTAATGTTTCGTATTTAAAAGTTCAATTTCTTACTGATGTCGCTACATTTTTCAAGTTTTAACACTTAAAAAAAGGAAAGATATTTCACAAAAGGTTTTCCAATTTAGCATACTATTTTTGTGTCTATTAAAATTTTTTAAAATTTATTGCCTGAAATAAATCTTCCAAAGAAACGTTTGAAAAGTTTTGAAGTCGAAATTCAAATTTAAACTGAAACTGTTACCTTTTGAAAAAAAAAGCAGGCTCGAAAAATTTGCTTTACAAAAAACTTTGTCAAATAAGAACAAAGTTAGAACGATTAAATTAGTAACAAACAAAATTTAAGTTTTGATCACTTGATAAAAGTTGATCATTACCCCTAAGAATACAATACAATATAGAAATACGATGAAATCCTAAAGCTTCGATATCGAAGATTCAAATGTAAATAATGTTCTAGAATATTCAAATATGATGAACAATCTTTTTGAAAAAAATTAAGAAATTTTTTTGCAAGACCCACTGAATATTTTGTCATGATGAAACGTTACTAGCAGAAAGATGTGAAGGCAAGATTAAACTCATGGAGAAGACGTTTGTGTGTTGGTCATTTGAATTGAACCAATTTGATTTTAAATATTTCAATGGTTATAGTTACAACTAGTTTCTATACTTTAAAGGCACATATTGAAAATCATTGTATGAAGATAAACAAAAACTAACGAAATAAAAGAATACTTTGATAACTTGGAAACCATGCGTATAGAAATAGAGCTTCAATATCAGATCAAAAACCACTATATTATCAAATAAAGAATTGTATTTCAGCGTAGTCTCAGAATATAATTGATCGTTTTAACCTATGAGAGCAAGCGCAGGCAGACTTCAATGAATATTCGAGTCCATTCAAATAGAAGTTAGATCGAAAAGTTTTAAAGCCTTTAATTGTTTTACCTTTAGTCAAAATTAGCGTATTTTTCTCTTATTTGGTCTGTTTAAATCATTGCTATAATGTGAGTAATTGCGGCTTGGTTGGCTTGTTTTTATATAAAACGATGCGTTTCATGAAGATTCTTATGCTATTTGCTCAAGTTATTAACATTTCAGTCATTTAAGATTATAAGAACATCTTAAAATTAATTATTTTAAAATAAACTAGTATATAAATCTCATAAAAACCGTTTAATAATAAGGATTTGAAATTTTGTGAAATATTCGTTAAATGAAAAACAAGAATATTTTGAGTTTTATAAGTAAACTACAAAATTTTTGTTACAGCTAAAATCACCGAGTAGATTAATTTAAAAATGACTAAGTAAACGATTGGTTATAGGTATATAAAGAGTTACCACTATATGATCATTTATGTTAGTGTATGAGGTCTCAACCCTTGTTTCACATTTAAATCGTTCTTTATAAGTTAAGCGTGAGCGATGATTGGTAATGATAAACAGAGAGAATAAAAGAAGCTTTTATTGATAGTTTTTATTTAATACTTAAGTTCAATAGTTGAAATTAATAGAACAGTATACTTCATTTTTTGATGGAAATTAATAAAGAACACTCTATAAAACTGGAATCAACGATGGTGAGTGGAGTAACTGTGCATTGGTACAACAATCGATTTATATATTTTATAGTGCTTCAATTATTTGTGTTGATAACCAAAATATAGATTATCACGAGATATTGTAAATGATAAAATAAATTATAGGATAAAGCTTTGGTATTATAACTCCTAATGGCGTAAAATTAGTTAAAACCCTGCATTTATATGCTTCTAATAACTAAATCTTCTCATGAAAAATAAAAAAAGATGAGCATAAACTGCTACAAAAAGTTTGCAAACATAAATGAACAAGCACTTTTCGATCATAAAATCAGCATTCCTAACCATTATTAGGCGCTTAGTCTAATTTGAATGTGCGATTCCTAAAAATCTCGTTCTATTCACAAAAAAACTTTCAAGAATTTTATTTAATATTTTGAGCTACATTATTTGATTTTATCATAATTTATTGAAAAAACAACGTTTTACGATTGAAATAAGTTAAAAAGCAATGACAATCAATACTAGTGAAATCAAATACCACATGAATAAAATAGCATTTAATGCTCCAGACCTCTAATCCCCTTGTTATGTAACATTGCTTGACACTCAAAATAATATCAAAGTATTAGAAAAATACACTACAAAGTATAAAATTATATAAATTAAATTAATTTCAATTAAACGCAATAAAAGCTGAACTAAAAATAGTTTAATTATTTCTGATAAAAGCTTCTCTACTATCCATCATTGATTTTTTTATAATACAATATCATCCGATCGATCCCAAACTTTATATGTGCTTAATTGTTACCATACAAACATTTCAAATGCTATATTAAATTCTATTATACGTGATCGCCTAGGTTTTTATATATGTTTTAAAATATACACTAAAAAGAAATATAGATGAATGAAATCGATATTTGAGCAAGATGAAAGACAGATGTTCAAAAATCGATAGTGTCTGATCATCATTATCAAGACCCATTCATTTATCTTGTTCGCTTAAAACCCTTATTTCTCGTCAATATAATCCATTTATTTTCTTCATTTGTCTACATTATCTTTCGCTAATTATCCTGCGAAAAATTCCGTTCTGATTTTATAAATTTTCTTGTCCTTTTCTCTTTGAAATCGATTTTTGCTGAAATATTTGAATGAAATAGTATTTTAATCTGGATTTTTCATTTATTTTCTTTCTGCTCATCACTTCCGATCGATTCCTATTGATTTTCGTGTGAATCATTCGTATCGAACAACATCTCAACACAGGTCTCTAATTATAGAAAGCTATATAAAAATTTTTATTTCAATCACTAACGTACAACATTGCTTGATACAGCTGGAAATAATTTAGTTGAATTTATATTGAAAAATTTGAAAATTTTATCTTTAACGCAATTATATTTCTGACCGTATAATCAGTTATGGTGATTATAGTCGTATGTTAAAAGCCTTCAAAAAGCGAGGCAGACAGTTTTTTCTCAATCTTATAAATTCACAAAAAAATAAGTTCTTTCACTTTTATTACTCAACTAATCTTTCAAAAAATTCAATTATTTCAGCTTTTAATAATTTGATGCCTTTTTTTGACGTTTTAATCTATTTTTTTCATGAATTTTTTTCATATTCTTCAAAATTCTCGATTGTTTGTATTATATATTCAAGCAAATGTACTTGTTACTGTTCGATTGATCGCCCTTCCTTTCAATTTCATGCCACTCAAGAACGCTACAGTTTATCACTGTCTTCAATAATACATCCTAATGCTTTTTATATACCAATTTATAGGCTTAATCGATATTATGAGTTTTCATTTTTGAATTTTTTTTAATTCGATTTTATCCGCATTTTGAAAATCATGTGAATCTTTAGGAGCTTCTAGCGGTATAAAAAAGCCAAAACTGCATGAGCTTGAAGCTATTGTTGAACAAATTGCAAATTCTACAATTCGCAATACACTTCAAAATAATAAATCACAAAATTTCAACAAATTTCTCCGTAGTTTCTTTCCATAAATCGCCGAGGCACAATCGTGCCAAGCCGGTTGAAGACAGCTAGCATGATACGCGCCTGATTATAAGATGTGAAGTGGATGACTCGAAGCTTTTAAAATATCAACAATATATATATGAATATGAAAGAGGTATTTTAATGTCTTCTTGCACGTGATTTTTTTGCTTGTTACGCGTGGATACCGCATGCGATGTTGTTTTTGATCTTATATCACTCACTGTTTTGAATGTTATCACGGCGGATAGATGCTGATAGAATAATCCACATTTAATTAATAATCTGATGATAAAACAAGAACACTCAAAACTTATTGATTTTTCATAATTGCGTGCTTTGAAGTCGCTGTATTTGAAACCATTTTTGTCGATAATCTTTTCATTAAGACTATATTTTCAAGGCAGATTGACTCGTGTTTCATGTATAATTTCTTCTTTATAAGTTTTGATTAAGTTTTTTAAAAAAAATTAAATACTATTATTCTTTAAATAAAAAATAAATAAAATTTTTCTTACTTTCAAATGCAATTCTCTAACCAATACTCGATTGATACATTAGTTGAATTCAGCGCAAAAAGGTCAAATCAATATTCCTAATTATCAATTTAGTATTGGTTTCATTTTGCTTTGAAAATCAAATATGGTGCTCAAACCATGAAAAAAACAACCGAATTTTGTCGTAGTATGTAAATTTTACAATTAATTTTCCTAAATGATTGAAAAAGATGATTCTATCACTACTTTGATCGAAGTCTTGGCTTCCACTGCAAAATGCACCCTGTATTGATTGCTGGTGGTGGAGATGTGAGAGAATAAAATAGCATACATATGGATCAATTGTTTTTGAGTTTGTGGAAACATTTGTTTTCTTTGAAAAAGTTTTTTTCTAAATCAACAATCTATATGCTAAAAAGATCCGAACAAGCTATGTTCTAATCAGTTCTCATTCAAATTTTTCAATAAAAACAGCCAAAAATAAATTAAAAATAGAATGATAAATTGTTATGATTTCACCTGAAAATTTGGAACATAAACGATTATTTCCCTCAACAAGTATCGCAGCTTTGCCACAAACACATTGATCAATCGATCAATAAAGCCTTGTTGCTTACATGGTAACTTGAGAAGTTTACAAATGCTTCGACAATTCGCTCTTTCATTCAATGCTATTTCTAAATTATTCAAAACGATATGTGTATATGATGTTGAGCATTAAAAAGAGTAAGAATTTTACTTTGTGGCAAGCTTTGTAGTCATTTGAGCATTTAATAGTTCATTGGGAAATTCTGTAAAGCATTAATGACAATTTTCAATGAAATTATTAGCATATGAAATACATAAATGATCAAAAGTTTTTCATAAAAAACTCATATCTTTCCAGCTTTCCACCATCAACACGATAAATTTTGATTAAACATGGTATCAATTATTTGATGGGATGGATTTCAAGAAAAAAAGTCTTATTTTGAATAGAACAATTCCATTGAAAAATATCAAATTTTTATTACGAATTATTAATATAAACGGTGCTAAAGTCTTTAATGATTGGCCTACTTTGGTGATGCATAGTGAATTTTTATTTCAAACAACCATGCCCATAATATCAAAAGTGTATAAAACATTCAAACTTTCTTTTATGGTATTGATGATTGGCCTACTTTGGTGATGCATAGTGAATTTTTATTTCAAACAACCATGCCCATAATATCAAAAGTGTATAAAACATTCAAACTTTCTTTTATGGTATTGATAAATTTATAGGAAATCTCTTTCCATTAGTATAGCTATAAATTTGTTAATTATTTATTTGTTACGCACACACGCTTTGACGCAGCTTCTCTCAAAGGCATTTATTACCACTAGAGTAATCCAAATATATTTCAAGATTATATATTTATTCTCGCGAAAAAACTCTTTTCCCTGCGTAATTTATTTTTTTCATAACCGAAGTTATAATAATAAATAGTGGAAATCATTAATATAGATTTAAAGACGTCAATAATTCAATATAAGTCTCTCAATCGAAACCAAAGCGTATAGATGTTAATCAATGGAGCACAATATTTTATGCGATGCAAACTCATTGATTTAACGATTTTCGATACATTTTTATTAATCAATTAATGTTTTGATGACCGTCAGTATTGGCGGTGGTTATATTCTATAAAATATCAAATAGTAACATGGAAATTTCATATTTATTATATAAAAAAATAAGTTATTTCCCATAGATTATTTGATTCTTTGGGTTCACTTGAGAGTCTTTTTTTGCTACGAAATATGCAAATGAATTGAAGGCAAAAATTTATAAGAAAGCTTACTAGCATAATGATAACAACTCAAAGCTGGAAGTATGGACTTTTGTATTGTTTTGGTTAAGAATAAGTGCTATTTTAATATTTTCTTGTGGATTGATGAGTGTCAAAGGAACGGTCAATGCTATTGATTTGAGAAAAAATATATGTATAGTTTATACCTTGAATTATTTGAAATAAAACGCATTCGAAGCTAATCCATCATTAAACTTCACTTTTTTCCTTTCTTTTATTATTATAAAGCTTATAGAATGGTGATACTAATAAAAAATATCACTAATAGTGCTAATACTAAAAAGCATGTGAATTTCAATTTAATATATTGATCTCTGGAGTGCTCAGTCTAAGCCTTATTTATTATCTGATACTTATCGATCTCAACTCAATACCTTTCACGCTCCTTTGTTATATGGCCCAGCGGGTGTGTGTCGAAAGAGTGGGGAAAATACAAGCGTTGTGGTGTTGGGCCATTGATGGTATAATGAAAAGGTGTATGAAAAGTTTAAAGTGTTTGAGTTAATAGTTATATTTAAATCAATCTTTTCATTCATATTCATGAGAAAACAATAATGAAGATGAGTTCAAAGTTCGCACTTAAACCCAAAACAAATACTGATGTTTAAACACACACATACAAACATACACATACAAACACACACACTAACACACACACTAACACACACATACAAACACTTAGACAAACAAGCACCTACATACATTATAATAATGATAAACCTATGCTCTTATACAACCCAAGGTATTTACTGCTACGCGTGTATATATATGCATGAATTGAAGGATGAAGAAGTTGAACGTTTTTGTAGTGTTGTTGAAATGACAGAAAATTAATGATAGAAAAAACATGAAAAAAAATAATTATATGCATAAAGTGAATAATTTTCATACAGTTGGTTGAATTGCAAAATGAACTTTTAGAATTTTTCAAAAAATTTAAATCTAGCACGGATGTTTAAAAAATTGAAACCTGACGCTTGGAACAATATCGCATGAAAATGAACTGTTTTTTCTGGATGCTTTTGATTTTGTTCTAAAAATATCCTCAAACCCATGAAAGGTAGTCTAATTAATTATACCATTAGGCATTTTTTATCATTCAAATCAATGTTTAAATAGTTTTAATTAAATCTATTTTATTGCAAAAAACCTTCAAGTTGCTTCGAATTTCAATGTAAATTATTGCAATTAGATTGTTAATTTGAAACCATTAATCTATTAGAAATAATTGGTTTGAAAAGTAACCTTTGAAATGCGTTTAAGTATACTCTCTTTTTATGTCTCTTTTGTATGAAAATTTATAAAGCATAACCATTTAAAATAGAGATTTTTAAGTCAATATTAGTAGTGCAGTGTAGCTGATTATATTCATTCCTTTGTGGGTTTCTGTTTTATAATATAAAATTGCCAAATAATAGTGTATTAATTATCCATCATTCTGATCAAAATTCGTTCAAACAAACATTATAGAAAGTTCCAAGTTTTCTCTTTTAAAGTTTTTTCTTTTAAAGTTAATGTTTGGAAAAATGAGTTTAAACAAAATTTTTAAAAATTCAAACTGGTTGAAAACTGATTGCTGTGAAATACACGATTAACAATATCTGATTATCTTCTCGAAGCATCAGAGAAAATCGATAAGAAAGCAAAGAATCTATTGATTTAATATTTTCCAAATCAAGTAAATGCTTTTAAAAAATTAATGACAATTAATGAATCTATTTGCACTTAGCTCATATCACGGGCAACCTACGGATGAAACGTGATGCAGTTTTTAAAAATATTAAATGTTCAACAAAAATTCCAGCGTGTCTAATGTGCATTTTGTAACATTTGTATCTAATCTTGAAGAATATCATTGAGTTTTTCCAGGTTTTTCTATTATATTTTTATATCAGCAATTTTTCGTCTTTTTGAAGCCATCTTTTTTTCTCGTCTTTGTTCTAATGGTTATTTTCATGATTTCAACTACCAATATTATTACACATTCACTGTTATGTTATCTTTTTTATTTTCTCTAGTCTTATCACCATCATCCTCATAACCAACCTGTTTTTTTATCTCCACTTTCATCATTATCGCCCTTAGAATAATTTTTTCCCATCATCGTTTTCTATCATCACTACCTTTTTTCTACCATCCTCATCATCCTCATTATCATCATCATCATAATCATCATAATCATCATAATCATCATCATCATCATAACCTCTAATGTTACTCTCATTACATCATCATCACCAGTACATCACTATCAGTTTTTCAGTCATCTTCATCATCTTTTAATATTTATTTCTCTTCATTATTTTTCTTATCATCATTTCTATCATTGTCATCATCAATTTTTTTTATTATCGTTTATTTCTTATTTTTCATCAACATCATCTTCTTTATCACCCCCATCTTCTTCATCTACATTATCTTCATCTTCTTTATCATTTCTATCATCATCATCCACACCAGTATTATCAGCTTCATTATCCTCTTTTTCATCATTATCTTCATCATCATCAGTCTCATCCTCATCTTCTTTCTCTTCACCATCATCTCCATTCTCATTATTATCTTTATCATCTCCATCATCATCATCATCATCATCTTCATCATCTCCATCATCATCTTCTTCTTCATCATCATCACGCCCCCATTATGGATCACTTAATCACAAGCAGCTGCATTGATTGGACCGAGCGTGCAAGTGCCTCGATCAATATGCTATCATTATCATCGCCACCATCCTCTTTCTCTTCCTCCTCTGCTTTATAATCAATTGCAATATATACGTTCTGTCATCAAATCAATTTTGCAATTATCATTATTAGTTTGTTTTTGAACATCATTATCATCATCACAGTGTTAAGTTCATCACAGTTTGGTTTCTTAACTGATAAGAAATTATCAGTTTTATCTTTTGCTTGTTCTTTATCAATTTTTTGATTTAATATTATTTGTACCTCTGATATTTGTATAATATTTTAAAAATCACAAATTATAATTTAGGTTTTTTAAATATTTAAGTATTAGTTATTTCTCCCAAAATTAAAATTTAAATTAATGAAATAAATTCAAAGAATCTTCCAAAAGAAATATCCAAAGTATCTCTTGTTTTTTTACAAGACCGAATGATGTTCTCATTATAGCTTTGCTTCTTTTTATAATCATCTCCCTCTTAAACTTTTTAAAATAATTTTGTTTTTACATAATGCATTAATTACTATTCTCAGTGTTGATTTTTTAATTCTATTGAAACTTATAAAATTTTTATTTGCTAGTTCGTTAATGTGTTTTGAGACTTGATTTAAGTTCACTTTTTGGAAACAATGTCTCGTGATGAGGATGATAGGGGCTGTATTGAAGCTGCACCCAAAAAAATGTTTGATTATTGTGGCAAAAAATTTTTTTCAAAAAAAATGTCGTAAACTCAACAATGATCTGCAAGTTTGAAATCTAATTGAGATAATAAACCAACCATTATACGGTGTTATACGACACCAGAACGAATTCCAACGGAGCTCATACGAACTATAAGTTTTTGAGGCATACAAAACTATTACAAATGTAAACTAATGTATATATGAATAAATATAATTTCCTGCCATCCAAACAGTCAAAAGTACTAGAATATTTATAAATAAGTTGAGGTAAAAAAGCACTCGGCTTGCCTGAATGGCAAACGTCAAAAAATTTTCTTGCATATCTGCGGATAATAAAAGGGAGCAACAATGGTGTTTGGAGAGACGTTCAAGGCAAACAAAGAAGACAGGCAAGCAAAAGAGAATAACAAATTTTCAGCCAGAAAGCTCCATCTTTAATCTTGTTTTACCAAAAACACTAAATAACCTGATAAATCGTATAAACACATACACACAGAAATAAATACACAAAAGTAAACACACACGCACAAAATCACACATGCGTGCACACACAAACCTCACACACGGCTTCTTGATCAATGGCATTGAGTTATTGATCTGGACTGTTGAATGCATCCATTATCTTTATGTCCATATATATTTTTCCTTTGCATTTTTTAAACATATTCACATTTGCTTCTTATTATTATGCATTTTTTTAGTTTTTTTATTGAATAAATTCATCTATATATCGTATTTAAAAGATATTAGCTCGTAATAAAAAGAAATGGAAAAATAAATAATTTAGTTAAATTTCAGTGCATATGTCCTTCTCATCACCACCCTGTAGTCAATCTTACACCCCTTTTGTTTCATGTTATTTCTAACTTTTTTTCCGCAAAGTTTGTAGTTACGAGTTACCATTTATTTGTCCAAGAGAAAATTTGTAAAGCTTTGCTGAAGAGACTTGTATTAAGTTTTGATATTACTTTAATCCGTTTTGAAGCACAAAAAGTAGGTAATGCTCATCAAAAAGTCCATTAAACCTACGCTCATATAACTAAGAACGTTAAAAATATTTCGTGGATGTGGAACTGAGTCAGTACATGAAATCCAAAAAATAAACATAAAAACGTAAATTCTTACTCACACCAACACACACACACACACACACACACACACACACACACACACACACACACACACACACACACACACACACACACACACACACACACACACACACACACACACACACACACACACACACACACACACACACACACACACACACACACACACACACACACACACACACACACACACACACACACACACACACACACACACACAAACACAAACACACACACACACCTCTACAATCAATATGACGATTGTCCACAGCCACCTGTAGAGCATTCTACTCTTTTATGCTTTTCTTCAGTCTTCAATCAATTATATTTTTTAGTTTTCTTTGCAAGTTTCAATTTTTTTTTACTTTTAAACTTTTAATGGAGATTTATTTCTTTCTTTTAGAAGTATTGATTTTTTATTCCACAAGACTTACTATTGTATATTCTGTTGCAAATATATTATTCAAGTATCGATTTTCCATTTGTTGGCTACTAACATCCATCTGAGACTTGTGCGTGTGTGTATATTCGTGTGCCAGTGTATTTGTATGTGTGTGTGTGTGTGTGTGTGTGTGTGTGTGTGTGTGTGTTTGTGTATATGGGTTTCCGTTTGTATGATTGTGTGTATGTTTATGGTTGTATGTGTTAGTATGTGTGTGGCATTCATTTTACTTGTTTTTTTTTGCTTTAAAAATTAACAATAGACTTTCAGTTGGAACAAATCAATGGTAGCATTTAACATTATTGAAAGAAATTACTAAATGTTGATTCAAGGCATATATGCAACGTCATGGTTCTATTGATTTTGTTTCATTGTATTCATTTTTGATATGCAAGGCATAGCTGCTCGACATATCTGAAGACTTCTCAAATTCAAATTTAATCTAATCTTAATTATTTTAAATTCAAATAAAAATAAATATTTTTCCTATTTGTTTTATTTTATTAAGTAATTAATTAATCAAAAATCATTTTTGATGCGTCTGAGTTTTTCTGAGTCCGATCTTATCAACTTTTTGAAACGTTGTTCTAACAAATTTTTCTTTCTTAAATATATTTATAAGATACACATTGAAATAGATTAATGGAATAATTGTATTAACAAGCACAATCCAATTTGATGGCTCACTGGTCAACTTTCTTGAATATTTTTTTTCGGCTTTAAAGTCTAGTTCTGAAGTCGGCATGATATTTACGTAGGCAGAACTTTCTTCCATTTCTTTTTCCATCAATCTTGCAGTAATTAGCATCATCTAATTGTCGAGAAACCATATTTCAAACTATTTAAAGCATTTTTTTTTCAAAATATTGCAAACTACAAAAAAATTTTTTGTTTGAAACAAGTGCTTTAATAAGTGGAAGTTAAAAATTATTGATTAAAAATTACTTGAGTTATTAAGAGAAAGTTCAATTCTATATGGAAAATTTTTGACCTGGAATGAAACGTTTAACAAATTGTTTTCAACAGAACACAATGAACCGTATGACCTCGCATCTACCAACCGCCCTTCATCACCATTCCAAGTCTTTTTATAAATCTTCATCATCTCCTCTCGCCACAAAATCCTCATCATTGTTATCATCATCATTAGTTTCAGCACCTTCTGTAACTTCAAAAGTATTCATCACGTGCTCTGCGAATAAAACTTCGCCAAATGATTCGTCTTCTAATGTTTCTTCGTCAGAAGAAACAAAAAATTCAATTTCAACCTTGAAAAATTTTTTAGACTCATCTATTGAATCAGTTCCACGTCTCATCACACCCCCTCCATCATCATTTCAAACCTCCGTCTTATGCACCCAAGTAACAAACCTTAGGGATGCCTCGTTAAACACAGATTCGAAAAAACCCTCTGATGAATCTAATGAAGAAAAGTATGACCGTAACAACGATAAAAACGACGACAATAAGAAGAACGATAATAGTGAAGATATTGAAAAAGTTTCTGATAACGAAGGGCTTAACGTCAAATTATACATAAAATGTAGCGCTATAGAAAAAAAGGGAATAAAAAATGATTTGAAAGAGTGTTCTGTAGAAAGAAACAAGAAAAAAAAGCGCAAAAGAAAGCATGAATCAGGAATAGTGTCGGTCAAAAGAAAAAAGGCTGTAAAGATGAATTATATGAAAGTCAAAAGAAAAAACAAAAAAGACGAAGAAAGTAAAGAGGAGTTTCATAATTCAACATTGAATCCTTGTTCTCGCGAAACCTCTATCAGAAATGCAAATCTCAAATTTGAAAAAAGTGAAGACAAAAATGATAAATTAGAAACAAGTGTGGACACTGAGATTAATGATTATTGTGATAGGGAAGTCACTGATGATATTAAAGAAGGCATTAATGTTCAAGATCAAATTAACACAAAAAACATTAATGGTTTCACTAACGACAATATCATCAACGAAAAAGCACTCAGTGATAGCTTAATGGAAGGAACTAACGACGAATGCGAGAAAAAACTGAATGAAGTTGATGATGCTGAGAATCAAGATCACATAATCAACAATGAAGCCAACAAAACTTGCGATAGTGAAGGCGAAGAAAGCAAAGAAAACATCTTAATAAGTAAATACTACATCAATTTAATTTTACTCTGTGTAAGCTATTATTGATTAAACAAAAAGTGCATTATCGTGTGTAAATCTTGGTTAGAGGTACAATTGGCACTTTTTATTTAAAAATTTATCTAATAAACAGAATTTCAATACATGCATAAACACTGATGAACTCTAATGATTAAGTATACATGAAAGCTTTAATGAAATTTACTATGCAAGAAAATACGATAATATTGAAAAACTTCAACATATGAAGTAATTTTATAAGGTTATTTTAAAATATTATGTTTTATTTGATGAAATTATGTTTTAATTTACTTTTGTATGAGGTTCTGTATTGGTCTATTGATTTGCATTTTTATTTGTTGTCATTATGTTAGTTATGATGAATTGTCCATGTTTCGTTACAAATCCACAGAGCTGCAGAACTTGAAAAAGGAGTTTGAGG
Organism: Pterobdella sp. o SKG-2022; assembly: GCA_964035795.1. Classification (NCBI taxonomy): domain Eukaryota; kingdom Metazoa; phylum Annelida; class Clitellata; order Hirudinida; family Piscicolidae; genus Pterobdella; species Pterobdella occidentalis. The sequence goes on along the minus strand of OZ038320.1, from coordinate 9,229,995 downwards.
ACTACAGAAACAATGTTAACGCCATCATTGAGGCAAGATTCACTATTGTAAAGAGATTAAAATCTGTCATAAAATAATTTTGATAATCTAGCGCTTACTTGTTTAATAAAAAGTTTAAATGTTTAGTGTTCATTGGAAAATAAATATACCTTAATGAAATTGCTTTAGAGTTTGTGTGAAAAATTACGCTCAAGATGAATGTGTGAAATAAAGCATCTAAAATGGTTTTGAAATTTAAGAGTATCTAGAAAAACTGCAAATCAATTTTCTTGAAGTTTCTCATGCAATAATTAAGGTTTTATATTGATAGCAGCCTCGTTTGCATGGAATATTAATGACAAATGAGAAATGATGCAGGTTTTTAGGCTTCATCTTCATCACCAATTTGATTACTGTTGTAATTATGCTGCATTTTGTTCATTTTTTGTATATATATAAATATTTTTAACACTATTTTCCAATTTACTTTGTTTATGGTTATAATTAATACATATTTTATTTGTTTAGTCTACTCTAGCTGACAAGACGCTATCAAGGTTGTACACTTAGCAAGGCGGAGGAATTTGATAGTCAATTCTCCTAATTACCCTATATATCAATAAAACTACAAACGATCTCCACATGCATTTGCTTAATTTTCTACTTAGTTTTAACTGTTTCAGGAAAGAGTGAAGGAAGAACGGAGAAGACTGGAAGAGGTCATGCGAGGTCGATGCGAATGGATGGACGCTTATGTGCAGGAAAAATTCCTTTTATCTGAATACCATGCTAACTGTATCCAATCTTGTGAGTCGATAGGTTTTAAAAGTGTTTTTGGGCATAATTTTTTGTAAAGTTTTGAAGTATTGCGCAAATCTTTCATTGATTTTTCCATTTGTGAGCTTTCTATTTAGAAGGTTCACTGTTCTTTGGGAAATAATATTTCATCTTCAATAGCTTTGAAATGCTTGAATTTTTATTCAATGGTTTCCTTCTTAAACTTCTTCCAACAAATGTAGAAATTTTTTGAGGGAAACGTAGTTGAACAGCTTTTATATTGTATAATACTTCTGAATGACTTATTTTATGAAATTATTTTTTTTTCATGGTTTTTAGGATGAATGCTTTTCGCAGAACTTCACAGCCTCGGAATATTTTATAAATTTAAACCTTTGTTCATTTTTGAAAAGTCAACAATGGTACCAAGCGATCGATTATACATCTTCGGTTTTGTGTTGGTGTCAAAACTATTGATTTTCTTTTGAAAGCTTTCGATTTTTGCAAAACCTTGATTTTCGCTTAGAGCAAAATACTTTTTTAAACTAAAATTTCAACGTTTATTTGAAAAATATAGTACTTTTGCGTGAATAAAAAGCTTTTTTTCAAAGATATACTTTTTAAAGCTTTTCGTGCATTTAAATAGAACTAAATGAGCTTTTTATATATAGCTGTAAATCTCCCAATATTTATTTTACAAAAACCTCGTCTATTTTCTACTTGGAACAAATAAAAAAACTATTATTAATAAATAAAAAAAATGAATTCCGAATAAATTATTTTCATCTGCAAATTCCCTTCCACAGCCCTTAAAACAGCTGTGACTGAACTTGGAAATTTGAAAAGAAAACTTAGTGAGCAAAAGTAGGCATTTGTGATTGCTTAGTGTTTGGTAGTTTTTTTTGTTTCACGTTTTTGATGGAATTATTTCCTAGAATTAGCTCTAACAAAAAAATTTTTTTTCATAAACAAATATTTAGTTCGAATAAAAATTGTTTTTAAAAATAATTTCTCAAATTTCAACGGAGAAAATTTGATAAGTTTGAAATAGCAATAATTTGATTTTTCACGAAATTATAACTTTAAAATTTCCTTTTAAAATTTGATGAAGAACTCAAAGTTATGAAGTGAATATAATATTTTATAGCACCCCTGAATCGTGCATGCCAGTGGATCTATCAACTTTCAACAGCAAGCATTCATCGAACAGCATGTGCAACTTTGACCAACAAAATGCCAACCATATACGTTCTTGCAACAACAAAGTCGTAAATATACCAAACAATGATAATCCACAAAATCTTATTAGTTCAAACAACGACTCGAAAAATGATTTTTCAACAAATTCAGAACAAGCCAGATCTCAAAATAAAACCATTCTGAATAAGTTTCCACTGCAGCAAAGTCCCATCAAGAGACACAAGGCTCGAAGTTCTTCAGCAGATGATGCTTGCAGTCTGGACAGAAGAATACACAGAGAAGAACTTTTTGGAAACTTATCCAAAACAAACAAAGTATCATTGAACAAAGCTGAAACAAATATAACTAGTCTCATTCATAATCTCAACAACAACATTATCAACAGCAACCTATCAAAGACACCTTTCGGTACAGACACTAAATGTAAGGGATTTTTTCAAAACGCTATTTTCATTTAATGAACTTCGTAGAAATAAAAAGTTAAATTTAGAAAACCTCTCCATGCTTCAGTTAATTATTTTTTTGCTCATTGAGTTTATATTCACTGCAAGTATCAAGATTTTAAAATTTGATTTAATAAAATTGCAGCGATAAATGATGCAGTGCTTGCCAGCTATCTACAACCTCTTTTATGCTTACAATCCGCATCATTTGGAACTTCCACTTCATCTTCTTTTATCAACAATAATCAGTTTTTGACTGCTTCTAGCGATCCAAATTTAGCTCTTGCTTTCAAGTTACCATCTCTCACTTTGAATGTTTTAAATTCAAATCCTTCTTTCAACAGCAATGATACTGCTCTTAAAAATTTAATCAATATCAACTCAAATAAACCTAACGATAATCTTATTCGCAATTCACAAAGTATAAACTTCTGTACCATAAGTAACAAGATGAACAACGTTGGGTTTCAACTTGATAGCATCAAAAACAACCAACTTAATGATCACTCCACAAGAAGTTACCTAGATAAAAACAGAAGTTTGAACGAAACATATGGAAACACGAATGAAAAATCGGAAGTATTGAAAAAGCTTTCTAATTTCAGTAGTTTTATTAATACTAATACAGCCATCAATCTAAATACAAATAAAATGTCCCAACAACCAAGCGAAACTTCTAGTTTAGAGAGCCCTATATCGTTGTCGATGAAAAACATAAATGAAAATAAAACTAATAGCAACCTAGTAGACAACAATAATAGCGATCTTTTGTCAAATTTTGCAAGTAGCAATTATCAAAGTTTCATCCAACAACACATAAAACAGCAACAATTACAAATTCAACAAAAACTAAGACAACAACAAACTTTACAACGTTCTGTTGACACACCTCTACAACAAAGAAACTCTCAAATATTCTCACCCCAACAACAAATCTCCACACAAAAACAACCTTCAGGGCTGGAAGATGATTTATCTTTCATGGACACCTCAGATATCGCTCAAAAAGTCCGAGACATTCTCTCCATTAACAACATAGGTGCCCTTCCAAGTTAATTATAATCTTTTAGGGTCTTGAATTCATTCCCAAGAATAATAATTACTAAAAACTTTGCTTTATATATTTTTTTTAATCTATCAATATCAGTAAATGATAATAATTTTTATTTTTTCATTTTAGGACAAAGACAATTTGCAAAAGAAGTATTAGGATTGTCTCAAGGAACCGTCAGTGAACTCCTTTCAAAGCCAAAACCGTGGGAAAAACTAACAGAAAAAGGCCGAGATTCATACAGGAAAATGATGATGTGGACTCAAAATGAAAGTAGAAACAGTAAGTAAGATTATTACAACTTTCAATGTGGGCTAGTATTTTTGGAGTTGATGCTAAAATAATCCTTATATATACTGTATTATGTATGAACCATATAAAACTGAATTTTATCATCTCATTAATTCCATAATTACAGTGAACAGCGAAATTCTCAACCAGCCACCGTGCACAAACCCACGATTTTCATCAGCACCATCTTCTCATACTACATCTGCCTCGTCATTCTTGTTTCCTCTCACAACCTCCTCTTCATCATCCTTCAAAAATAATGATGACAGAATGACCACAGAGATGAAAATTTCAAAAATCCTTCTACAGGCTCAACTTGCTATCATTGGACAGGCTAATAAGGTTTGTTAAGGTTTCATGCTTTAAAACTTTTCAACATTTAAAACCCATTGAAAAGTAAACCGATGTTGATAAACAATGAAATAGTTGAAAAAGGTCTGAAGAAACATTCTAGTAAATTAAAATGCGAACGTAAAAACCATGGAAAAAATTCCTCCATGTTTTAGATGAAGCTATTGACTTAGATAAATGTTGACCTAACTCAGTTTTGATGAAATAATTCATTTTTGCAATGTTTTTTTTATTTTAAAGGTTTTTCTGTATGTAGCTTTTGTTTTTGTCAGGCAAATAAAAATTTTTTTCTTATAAATTAGAAGTTTAAAGTGAAAAATTTTTTAGAAATGATATTCAATTCACCAGCAACAGGTATCTTCAAGTTCCCCATCGTCAACCCTTCCTTCTTTACAAACCAACCTCAAAAGCCCTTTATCATTACAATGCAAAAACTTCATGCAAAAAACAAATGGATCGGATTACAACGGTGGTGATGGAATTGTAAACAAGAACAACACTTTGATGCCCAATAACATTAATGAGAATAGAAATTCTTTGAATTCCAGTGCATTCACTAACAACAACATCATCAGAAATAATGTGTGCAACAGCATCAACCGTCTAAATAACAACAATTTCGGCAGCTTAATTAATCATAAAACTCCCAGCATTCAAAATAATAGCTATAATAACAACAAACGACCTGAGTCAATCAATAGTGGATCAGACTCGCTCAGTTTTGTCACCAGGATTTATAGAGAACAACTTTTAGAACTACTGAAAACTGCTGAAAAAAACAATAACCATTTAGAAGCCGAAAGGTGATGAACATTTACGCATTAAACTAAACTGCTGAAAAGATTTTTATCGTTAAAATAGTATTGCAGTGCTGCAATATAGCTCGATACAGCAAAAACTCGTTAATTGATTATAAATAAAGCTGCTTACGTATAAAATCAATTTTCTCGTTTTACTTTTTTGATTTATTGTCTCATATGAGTACGCTTCGAAAATGCAGATACAAGTCAGAACTAGTGCGCATATCCAACCAAGTTTCCTCATCGGCTTCTTCAACGCCTCTCAACCCCTCTATAACTCCCAACCCGATCTCTCCCTCTTCCACCATCTTTCCTAATTATGGAGTTATTTCCAACAGTGAGTGTTTTTTTACCAAGCTTGAATTTCTTTTCGTTTATTCAAAGTTTTATAGTCTGTTTCAATTTTTCAAAGTATTTTACTTTATTTGCGTTTTTTTATGTTTTGCATTAGGTACATAAGCCGTGAATGATTGAAAGAAAATAATTGCAAAATGATAAAACACGCTCGATCAATAACAAATGAGCCTATTAAAATTTGTTTTCTAAATGACCCACCTTATCGAAGCTATTCCTCAAGCTTTTCAAGAGCCAACATCTGTCATTTATCGACTTGTGTTCGAAATTAAATTGGAAAAATTGATACATTTTTCAAATTTTTATGTATATAATTTGAATTGTACCTCGAAGTGCAAATTTTTCAACAGAAATGTGCGTGATTTATTTTGATATACATGCAAAAGTTTCATTGATATTTCATGAAAATTCTTATGTTCTCTAAGTTTAATTTACTTTTAAAGTTATTTTCAAAACTAGAATTTAAAACTTCTTAAAAATTATATATATTTTCAAATATCCGATTCAGAATCTATTGTGAAAGAGGAGATAAAGAAGGAGCCAATAGAAAAAGAAGTGCTAGTAGAAGGTGCCACAAAAGAGATACCAGAAGATCTTAGCATCAACAAGAAGAACTACAAACAAGAGCCTGGCTCTCCCTACAATGGTTTATTCAGAGAAAGTAACAGCAAAAATGTCGACGTTTCAACCAATGATGAAAAAAATGAAGATTCAAGTAGCAACCGTTTCAAACAAACTTCGCAACTTTTCAAACCTTCCATGCACCAAGCCACATCTTTTTTGCCTGCCGCCAACACTTCATCCCGCCTACTCTTATCTCCTATCGACGTTGACACTTGGGAAAAATGTGTTAATCTCAATACTGAAGATATAGTGCGAAGAGTGAAAGATCTTTTAAGCGAATACTGCATCAGCCAAAGAGTTTTTGGAGAGAATGTTCTAGGTCTTTCACAGGGGTCTGTGAGTGACTTGCTAGCAAGACCCAAACCGTGGTCTCTTCTGACATTAAAAGGGAAAGAACCGTTTGTGCGTATGAAGGCATTCCTTGATGATCCAAATGCAGTATTAGCTGTCATCTCAAGCCAGTACAAGCTGCCTGGTGATAAGTTGGTTAAAGTACCAAATGCAATTCTCAATGGTAGTGCTTTCAATAGTGTAGTTGAAGGTGATTGGAACACAAATGAAAGGAAAAATGAGAGAAATGCTTCAAATGAAAATACTCGTAACTTTTCTCCTGGTGACCAAACGCCGGAAAACCTTTCAAATGCACAAAATTATTCATTTGGTTGGTCTTGCAGTTTATTTACTGAAAATACTAAATATTATTTAAATGATACCCTATTGATTGACATTAGCAAAATATAAAATTATTCAAATAGTTTCAAAGTGTTTCCTATAAATAAAAAATTGTTATTTAAATTTATTATCATCATCATGCACAGGCCATAAAAGGAAATCATGCAGTAGTCTGAGTGATGACTTAGCAGGTTCAAATTTAAACCTCAAATGATTCAGTTTTATGTTTTCATGATTGAATTGTAATTTGTCAATAATCCATTCAATGTTTTTGTAGTAGTTCTATATTTTTGTAGTTTGTATAAACTTCACAAGAATATAAGAATCATATTCCCTCAAACCATCTTAGATTCCAAGCCACACGTTTCATTGCCAAAAAAAACCAGAGTATCCTTTAGCGATGAGCAAAAAGAAACACTGAAACAAGTTAGAACTATGATCAAAAACTTTTACTCGTAGTTCAAACTTAACAGCAAAATTTATTCAAAAATAAATTGAAAAATGATAGAAAGAAAAAAATTAAAATTCTCACTGCCCAATTTCACATTAATTTTCAAAAAAAAATAATTTCTTCTTGGTTTTTAATTAATTCTTTAAAAAAATTGTAACTTATATATAGTATTTTTTGAAAAATCTACACGGATATGAATGATGCTCTGAAAAGAAAACAAACTTATATTGTTTACTTCCAGGTTTATTCCAAAGACCCTTATCCCCTTCATTCCACCATAGAACAACTGGCTGGAGAGCTAGACGTTGGTGTCAAAACAGTTGTGAATTGGTTTCACAATCATCGCATGAGAGATAAAAATCGTTTTTTATTTGCACATAATTCAGAAAACTCATTGTCAGTAGCACAGTCGTTAGCGACGTCGTCATTTGAGAACAGTTGCCATAGTGAATCTCAGTCCCCTTTTAAACAAAACGATTGTGATAGCTCGTCCGATTACCAAGCATTTTTGAACAAAAATAACATCAACATTACGATTAAAAACAACAAAACAAATAAAGGCTTGATAAATGAAAAAAATGACGTTAATGAATCAGAAGAGTTAGGTGACTTGAACACTCCAAGCACATGTAACAATAATGAAATGAGTACTGACACAGAAGAAGATGGCCTTAAGGAAATCAATAAAGTAAGTAAAAGAAAAAGTGCAAGACCTCAAAAAATGAGCGCGAAGGATGAAAACTGTAATAACAACGTCAAGGAAGATGATTCAGATTATATCAATGGAAACAATGCAAATGAAGTTGATGATGAGAACAACAATGGAATGGACTATAACGACGGAGGTCCAAAATCAAAACCAAAAAATGATGTCGATGAAAAATGTTTGGATAGAGAAGTACTGAAAAATAAGATAGCATTACCGAATCTTTCTAGGGAAGCTCATGATCACAAATTGCTGTGACAAGTGTTTATTAAAGCAACTACTTTTTCATTGATTTCGCTTCGGTTGAATTATTTTTGTTGATAGTGTGTTTTGTGAAAGTGTTGTACTAGTGCAAATTGTGAATTAATATTTTAGAGTCACAGTTGTTGATTTTTTAAATTAATATTTTTAAAACTTACCATAAACATGGAAATCTCACTAAAAAAACTATTTCTAGTGCGTAAAAGAAATGAATCATTACTCATGTATTTCTATAAAAATTATTTTCAATTCATGAAAATTATCTAACATTTCCATATTTCATTGATTTCCGCGGTTATAAAGTTCTGATTTAAGATTTAAGTTGTATATAAAAAGTTTAGTCGATTACTTAAACAATGTAACCGCCATTATACATAAGCTACGCGCTTTATTTTAATGATTAATTGTATAGAGAAATTATAAGTTGAAATATCGATAGTAACCTATGAAATACTCTAACACAATTGGTATGGTGAAGTTATGGTGATGATACCACAATCTTTCAAGCGTTTAAAAATATTTTTGTATGTTTTGATGTAAAATTCAATTGGAATCACGAGCTATTTTTTTAGTTCATACTTTTTGATAATTTTGAAGAAAATTTTTTTGTTGAATTTAGTTATTCGAGTATTTAAAATAAAACTTATATAGTATATTCATTTTAGACATATCAGTTAAATATTTATATAATATTTATATAATTCCTGGATATATTTGTATAAATTATTATTAAATGCACAGAATCAAACTATTAGAAAAAAAACAAGAAATAAATTATTTTTATAGGAAGTTGTGATTAAGACCTCTTCAAATTTTTCCTTATTTTAAAATGCTATATTCCTTTTTCAATGAGTAACCATATGTTAGGGGGATTTTCATTTCAGTATTTTATAAATAACTACTAACTTAATTATAAGTCGTTTGTTTAAGTATTATATACCCACTACATCTTTTGTTTAGATTAAAATTTAATTTAAACTAAGTACATTGAACTTTGTTTGAGAATCATTAATGTTGTTAACCAATTCTTTGCCATTTTGAGAATTATTTTTAATGAAAAGTCATTGTAACTTCCAATGCACTTCAGTATTTGTAAACGACCAGAAAGTTCTGGAACAAAAGCATTGGATTAATGGGCTTGCTTAAAAGTACCACGGCATTGTCAAGCGCTTTCATTCCGCGTTAATTTGAGTTTACTTTTAAATTATATTTTATATTTTATTCGCCTTGGCATAATAAAATATTCATTACAGTAAACATTGAAATTTCATAATAAATGAACTGAATTTCTCATTATAACGAAATATTATAACTAAATTTGGAATTTCAAAATTTTTTAATTAACTAGCGTTCAATTATAATGTTCAACTGTTGTTTGAACTATTTAATCCTCTAGATGAAACATAATACTAAGAAAGGACTACTTAAGTACAAGAAAAATCGATTCATAGCATATAATCAATGTATTAACCACATTTAATTTAACTTTTATTTAAAAATATTTTAATTCAATTTTTATCGAAATATTATGTCTCTAACAATGCTGATAAGGAAATTATTAGAACTAGCTAGGTCTATTATCAAGTTGATCCAACGTAGTTTGGCTTTGGAGCTGATAAGATTTCAAAATTAAAACAGTAAGATAGAAGTACTGTTTCTGTATATAACTAATAAGTTAGTCTTAGTTGGTTTGAGACACATACTGAGTAATAACAATTATTCAATACAAAATTTTCATTGAAAACAACCTGACTTAACGAGATTTTTTTAATGTGAAAGCTGCTCTAAACAAGTTTTCAAATCTTCTACTATATAAAAGCGGTAAATGATTTAAAAGGTAAAACAGGATTTATTTTAGTAAAACTAAATATTCAAAAAAACACTTTTGGAAGTTTTCTTTACTAACTAGTTTTTTTTACTGAGTATCAACCTGTTACTCTTTGAAATCACACCCAAAAAACTTGAAGACATCTCAGCTACTGACCAACATCATAACGAATACACTTGATAATGGTGAAATTTATCACAATTAGAATTGAAAAACGATTATGATTGGGATTAAGAGTTAATGGTTTGTAAGTTATGGTTGAATTTTTTCTTACATATAAAATCATTCATTCAATAATTATTAAACGATTTAAAAAAAATTTTTTTTGCAAGCCACAAAAATTTTATTGAAAATAAAGTATATTTATATTTATTTATAATAGCAAGAGTACACAACTATTTCTCGATTTTGGCAAAGCAATTAGAATGTGAATAGAAGATACAGTTACATTTTGGCATGATTGAAAAAGTCTGAATTCAATTTTTTATGACAGTTTTGGAGAATTTTTTCGTCAAATATACTGAAAAGCTTATTTCAAAATGATGTATTAGATTGTTAAACTAAAAATAATGTTTCGGATAAATAAAAATTAGATAGTTGATTTTGAAGTTAAACTTATACGAATGGGTTCTTAGACTAGGGTTTCGACGGTTAAGAATATAATTGCAAGCGGCTTAAACTCTGGCGTTCACTTTATAAACATCTGTTATCTTTATAGGTGGAAATAACGTATTTTAGATATATGAAAGTTGATTTGAAAGTTTTCATTTAGAACAAAATTTAGGTAAAAAAATTTTTCTGTGTTAAATACAATTGAGTGAGGTCAAGTTTATATTGACTTCGAATACCAGATTGTTTGGATACAAAATAGAAACGGATTAAGTTTGCTCAATTTTCTGTCAAATAATGACTTACTTTTTTAAAATTGTACCAAGTTAAACTTCGATTGTTTTTTTATTAATTAAGTTTTGATTAAAAATTGATTAGAACTTTAAATAATTTTGAAATGAAAAATTCATTTTATTTTCAAATTGATCTAAATTCAAAAATTTCTAAACTTTTTGGAGCAGCATTTATTTTGTTTAAAATTCATGAAAGTTGACAATTTTTAAAAAATCCTTTTTCTTTGGTTTGCCAAAATAAATTAAATTATTTTAACGCTATTAACAAAACTCTTCATTAAAATGTAATCATTGACTTTTAAATATGCAATAGCTCCATATAAAAACTAATAATTTCAAAGTGAAAAATATGAATAGTATATTTTTTTAGCCTCATTCTAACATGATAAATATGATTTTGTTCTAAGCATAAAAATTTGACCCTCATAAATGAATCTGCACTCTTGCTTCCGACCCAATATTTTTGACTTATAACGTCTCACGTTCACAGCGAATGGTTAAGTCTATAATGCACTACAAATGATAACTAAGCCTCAAATGTTACAAGTTAGTACATCTCTGTAGCATTATATACATATGTATATATATATGCGTATCTTTTATATATAAGCTGTTGTTTTCGAAAATTCAAATTGTAGCGATGTCTTCTAAGCCGCATGGTATGGAATCTAAAACAACTCCCACTCAGATGAGCTGTCAAAAATACAAGAGAACGAATTTTGAAGAAGAACCATCTGCAGTTGATATAAGCTCCCGTCAAGAAATGCCATCACCAGCTTCGAATTTTGATGCTACAGTTTCTTTCCAGCAATACAAAGTTACATTTTGGAGACGGAGAACCTTTCTTGAAAAACTTCTTTTGATTCTCTTATTAATACTTTTATTAATTGCTGCTATTCTGGCCATAGTCCTGGCTTCCAAGAACAATTTTAGTGACGGTAAGCGTTAAAGAAAATGTTTTATCTGTGCATTTTGTTAAATAATTTTACTCATTGCTATTTATCATAATTCAATTATTTTTGTAAATGATTATCAATCAAAAAAGCTGCATGAATACAATTTTAAAAATATTTTATAACAGAATTATTTTTTCTAATGCATTCATTCAGTTCATTTATTATTTATCTTGACATCATTTCTTGCATTAGTGTTGAATAGATAAGTAATGATGAAATAAGATATTATTTACCCTCTTACATAAACTGTTTACCAATGTGAGAGTTTTGTTATTATTAATCTCATGATCATTGTCAATATTTAAATTATCAAGTAAAATTATTCAAATTTTTTTCCATTAGTATATCAAGATCTTAAACTCGAATTGCTAAAATCAAAAAAATAAATCAAAAGTATAAAATTGTGTTGATGTAGGAATTTTAAAATATTTTTGCAACTCCACTCAATCCATTATTCTCTATTACAGCCCAGAAGAAGACAAACACAAACTTATGCACAAACAAAGCATGTATAACTACAGCTAGCTCAATACTCAATGCTATTGATGATCAAATTGACCCTTGTGATGACTTCTACAAGTTTGCATGTGGTAACTGGATGCGCATGAACCCCATTCCTGTGGGCCACAAGTCGTGGGACATGTTCACCACTCTCATGCAGGCTAACAAATACCTTTTGAGAACTTACATAGGTTTGTCATTGCTTGTGTTTTTATACTGTTAAAGATAGTTTTTGCTGTATTAATATAGATCGTTTCTAATATAATTTTTTTTGTTTTATTTTTGTATGATATTTTGGTATATCAATCAAATCCTTTTTATAGCCAGCTTTCCTTTACCAAGGGTTGGGCTTTTTAAAAGTTCTATCTCGAAGTTGGCCTTTCGATTCAGAGCAATCGAGTGGATCCGCACAAAGCATGTCTAGCTTTCTTTTATCATTCAATATGAGCTCATTCCAAGTCTTTTTGGGCCTACCAGGCTTCTTGCAAGTATCTAAATCCAACTTTCGCACCTGAAAAATCCAACCCACGCTACGCTCTACATGTCCAAACCACCTCATCCTGCTTGTACGAGGAACTACCTCAACATCCCAAATGCCAAGTTTTGAAAGAAATGAGAGCAAACGTTATCATTCATTTTGATGTTGCACATCCAGTGAATCATGGCAAGGTCATTTCGTCTAAGGCGATTTAATGTGGAAACTGTTACGGGCCATGTTTCAGCAGCATGTAACATAGCTCTTTTGATACAGATTGAATAGACATGGCCTCTGGTCAATAGTGATAAATGACGATTAGCAAGGAATGGAAGAAGTTGGCGAAATTTAGCCCAGGCACACTTACAACGTGTTATTGAAGCAAGCTCGCATCCGCCACCTGCAGATAACACATCTCCAAGATAGCAGAACTCTGGGACAACTTCCAGTTTTTCATCACCAATCTCCCTTCTTCCAATCTTCTTTCACTAATCTCCCATCAACAGGCCGTGCTGTACCAAGGCAATGAGCGCATCGGAAGTTAAGATCCGAAGTTAGAGGGCCTTTTATGCCGCTGCATTTCTTGTGTACCTATTGCCTGCAGCCTCCACACTGAATAGCATTTCTACCCACACCTGCTTGGCATACACCACAAGGATACTTCCCAGATTTTCTTAACACATCAAGGTTCGAACCAAAAACCATTAACTTTGTCTTACCCATATTCAACCTCAATCCCTTTTTCTCCATCTCCGATCTCCAGGTTCTCAACTTCACTAATAGTTCATCCATAGACTAAGCACTTACCATTAAGTCGTCAGCATACAAGATCTCCCAAGGGCAACCTGTACGTAACTCCCTAGATAAAGCTTCGAGCACAATAACGAAAAGTAATGGATTAAGAACAGAACCTTGATGGACACCTACCCGAACATCAAACGAGTTGCTATACTCATCACCAACTCTCACCCTACTTCTCACTTCCTTGTACATGGATTGTACAATTCTCACAAGCCATTCATCAATTTTCAATTTACGCATACTCCACCAAATCACTTCTTGTGGCACTCTGTCAAAGGCTTTCTCCAACTCAATGAATGCTAAGTAGAGGGGCTTACCAGCAACCAGATGCTTTTCCTGTAACTGACGGAGGATAAATATGGCATCAGTTGCACCTCGACCTTGCATAAAACCACATTGCATATCATTAATCACCACTCTCTGTCTGATAAAACCTTCCACTACGCGCTCCAAAACCTTCATAACCTGATCAATTAACTTCAAACCCCTATAGTTAAACCTGTTTAAAGCATCACCTTTACCTTTATATACACTGACTATGTGACTTTCCTGCCACTCAGACGGTATACGGTTCTCAAAGATGATGTCTTCAATGAGATTTCGAATCATACTAGCACCACTTGAACCTGCGGCCTTGAGCATCTCAGCAACAATACCTGAAGGACCCGCTGCTTTCCCAAGGCTCATCTTATTAATGGCCTTTCTAACCATTGCTGTAGTGATAGGTTCGCTGGGACCTTCCACGGGATAGACTTCGGACAAACCACCTGGATTCCATGAAAACTCCACATTGAGAAGGTGCATATAATGCTCTCTCCATGCTTCTTTTTTGGAATCAACATCCAGGGACATTTGGCCATTATTATTTCTCACCGGTTTATCTCCAATGACGTCCCGGTTCTCTCGCCGCATTTTTTGCTTAGCCAGTCGATATATCTCAACAGATCTGGGATTGATTTTTTTGAACGCAATCTTCTCAGCATCAGTTTTGGCTATGTGTAGAGCAAGGTTGGATGCACGTTTAGCCGCCTGATAAGCATGTCTGTCTCCTCCTGCTTTCCATACTTTGAAACATTTGCGTTTGTGGGACACAGCTTGCTGCACCTTGTCATTCCATCACCAAGTCTGCTTCTTCCAGGTATGTTTTGCAGAGACTCCACAAACCTGTTTTGTAACATTAATCAAATTGTTTTTCAGGTACTTCCAAAGTTTTACCAGTTTCATTTCCTTGGATTAATGCATTGAAAAAATTAGCAAATTCAACTTGATTTCCAAAGTCTTTTAGTTTCCAGACTTTTATACGAGGAACAAACCTTCTTTTGGGGTGTGCATGAGTGCAAACCTTGAAGTCACCAACCACCAGTCTATGCTGTGTTGCACACTCCTCCCCAACAATGACTTTCACATTAGATACCATTTTTCTAAAACTTCTCTTATACAAATGTAGTCAATTTGGGTTTTACAATCTCCTGACTGGTATGTAACCAGATGTTCAAATTTCTTCTTGAACCAGGAGTTACCACCAACCATCTCATTGGCAACAGCAAATTCCAGCAGTCTTTCACCTTCATGGTTTCTTTTTCCCAAAGCCTGTCCACCATGCACATCCTCAAAAGCAGTAGAGTGTGATCCTATATGGCCAGTCCAGTCTCCACTTATGATTAGCTGTTCCGAAGATGAAACTCTAGCTATGGTGGATTGGAGCGCATATTAGAATTGATCTTTTACACTCTCACTAAGGTTAGCTTGACGTGCATAAACACTCACAAAAACAAACACAACTGATCCAATTACCATTCGAATGAGAATGATTCTATCTGAGATTCTAATCACTTCAAACACTTTCTCCCACCACTTCTCAGTCAGTAGAATTCCTACACCTAAAGTGCCCTCATCATTCCCACAACCAAAATACTTATATCGAGAGTCTTTGCCTGCAATAAGTTTAAGGTTGGTTTTCCAATGAGTCTCTTGTAAACAACACAGATTGACTCTCCTCCTCATTATGGTTTCCCCCACTTCAGAAGCCTTCCCCTCATTGAACCAACATTTAAAAATCCGACTCGAAAAGAACTTTCATTAACTTTGTGGCAGTTTTTCTTGAAGGATGCCCTTCTTTTCGACTACTCTTTCAGATTTTTCTTCTTTTTTTGGCTGGACCTGCAATTATTTTTGAAACTCTTACTGTAGTTATTGATATTTTTATTTAACCTATTAATATTATATATATTACTCCTAATGTTTAAATAAAAAACTCGGCGTTTCACTTGACGCGAGGGAGGATTAGTATTTTGGGATAGACTTAACAACAAAAATCTCTAAATATATATAAATGTATATAAAGATCTTTCAAGAATCCTCACCCATGGTAAGGGATTAAATGGAAAAAATGATTTGATTGATTGTATGTTTCTAATAAATCTTCATTTTGAATGAAGAATTTTTAAAAAAATATTCAAATCCCTCTAAAAAAAATTATCAAAATTTTAAAAAAGCCATAATTTTATAAAACAATGCGGCAGTTGAGGTTTAAAATTACTGCACTAAACTTGCAAGTTTGAACCTTGGTACCAAATATAAGTACCCAATTTAAAATAAAGACTGTGTAACTGAAATAAAGAAAAATGCAAAATAAAAAAATTTAGTTTTTTAATGAATTTTTATAAACTGTTTACTAAAATAAATTAGTTAAAAAGTAATGTAATTGAATGGAAATTTGAAAAATAAAATAAAAGGATTCAACTAATCATATATACATTAAATTTCAAAGTGATAATTGATTAATGTTGCCGTTTGAATTGACATATCGTTTCAATTGAAACACATGTGGATATAAATCACGCAAGTAAAACATCATTGTTGTAGACAAGTATATATGTGATGTTTTTTCTCATGCCTTCTAAAGAATTCTCACCATGTATTTTTTTTACACGTGAAGTTGTCTATAAAAAAAGAAAGATATTTTTAAAGTATTTTTAAACATAGTTATTAGGCAAGTTATTTTTTTTTTTGCATCAATGATATATGGAACTTTTACGACAGAACGACCATTGAATGAAAGTAACAACGAATCAGAAAAGAAGATGAAGATGTTGTACAATTCATGCTTAGATAAAGATAATTACAAAGATCAGCTGGGTACAAAACCAATTGAGTCCATGCTTGAGAAGCTTGGAGGGTGGTCAATCTCTAAAATAGGCAACACTGTCTATAACGAATCGGACTCGCTACAATTGATAATGGAGAGAATCTTCAAATACATGTATGAAGGAATCATCAGCATCCAGGTGACGGAAAATGATCAGAACTCTACCGTCAACGTCATCAAGGTTGTTTCAAAGTTAAATCTATAAGCTATTTTTGGTTATTTGTTAAAAATACTTAGTTTTTATGATTTTTCGTTTGATTTTCCACTTTTTTATGCATAAACTTTGCATAAAAATGTCATAACACCTCTTGTTTTTTAACAGTCTGCTTTCGTGTACTTTATAACCATAGGTTTAAATATTTTTCACTTATTTTTTAATGTATTTCTAAGAAAGTAATGCACTTCATTTTTGAGCATTTTAAATAACTAAAATTTTCTTTTCATCTATGCTAGATTATACTGTGTTTCTTGCCTCAGTAACTCACATAAGCAGCAGTTGACTCTTTCATATCCATCGAAGGAAGAGATGATTTTCTGCTTTTATTATGATAAACAAAGAAAAATGGTGTTGTTTTGGAATAGTTTTTATTATAAGAGTCAACGGCCTAACTATCGTTTTGAAATTCATCGGAATTGAAGCCTCGCCGTTTCTAAACTTCACCTCGCTATTTTCAACTAAAATCGTTTGCTAAGTCAGAGAACAGCAATGCCTAAGTATCAGTATTGATATCTGCTATCGACGTCTTGTTTATGCCAAGTGAAGGATCTTGTAACTGCGAGTGTTGAGATAGATGTAACTTAATAGCCAGAAAATATCCTTTCAAACCTTTTTTAGTTTCTTCAAGAAGAATTTTTTCATTTTTAATGACGCCACATATTACGGTGCTAAATGGATTAAATGGGGATATTACTTTTGCTTCAAAGTTGATTTATTGTAACGTTGTATGTATTTATGAGGCCTTTAGTGACTGCATAATTTCATTTCTGTTTAAATTGATAGATGTAGATCCGAAAAGAGAAAATTGTTAGAAAATTTTGATGAAGTTATTTCATTTTCATGAATAAACCTCTATTATCATGGGTGAATGAACTTTCAGTTGGAGCAGAGCGTGTATTATTACCCGAAAGAGATTTTTGAGAATAAAACTACTGAAAATCAAAAGGTTCGATTTAATTTTTATTCATTTCAAATTTAATAGTTTGATTTTTTTGGATTTTTATAAAAATCCTTTTTTAATTACTGACAGAAAATAACAGCAATAAAAGCTTTTTTTTTAAAACTTGGTTTACTGATGGGAGGGGAGAAGAACAAAACGGCCGAGTACCTTGAAGAATCCTTCAGCCTTCTTGAAGACCTCAATATGGTTACTTTGCCATGTTATGTCTCAATTCAATTAAGTTGTAAGTTGAACATTAGGTCACCTCTAACTGATTCTTTGCTTGCGCAATTGGTAGGTTTTACAGCGTTCTATTCTGTTATTCTATTAAATTAAAGTTCAATAATTAAAGTATTCAGTAACATACTTGCATTTTTATATCGACTAGTATTAGCTCTTTAAGTATTTTTAAATGTTTCATGTTATTTTTAAAAGAATGAATTTATCTAAAAATGCCTCATTTTTTAGTTTAAAAAACAAAAATATATTACTGTACTTGTAATTCAAAAGATCATAATTTTTGATAAGTTTAATCCTATCATAAGATATCATTGTAATATTACTTTTAAACTAATCTATTCTTTATCAAACATCGAGCTGGTTAATGGTTAAGTAATATTATACTTTTGAAATGTAAATTTTTTCATTGAGTAGCACTAGGGACCGCTTAATCCGATAGATTACTTTATATATTTTTACGGAAAGAAGTTTTTAAGCAGTTTGAAAATGGTGAAAAAAGTTAAATTTTTTGCACCTAAAGTGGCTTTCCTTTCATAAATCATCTGGGGCATTATTTATACAAACGCTTAGTTGAAAAAGCAACTTTTTATTCCTCAATAAACTAAAAACTTTCAAAAGATATTTTCATTTTTACCCAAATATCTGAGCAGGATTTATCTTGATGAGTCCCGTTTTATCTTAATAAAATTGCTTTAGTTTAATTTAACCTGCACTCTATAAATTATGAAATCAGATGTGAATATATATAATTCTATATTATTGCATCTTTTTATTCAATTAAATAGTCATTAAGTAGATTGTAAAACTGATTATATTAATTTCGAAAGATGTCGGAAAGCATTATAAAAATGAAGGAGAATACGTTTAAGTTCGAGATAAAGAATGTTACCCAGATTCAGAATGAATACCCTTTTGTGAGTACAATTGTGCAATCTATTAGAAAATAAATAATTTTCTACACCATTTAACTTAAAAATTACAATTTTTATGATTTTATGGGTTGAATGACTTGTGTATTACATATCTTAATACTTTTTGAGGAGGTAATTATTAAACATGAATACACCAAACCTAAAAAAATCCATAATAATTTAGCCATGGTTATTTGAATGTTAAACTTTTTTTATGCAACATTCTAAGTCTTATTAATCAAACGTTTAGATAAATTGGATGAGTTTGTTGAATGCTTATTTTGGCTTGGCAAACGTCACAATCCAAGAAAGTGAACTTATTTCTGTAAGTTCGGGTGACTACTTCAGCAAGTTGAATGACTATATGCTTAAAAAAGGAAGTACAGTTGAAGGAAGAAGGTATGGAACCACTTTAAAAAATAAATGTCGATATCTTTGTCTTGTTTTATCTCCATGAGTATTTGAATGCTTATGTCTAGACATTATTCATTTTTTTGCTTTTATAGACTCTTCCTATCTAATGTATACTATAATCTTCCTTTATCTTGTATGCTTATCGTTTCATATTATATTATGGAAGATAAATTTTAAAATTATTGTTCGCTATCAAAAATGGATTTCTCATCAGTTGCCATAAGCTTATAAAACCACAGAGCGATACAAAACCTTGCCATATGGATGCAGTTGTTGGCGTTTTCACGCTACCTATCCAAGGATTTTAGGGACGCGTATGCGGCATATCAAAAAGACTATTCAGGTGAGTGGTTCATATTAGTATAGATAAATTTTTCTATTCCAATAAACCAATTTGATAGTTCCGTTTAGGTTTTTTGTATTTTCTAAATAGGTATTAAAGTCTCTAAAATTACTTTTTTGTTGAAAATAGAAAACTTTGTTGTCGTCGAATCGAGACATGTCGTTATCATAAAAGATTTTATTCTGTGTCCAGTATGGCCGGTTTCGTATGCGGAGAATTAGTTGCACAACTTATCTTATTTTCATTATCATTATATTCAAAGCTTACTATTTCAACCATCGAAAAATTTCTAACTCATATTCTCCCATTATATTTCTTGAACACAGCTTATAACTATTATTCTCTCGGCCAGTTACCGTTCAATGATCAAATATTGCAGTTTTTAAAAATCATAAAACACAAAAAACTGGGCATTTGTTGGTTTTTCACCCATTTAAAAGATTCTGAGAACTCAAAACCATTTTTATTTATACTTTTATGAGTATTTGTATGGACAGTTTGCTAGTAGGCTGTCTTGATTTTCCTGGAAGAACACGTTCATCATTTCAAATGTTTATATATGAACAGACAAATAAGATGGCTAACTATTAAAAAATTAACGTGTGTCATGAGCAGTATGGCGAAAAAGTGTGCAGTGATCTAACACGATTTCGTGATCTCCTAAAATATTCATATGTTTAGTGTGTTATGTATTGCTATTTTTTGAGACAGATCAGTTTATTCCAAATAATTACTTTTTAAAGTAAAGGTCGATTATATAAAGTTTTAAATGCGGTAATTAAAACATTTAAAAGCTTAATTTTTCGTTAAGTTTAGTCTTATCAAAATTCGTTGTTACTCTATTTAATTTTTATAAATCATCATCGTTTTACGTATGTTTCCATAGTTATTAATCTTTATTAAGATTAATCAAATTAACAAGATATATCATTCATTAATAGGCATTGAAAAGGTTGAAATGTAAGCAAAGATTCATAGTAAATCATTATGTAAAGATACGCATTAAGCTGGCCCAATAATATTAGAGGCACCGTATTCAGGTGGCGCCCGCTTATATGTGTATCATGTTTGTTCAAGGGATTTCATTATAAATTTTGCTCAATTGAGGATAATTTTAGAGTATAAGTGAGAATAAGAAAAACACAAAATTTTGGGAATTATGAGTATAAGATTCAGATAAATTTTAGTCGAAGAGTTTGTTAATTTTTTAAACAAAATATTAAAACTATTATCAATTTGTTTTTTAGTGTTTCAATGCTCTTAAACCCTGTCAACAGTTCTTCAATTATTTGTTTTGGGCTTAATTCACACAGGTAAGTACATCTTTAAAAAATTTAAATTGAAGGGTGACCTAGAAACTCATGCCACTATAATCATATCGTAATTGTTGGGACAAACACAGCGATATAACCTAATGTGATTTATTAATATTATTATATTGTAGTTTATTGCACAAATAATCAGGAAGGGATTTCGTGGAAGAATGGCAGCTATGTCTGGACTTTACTGAGAGCAAAATGGGTTTTGCCTTGGGGCAGATATTCGTGAAAGAAAAGTTTGAGCCTGAAAGTAAGATTGCGGTTAGTTGGTTGGAGATTCATATCAATATTTTGTGTTTTATTTAGCAGTTTCATGGTATCGACACTTGAAGCTTGACTTATTTATTTCACCTTTATTAATATAACCATCAAAAATATGTTGACGTAAAATAGCTGGAAATCAATATAATAGAAACAAACACTAAGGTTTATTGAGAAACTTAATAAACAAAGCTTTTCGTAAAAGTATCTTACATTATCTAGTGTAAAAAACACTAGATAATGTAAGATACTCTTACGAAAAGCTTCGTGTATTAAGTTTCTCAATAAACCATAGTGTTTGTTTCTATTACATCAAAAATATATTCAATTAAATTATTGCTTATTGTAAACACAGGTGGCGAATATAATATTGAAAATTAAGAAAGCCTTCATAGACAACCTTAAGACGCTCACATGGATGGATGAGCCTACCAGAAAAGCCACTATTTCCAAGGTTCTTCACTCATAATGATAACCAAAACGATAGCAATATCTATTGTATTTCGGTCCAATGAACTGATTATCATAATTTCTTTCCATTAAAAGTAATTCAACCATTTGATCTATAAAAATTATATGTTTTACACGCATCTCATGTATCCACTAATTCGATAGTTTTAGATTTTTATAACCTTCAAGTGAGGAATGCTCCAGGTACATTAATTGCTTTTAAAAACTAATGTTTTGGATAAGTTCAGTCTTATTATAAATCATTAGTAAAGTTGTTGAAAAATTGTGTAGATTAAATCATAGATATTTAAATCTTTATTTAAATATCTATGATTTAACTCAATTTATTTACAAAATTTCTCAATAACTTTACTAATGGTTTATGGTAAGCTTGAGCCCATACAGATTAAACTGTCTCCTTTTGAAGATTATAAAAATCAAAAACTTATATTTTATTCAAATAAATTCATTTATTTAATCTTGAATCTTATTACTAGTGCCAGAAAGTTTCAAAGTTGGTTTTAAAAGCATTCACTAAATAGAAAGAATTGAAGATTAGTAGTTTATATAAAATTTCGAAGTGTAAATCTAGTGAATCAGGCTTCTCTCAATATAAAAAGAGGGTTAAAATCGGTTTTCAAATCTTGGTGTTTGTTTATACTTTTTTAAATTTTTTTATTATGTATAATTTCTTAACGCACACACTACAACACAGGCGAATGCAATGGAGTATTTAATAGGCTATCCTGACTTCATTCTCAACAACACACTTCTCGACTCCTTCTATGAAGCAGTGAGTTTTCATGATTATTATGATTTTATTCGTTAAATAATGAGAATTTTCATTTCCACATGTGTCAAGTGGCTATCTTGGGGGTTTTTTCAATTTGAGCTTTCCATTATTTTGATTAATAAATCCTCTTCAAACAATACTTATTGCAATAGAATACTGTTCAAACAACATTAACAAAATATTGACTAGGTCCCTTGAACGAATGTTATAAAAACGAAAAGAAAGTCTCATATCCTTAAGACAAAAATGTTTAAAGTAGATTTTAAAAAATGATTATAGAAATATCGGAAGAATTATAAACGGACTATGATTGAAAGTTTTTGAATTCAGATCAAAATTGAAAATCAATTTGACTCGGTTAAAATAAATGGGTCTCATAACATCTTCAATGAAGACTTGTGCTACAATTACAACCAACCTTTTCACCACCTCACGCAATAGCTATTTTAAACAAAGATCCTGAATTGCAATTAGCTTAAAAAGCTATATCTTATATGAATATAATATTTTCAATTGAAAAAGCCGCCTCAAAGCTCGAATTTGCATGTCACCCGAAGAAAGTTGCAAACCTGAAGTAACATGTGTCAACCATCCTACATAATATAATTAATAAAAAAATATTCACAAAATTGAAAAATTTAGGAACAAAAGTATCAAATATTCAAAGTAAGAAGTAAAACTGGCAACCACCTCACAAGACAAAGGGACAGCTTTCCTTACTGTAACCCCGATAATGCTACATGAAGAAGTTTTGGGAATCTCCAAATTTTGAAACCAAAAATTTTAAATAAAAAATATAAAAAAAATTACTGAGGTTAAAAATACAATAAATCAAAAACCCATCAGGATACACAACATCGTGGTCTTAACACTAACAAAGCCCATAAAAATGAAAAAAATTGCAGCAATTCGGCTGCTACATAATGCATTATTATACTTAAACCTTTGAACAGTTCCACATAAAGGAGAACAGACTGATTGAGAACTTGATACACATTGATAACGTTTTCACCACACACCTCATCTCAAAACTTCGATCCACCAATGAACGACAACAGTTGGTCTTACTGATTTGATTCATTCATGATTTTCATTTTTTCTGTTACATTTCTTTGTATAAAAATTACTCTTTTTTATTCTTTGAAGATTATTTTTTTCTTCTGTTGCAGTTTTTTTTTTTAACTTTGAATAGCATTGTTGAACCAACTGATGCTGATAAACATATAATTTAAACATGTCATAATTTTTGAATTTTCCAGCATACATAAATCACCATTTACCCATCCTAACACGACGAAAAAGGCTCTAAAATACCCCATACGTGTCACGCACTTGTCACAAACGTGAAAAGTTGTGATATATAATCCGGAGAACTGAATAACCCTCTCAGTTGGACCATGTCTCCAGCAATGGTGAATGCATATTACAACCCCAACTTCAACCACATGGTCTTCCCTGCTGGTATCTTACAGGGGCAGTTTTTTAGTAATGATTTACCAAGGTTATTTTGTATCCCTTATCATGTTTCAAGTAATTTCTATTATAATATCATACAACTGAACAAAAAGCCTTAAGTTTTGTAAATGCAAGAAGCTTTTAGATTTCAAAGAAAAAAATATCATCATTATTAGGAGTATTTTTTAGAAGTTACCCTTTTTATATACTAAAAGATTAAAAAAATTGGTTTCAAAAATTTTTAAATATTATATCGAGCTTACTTTTGCATCGGCCCGTATAGCTCAGCGGTAGAGCGTTAGACTAAGTATCTAAAATTACCGAGTTTGATCCCGTGTGGGCCGACAATTAGCACCTGTTCTACAGTGTGTTTTCGCTACATTAAATTTGTAACAAGCGCTTTGATCTATAAGAAATAGCGCTTTATAAATACCGCATTACATTACATCACATCTGCAGTTCGATAAACTACGGCTACATCGGTATGGTGATGGGGCATGAGCTGACTCATGGGTTTGATGACTTCGGTCTGTTCTTTTATATTTTAATTCATTTCAATGTATTTTAATACTTCTCAGATCTTAATTGTAATTTTCGCACCGTTTTTTCAAGTAGATATATAAATCAATCACATTAACATAAAATTCACTTTTAAAAGTAAATAAGATTATCGCCTTCAAACCTTTTTTAATTATATAACATGAAACACTCTGTTTACACAAACGTCATACTGATAAGACAAACAAAACTGATAAGGAGGCGTGATAAAAGGTCGCTAACCTAACAGGGAGCAAGTTTGATGAGAATGGAGTGTTCAGGGAGTGGTGGACAGCCAAGGTGAGAACCCAATTCACTAATAGGTTAGATTTCATTCCATCAATGCTTTGATTATGTGTAGTAAATATAAGAAATTTCGATGTGTTTTATTTGATTCCGTTGACAGTGTATCATGTGAATCAAGAAATACTCAATATTTTTATAAAGCTAAATTTTTTTATTAAGTAAATAAATTGTTTTTAACTCATATTTGAATGCTTAGATAACAAAAAAAGCTGTATATAAAAATTGCAAACATCACTCTTATGCAAACACCCTGCAGAACTCAATGCTTGATCGACCAGTACAACAAGTTCGAAGTTGATGGAGTACATGTTCGTCTTTTTTTCTTCATGTTTCCATTGCCGTTATTATTTTTATTCATATTATTATTACTCCTACTTTTTAAGATTTCACTTAGGTAAAAATAACTATAAAATTTTCACATCACTTATAATTATTCTTTTTTACTCTGTTTTTTATCGCTGTTGTTATTTTTAATTCATGAAATTAAATTAAACATTTCTCAAATAGAAGTTACAGTATCTTAAATTAGCCATTATTTTGCTAATAACATATATGTATATTCTAATACAGTTGGATGGGCAATTTACATTAGGAGAAAACATAGCTGACAATGGAGGCTTGAAGTGCTCGTTGAATGCATACAGGAGCATCAGGGAAGCCAACGAACCCTTGTTGCCTGGAGTGCCATACAACCATGACCAACTTTTCTTCATCTCTTTTGCTCAAGTCTATATACATTTTTTTCATTTATATTTTAATTAGTTGTTTTATTTTTTTTTCGATTTCATCACATATACGTTTATATCTCTTCTAGTTTATTAAGTTTAGGATAACATAAACTTAATCATTAACCTTGATAAATTATCCCTTAATAATTATTAATGTAGATTTACACCCAATTTCTCTTTCTTAGTGAGGTGCAATATAGATTCGCAGATATTTTTTTACTTGTAATATATAACTCAAATTCACATCTCAAATACTACGCAGGGCTGGTGCAATAACAATCCGGTGGAATCGCAGAAGGAGCATCTGCGTTCAGATGCCCACTCTTTGGGGCAGTTTAGGGTGCTCGGGGCGGCCAGGAACTCCAAGGCGTTTGCAAAAGCCTTCAACTGCCCTTCAAACTCTAAAATGAACCCTCCGAAGAAGTGCGATGTGTGGTGATTGTGTGCTTACACTAAAGCTTCAAAAGTACATTTTTAAGTTATATTCTCAATTGGGTTGGTAGTGTATAAGCGACATACTTGATAGTGTCTGGGGAGTTAGCTAGAGATTATCGAGGCTAGAGAATATATATTTTGTATGAGGTTGTTCGTAAAAGTTTCATATTAAAGTGTTATGTAGACTTTTTTATACTTTTATAGAGATAGTTTTTATTACTTCAATTTTAACCTAACTCTTTATCGGGTTTTTGTATTTGTAATTATGTTTTGCTTTGACCTAAATACTTCTGCCAGTTATCTTTATTTCCATTTATTTCAATGCCAACTTTTATTTCGCTTTTCCAATTGTAACAAACATTGAGTATTTTTGTTGTTGTGCTATACTTAAGTGCGAGATCGTTTTAAACTTTTTACTCGTTTATTTGTTTACCAAATTAATTTTAAGGATATTCTAAACGCCATATTGCAGAGATCAGTTCAGCATAGTTATACACAAAAACATGCTATCGTACTCAACATTTTCTATTTTAAATTAATTTTTTAATAAAGCTTTTTTGTTTTATTTTACAAGTTTTATAAAGAATTCTAGGCCAAATTTGCATTTTTTGCTGATTTTCCTAAACCCATATATACAACTGTTTTTATTGAAAACTTCAATTCCACCGTTTTTCAATTGAATTTTTGAAGTATTTTTCAAATTATTATCTGTAAAAGAGATTCATATGAGAGACTTTAGTATTTTTATCAAATTTTTTCATTAATTGTTTTTATAAAACAATTTCATTTCATTTTTTTCTAATGAATTGAAAATTTAGATTTTTTAAAATTTAATTATTCGGTATTATTTCCAATATTACTTTCTTGTTTTCAAGTCGAATTTCAATGCCACAATTTGAATTGAGGCTTATTCGGTTTTTCATTTGTTTCAACCTCTGTATTACCATCTTGATCAAATCGAATTTGTTTTTGTTATCAGTATCACTCAAACATAAATGAACGCAATCATTTGCTTTATGTGAACAGCTTTCTTTTGTCGTTTTATTGAAACCATACGTATTCAAAAGCTCGATATATTTTATTATTCAAGAACACACTTTGATTACCATTCTTTCAAATGTCAGAATATTTTTGAATCATTTTGAAAAATTTACTTTTTTTAAGTTTTTTCTTTTTTTTAAGAAACAATATTATCAACTTAAAAGTTTATATTGTTTTCGTGCTTAGATAAATATTGTGTTTATTTAGATCAATAAACTCAAATATATTTTTTCATCATTTCATCATAGTAAGCATCTGTTTCTTTTCCAAAAGGTCACTGACTTTTTTCCATGAGTACACCTTTCCACTTAACCTTATTATAAGTATTTTCAAACACTAACCCAAGTCTATGAAATAGTTTTTCCATCATGCTTTACTAAGCTTAACGTACTATTACCTTAAGCCTTGAAATTTCACGCCTGCCTAACACAATCATCATTTCAATTTCTTACAACGTGGCTCGACTGTTATAAACTTCAATGTCACAGTTCCAACAATCATTTCATTCAAGCCTATCATCGTTTTAAATCTCAAACTAAAAATAAAACAGAATTTTTTGCAAATTTTTTCCATTTAAGAGTTGTAGGAACTTGGGGGCATTTTCTGTTTTTCAGTCATTTAAGCTTTAAAACAAATAGAAACCCATAAGCATGCCCTTGCTTCTCACGCATAAAATATGTAGCACTATTTCAACTAAGTTCAGCTAAATGAAATTTTAAAGTTATAAGCAATTCATATGAGAATAAGATTTTTTATTTATATCAATGTTCTACGATTATCGTAATAAAGTACTGCATATAATAAAAAGATTTTTACATGTGAAAAGGTAAACGCTGATATGCAGAAAATAGCTTTACAGAAGTATTCAATTTAGTTTTTGCTTATTTTGAGTTAGTTAAAATAGATAGATTCTTTTTAAAACTTAGGCTATTTTTACCAACTTCAAGAATCTGTATTACTATTTTGCTCACCCCCTTAACCTTCGTCTCGCTATTTTTTTCAAAACTTTATTTTGAAATTAAAAATGCTTTTCAAATACATTTTTTTCATCTTTCCTCTTTGAATGACCAGACCATCTCACACCGCTAGCTTTAAACGATGCCTCTAGCCTTTCATTTTATTTAACTTATCAATTAAACAGTCACTTTTGAAGCTATCTCCTAACTTCACTCCGTAAATGTTCTCGTCTTAAATCTGTTATTTCCAAATCACTCACAACTTATTCTTAGATACCATTTTTCACTACTATATAAAATTTCTTATTTAACACAGTTTCCACTAACACATCTTTCATTTTAAAAGAAAAACCGTTGAATAATGGAAATATCACCAAATTTTTGAATTTTTCCTGCTCTCATTAGTGCAGTAATCGCTGCTTCGCAACCACCGCTAGAACAAAAAAGAATGTAGTCTCAACACCATAAAATCCATAGTACATTTATGAAATTTTTTGGCTATAAAACTGGAATTAAAAACCCAAAATGGCTGTTTTTATGATCATTTTTCTTCAAGCTATGACTTGAACCAATATGAGAATGGTTTTTATAATGGAAAAATATAAACACTAGCTTTGTTTATCAATTCACAAATTGGTATGGTGTTTATCGGAATATATCAGTATTTATGCTCAAAACTGATTTTAAAATAGGAAAATAAAGTGTCAAAAAATTCACCATATTCGAAGTTTCATTTTTATTTTAATAGCTACTGTTTTAACTGGTTTAGAAATTATTATTTTGATAAAATTGATGAAAAAATATATTTTCCAACTCAAAACTTTATATTATTTTAATCTAAATGTTTATTCAATGAAAAGGCATAATAAAATTCAAATACTAGACCTCGAACCATCAGGGCTCGAGAGGAATGACGGACGTCGTTCTGATGGCATAATATTCTTCCCTTGGAAGCATGGAAACTGCTTGGTCTGGGACGCAACAGTCGTCGATGCTTTTTCCAAGTCCCACATTATCGCCAGCTCCATCGAGTCAGGAACCAGCGCAAAATCTGCGGAAATATTAAAAAGCCGCAAATATCAGGGCTTGGTGGGCAACTTCCATTTTCAACCCGTTGCATTCGAGACAACGGGCTGCTGCGGACCTTCAACCAGTAGCTTTGTTGATGAGTTAGGTAGAAAAGTTATCGAGGCGTCAAGGGACCCTTTGGAGGCAGTATGGTTGCGTCAAAAGATTTCCCTTGCAATTGCCCGCGGCATTGCTACCAGCATTCTTTCCTGTTTCCGTTCTTCTTCCTCTTTCTCTTAAGTGCAGTTTTTTTTTTTTTTTTTTTATATCTCAATTTTCATTTTCATTAATGTATCATTTTTATATTGTTTATATGCTTGTTCAAACATTGCATTAATATAAGTTAGAACTTTGTGACCCTCACTGTTGTTATAAATTTACTATCGCTCAAAATAAAGCCGAAAATGGAAGAGCCTTTTAATGTAAGATTAATTTATAATTACGTACAAAATCAATTAATGTTTTGTTTAAATTTTTAGGAGCTCATTGAAAGTTTTGATCCAAATGTTTTGATGAATTATTACAACTCATCAACAAAAAAGTAATGTTCTTAGAAATATTGTTTACAAATTTTATACGTTTGGTTTGAATGCTATATATGTTTCATTAAATATATTTTTTCACAGTGAAAAGGAAACAAAGATTGGAATAGAAAGGCTACTGAAAAATATATTTAAGCAATTAATGGTTTGTAACTTTTATAATTGTGAATATTTCATTATAAAACAGTTTATCAAATTTGAAGACAGAACACAATAATGAACAGTACACAAAGTTTCTAGACTTGATAGTTTTCTGTGTTCAGAAAGGTTGTTCAAAAATTAATAGATAAGCATAAGTTTTTAATGCATAAATTCATGTATCATAATATTCATACAGATGTTTGTAAGTCACAAACTCTGTTCATTACTCTTTCTGACATGTTTGATGTCAGCACTCTAGAACAGTGCGAAGTCATATTTTCCCATCTTGAAGATAATATATTTATTTGGAAAAGCGTTGGTTAATTCAATTATTATGTGCTATTTGATCAGCTTGCGAACAAAATTTTTGAATTTAAATGGTTATAATTTTTTTTTTCAGGAAGCTTTTTATAAAGCTGGAAAGAACTACCTACTTAGGACATGCAATGGTTTCTGATGTCAAATTATTATTTTTATGTACTTTTTTAATGATGCATTTTCCAATATAATCATTTCTTTTATTTATTCATTTTGATTTCATAACCAATACTCAATATTGAATGATTATTTCAACTTTATATAAATTTATTTTGTAGATCTTCTCAAGAGACTATCTCGTTCTCAAAACACCATCTTCTCAGGTCGAATTCAGCTCTTTCTTGCTCATCTTTTTTCCATTGAAGAAAAATCTGGTATGAATTGATTTGATTGTCTAAATTTCCATGGTGTTAACTTATGGATTTACAAGCTTTTAAAATAAATGAATCGACATGAAACAGTTAAAATTTATAACAGCATTTTTGTTGGCCCCTATAGCTCAATGGTTGAGCATTAGACTAATTGTCTAAAGTTACCGGATTCGAGCCCTCGTGGGCTGACAATTAGCACCTGTTCCACAGTGTGTTTTCGCTACCTTAAATTTGTAGCAAGCGCTTTGATCTATGAGAAAAAGCGCTTTATAAATACTGCGTTACATTACATTTTGCATTTTGACTATACAATGTTTAAATTATAATATTAGTAATAATTATGTTCTTTTACCTAGTAGTAGAGAAAACAAAGCATTTAAAGCTATGAACTTTAAAAATTTACAATGATGAGATGCATGATGGAATGATGCCCACCCAGGCTTGAACCTCACCAGTGACTTCAACCTCGAAAACATCACCACTTACAGTTCCCTGCCTTCCATTCCGAATGACGATGAGTATGTTGTGTGTTTTCAAGTTTTTTAGTCTTTCTTATGATTTTGTTTTAGTCTTTGATTCATATCACTTATATTTCTGAAAATTCAAGATCATCATTTTTTTTTGGAGTTTAGTTTTTTAATTTTCTAGGCTGATCTTTTGTGTAGAAAATACACGATGTTTCTAATATTTTCTTATTAGAGCCATCCAATATGAAATAAAGATCACTTTCATCATCATTTATTATAGGGTTTTTCAATTCAATTCAAAATCTTTGCAATTGTCTACCAAATCTTTGCGATTGACTTCCAAATCTTCGCAATTGCCTACCAAATCTTTGCAATTGACTCTCAAATCTTGGCAATTGCGCACAAAATCATAGCATTTGATTACAAAATTTTTTCAATTGGTTACCAAATTTCAAAAAAAAAATAAATTTAAGAAAAATTAAGTTTGAATATTCAAAAAATTTTGTAAAAATTTTATTTTAAAATTTAGAATCAATTTTTAAAATTGTAATAAAAAAAACCGAATATATTTTTTTTGAGGTACTTTGAACTTTTCTCTGACAAGTACCGTGTTTTTATTCCTTTTTTAGGTCGGCTTACTACACTAAACCCTACCTCATCTAGAAATACTGTTTTTTTCTTCCACACTTGCCTCCAAGAGCTTGAAGTCTTGAGCGTATTGGTATCTTTTTCCAAGTGTGGTAGTGCAATATTTTTTTTCTGGAACAGTCGTAACATTTTTAAGACTGTAATGGAAGTTTTTAAGCGTTCTATTAATTGTAGTAATTGATACTTCTACGCTGTGCTCCATTTTTAGCCATTCTTTAAGCTGTTTGAGAGTTGTCGTGCAATGAGCATCGACTTTTCTTAATAGAGCTTCTTTCAATTCTGGGGTAAATATTGGTTTTCTATTTCCACCAGTCTTTTTTCTATCTGTGTTTCCATATTTCAAAAATTTTGAAACAATGCAATGGACAGTGTGGTAGTTTAATGATAAAACTACGCTTATTGTCTTTACAGAGCACCCCTCTAAGCACTTTGTGACTATTCTTTCACGATCCTCATCTGAAACGGCTTTTTTGCTCGTTTTGACTTTACTATTTTCAGCCATGGAGATAAAAAAAAATATAGAGTAAAAAAAAGATATAGAGCAAAGATCTTCTATTCAATCAAGAAATATACCGCGAAAAGCTCAAAATACCTCAAAAAAAATATTTTTTCGTTTTTTTTTTATTGCAATTTTAAAAATTGATTCTAAATTTTAAAATAAAATTTTTACAAAATTTTTTGAATATTCAAACTTAATTTTTCTTAAATTTATTTTTTTTTTGAAATTTGGTAATCAATTGAAAAAATTTTGTAATCAAATGCTATGATTTTGTGCGCAATTGCCAAGATTTGGAAGTCAATTGCAAAGATTTGGTAGGCAATTGCAAAGATTTTGAATTGAATTGAAAAACCCTATATCTTTATAATCCTGTCTTTATGGCGTTAGACGCTTAATGTATAATAATAATCACTATATTATCAAACATGTAGCATAGGATTTCAAAAACAACTTATATTTAATTTTGCAGGGAAGAACTAGTGGACTTCAAGTTGTACAAGAGGTTTTGGAGTCTGCAAGATTTCTTCAGGAATCCTGTACAGTGCTATGACAGGTCTGCATGGAAAGTCTTTGTGCAGGTGGTTTTTCATTTCTATCATCATTATCTTGTAATTTAATGATTTTAATCTTATTCTATTTTGAAAAAAAAATTAGCTATCTTGAAAATCAATCTAAATGAGATCACTTAAATCGCAGAAACACAAGACATCATGCTGTTTACATTTCACATCACTCACACACACACACACTTCACATCACTCAAACACACACATCACATCACTCAAACCCACACACTTCACATCCTTTAAACACACACACTTCAAATAACTCAAACACACACAGAATGCAGAGGATGTTTTGGCTTGCTTCAACAGTTTCAAACTTGATTCATCTCGACCTTCCATGTTACAACAACAAACATTCTTCCCCAAGTACCTCACAAACCAAAAGGTTTCTTCATTGGTGTCTATGAGGAAAGGATAACATGTTGATTTTATGGTTTATATAATGACAAATTGCCCAAGTATGGAAATGGTGGATCTTGAATTCGATAATTTCAAGTTGGACGTTAGGTTGGGCTGGCAATCTGTTAAACTTTGTCCCAAATAAAATGGCCTTTTTTATAAATTACTCTTTTATAGTATCAATAACCTAGGCCGACTTTTGTCAACTCAAGTTACTGGGACATGTACAACAATATAACCTAATTGAATTAATAATAATAATCTAGAGCTTGGGATAATAACTGTGACGTTTAATTGAATAATTTTTTGACTGGATATTTATAGGTGTTTTTTTCTATATAAAATCAATTAATCTTCATAACTTATTAGTTTTTTCTAAAATTTATGTATTATAAAAGCGGAGAAGAATGTAAACTTTTTTTTTTGAAATAGAATATTTTACCTTGTATGGGAATGTTTCTTATTCATAATTATTCCATGGCAGCTGTTGAACCTGCAGTTGAATGATAGCAACTTCAGAAGGTGATTTTTTTCTATTTTGGGATCTTTTCGATACAAATACACGCATTAAATATAAACATAGATTTCAACATTATCTCCAAATTTATTTTCAAATATAAGTTTTCATTTATGAAATTGAAAAGTAGTACCATATAGCAATCATAAGCCCTTGAGACTTCAGCACCACTATAATAGCATGGTTATCCATGTTAATCCACATAGTTTAAACTTTTAATTGGTATTGCAAGGTACATCCTACTCCAGCACCTCGTCATCTTCCAGTATCTCACTTCATCTGTCAAGTTCAAGCAGTATGTACTTTATCTTAATGCTAAATGCTGATTATCAATTTTAATAAATCTACTCTGAGTATCTATATTGTTATACTTTGTTTCACAAAAAATTTTACTTTTATTCATAGTTTTTATCATCATTTTTTTGCGTTCGTTTACTTGGTTCGGGTGATTTTAGGTAAATTAATTTTTACTGTACAGGGCTCACCACATATTAACGGAAGAACAATCAAATTGGATAAAAGCGACCACAGAAAAGGTATACTTTTACTATATAAATATAATTATCATTGTTATTCGTTCAACCTGTTTTGTCTCATAGCATGAGTTTAGATGGTTTGTCAGAGCGCAGATTATGATTCATTCATAAAGGTTTTTTAATGGAGTATATTGAGGATAAAACCGGATTTAAAATCTTGTTATCTATCTTATATACAATATTTAAAAAAATTAAGTTCTCACATTGGTGCTTACATCACCTCAGGTGTATGACTTGATAGTTGAGACACCGAGCAATGGTGAAGACTTTCTCAATGTTGTCAAGGTGTGTTATCGATCTTCATATAAATATGTTTCTATTTGTTTATGCATTTTCAAAATGAAGAATTCTTTATATATCAGGCAGTTTTTTAGAATACATTTTTATATTTTACAATCATTTATATTGTTTTCTTGCAAAACTTTAATGTTCAATCACTGAAGCATGTATTGGCAAGAGAAGAGAACTGGAACAAATGGAAGAACGAATGCTGTGTAAGTTTCATAAGGAAGGAGGAGGATACACACTCAGTCATCAAAAAGTGATCTTTTAGCTTGTTTCTGTTGGTTTTAGCTACAAAGGATTTTCATTTTAATTTATGTTGATATTCCAATGTAACAGAAAGAAGAGACGAAGTCTGGGAGACGACATGAATTCCAGTAGAAAGGTGACTCATCAGATGCATGGTTTTAATCACATGTGTATATCTTATCGAGTCTTGCAAGACTATTGTGAATGAAATATAAAAATGTTGTTAAATCTTAGATAACATCAAAAACTAAAATCTATTGGTTCAATGAATGTTTTATGATAAGGCTAAACTTATCGAAAATTGTAGCTATTTTTTGCTCAATAAATGTACTAATTTTTTTCCATAAATTGACGTTGAAAACTGTTGATATTGCTTATAAGTACATTAGGATGTCTCTAAAAAGTTAAATGAAAATAATTCTCCAAATATTGTAACAAGATGGCTATGTAAGTATTGCATATAAAATTACAAGTACTTGCAAAAGTTTCAATGATTTACTAACATGATGCAAGGTGGTTAAGATGGGCAACCCAGAACTCACTCGCTTGTGGAACTTATGTCCTGATAATCAGAAGGCTTGTAGGGGTTCTAACAGGTGAGATCACTCGGATGGTATCAATATGTGTAGTCCAACCCATGCTAGCATGGAAATGGGCGTAAAACGATGATGGTGGTATATTTTTACTTTCCCTTACTAGTTAGGTTTCTGTATTTAACTATATTAACGTATAGTTTTTTGAAAATCTGATCAACACACGTAAAATTTTTGTCTTTTTTTGTATTTGTTAAAGGTATTAATGTCTTATTATAAGTGTTTTATATTCATGGTGCAGAAACTTCCAGAAGGAGCCAGGGGAGTTTCTTGAAGAAGCCATCATTCAGATGGACCCTGCCAATGGCATCGAGGATGCTTACAAGTGAGTCTTGATTTAATAGATGCTATAGAGACATGCAGTAGTGTCTCTTGAAACCTATCAATAACGCAACCAAAACCCCGATGAGGGGGGACTTAAGGGTTGATTTACTTTAGAAACATCTTATGTGTTTTTAGTTAAATTCTTTGTAAAATTTTGATTTACACTATTAATTTAGGCTTCAAAACTCATATTATTTTTTCCATTTTATATTCATATCGGAAATTGTGTATATTGTTTTGATAAATGTTAACTTTATGTTATCGGCTTCACAAACAAGGTTGGTGAATGATCCAGTGTTTGCATGGAAAGCCATGAGATTACTATCAAGATCTTCCTCCTCCTTCTTCCATGCCAATCAAGTGTGTTTTTGAAAATTAACCATTCATTGCTAAGAGATTTTGTGGAGTACATTTTGAAAATTATCAAGGCTTTCTTTCAAACAAGTTGTTTTTAAGCGTAAAATTTCTGAATTAATTAAATGAATATAAATTAAAAACAGAGTAAAGGTATAAACACAGTACCTCAGTACTTGGAATGTGTCATGTCTCGCATGGAGAAGGAACTCCCAAGCGTGAAAAACAATGGTGTGGTGGAAAGCCCAAAACAGGAGAACAAGGCTCAAGTTTCCCAACAGACTTCTCCAAGTTCCCAAGCAACCAGTGATAGGGAGTTCAAGGATATAGAAGAGTTCCTAGAGGCGGTTGGAGATAATTGGAGGAAGCTTGGAGAAGTTGTTGGCGTTATGGATGGTGTGTTGGATGATGTGGAAGAAAGGGCAGAAAGCAATAGGAAAGCTTGTGAAGAAGTGGTTCAACTTTGGAAGGTGTATAAGTATTTAGAGTTATTCTCGAAAGTGCATTTCAAAAAATCAATAAAATAATCAAATTAGTAAAGTTAAGTATTGAATAAGTTAGTTAAGTTGTTTTAATATAATTTAAGCTTGAAATTTCAAACAGGAAGCTTCTGGGGAAATAGCATCAGATATGATGGAAGAAGTTTTCAGGCTCATTTCACATTGATTTTCAACAATTATATTGACAATGTTTTAATATTTATAATCAATAAAAGTTCATTTTGGATCACTCAAATTATAGGAGTTTATATAGACACCGGTTAATTAAACGACGTTATTTCATTCACAATTTTAATGTTTATTGAGTAAATTTTTTTTATAACTAAAATAAATTCCAATTATCATTAGAGACAAACGATAATTTGAGTATTTCTTCAAAACCGCTTTAAGAAAGCTGTAACAACGACACCACAAAACTCAATAACACCCTCTATCATTCAAAACACATCTAATTTTTTTGAACAATTTTGGAGGTTTATCACTGATATTTAAAATACTTTATAAGTCAGTCAATTTTTTTTCATATATTGATTTAGGGCTAACCATATGGTACTGACAGAAGCGCGAAAAAATGGAAACGTACTACTGTTAATTTTATTGGGTAGTTCTGATTGTTGTCATACCTGGTGAAATTTTTTTTTCTAGTCTTATAACGACGTTTTGCAAGCTTTTAATATGTGTTGTTCCTTTTGCTTCAAAATTAGTAATTTTCATAAAGATAAAGTATGAAATGAGTTTAAAGTACAAAAAATTAGATTGCTTATATAGAAACAAAATTGAAGAGTTCTTACAACAAAATTTAGACAAAAAGCTAAACTTTGGTTAAAAAAGAGCCAAAAAAGATTTTTGTTTAAGCCACATTGTTCTCACCTTTTTAGTCGTTGGAGAGGTCTTTAAATATACATAATATGTTTGATTTTAAAAGTTTTTAGTTAT
Organism: Pterobdella sp. o SKG-2022; assembly: GCA_964035795.1. Lineage (NCBI taxonomy): Eukaryota > Metazoa > Annelida > Clitellata > Hirudinida > Piscicolidae > Pterobdella > Pterobdella occidentalis. The sequence goes on along the minus strand of OZ038320.1, from coordinate 9,192,768 downwards.
TTGAAAATAAAATAAATTATCCAGGTTTTCAAATACCAAGAGTTCAATCGATTAGCCATCCTGTTTCATAATTTTGAAAATGCGTGGTAAATATTTTGAAAGTATAAACCCACTGCATTTGTGTTACAAACTCGAATAGTTAAACAGGAGAGTATTCATTCTATTGTGCTTATTGACAACGCTGTCCCTCTGCCAAGGTCGGCTTATTACAACATGGAATGAAAGAAAGTTAAATTTAATATAAAAATGTTGAAATAATTTTGTAGACTGTGTTGATGACAATAAGGAATGCAATCATTTTTTTGTTACACGCAGTCTGACCTGTGTTGTGAAACTTGCAGAACTAGAGCCACTGGATCTTCCAGTAAGTCATTTCACCCATACTTATTTTTTGTTTCATTTTATTCTTCGGCTTCAAGAAACTTTTAGAATATCGAAAAATCTGTACAATCTAAAGATTTTCTAGAACAACATACATTCATTTATTAATAAAATTTTTAAAAAATACATTTATCCATTCCACTTTCACAGGCTGCCTTTATGGAGACAAGACGGATTGGTGCGAACTTCAAAAAGGAAATATAGATTGTAGTGGAGAAGAAACCAAAGTTTGTTGTGATTTTTGTCGATGAAAACCCATCACGACAGCTTAATTGAATTTAAATATGAAGTTTTCTTATTTAATTCGAATGATGAGATATTTTCGCTTAAACTGATTTATCACGCAAGATTTGAGCTTATAAAAGTTATAATGGAAGTTTTGGTGGTTTGAAAATGGTTTTAATCAATGTTTCATTCACATATATCAAATTTTTGAAAAATAAAACTTCTTAAACTTGAAAAAAAAATGAAGACATTTTTGGACACTAAAAGTTTTTATTATAGTGTGAAGCTTTTCGTTAAAATTATTTAATTTTGTCAATTTTTTAACGGTTATTTCTAAATTTGACTCAAAATTCAAAAAATTTAAATTAACTTAACAATTTTTGTCAAAATCTTTCAAAATATCGAAACCATCAATTTAAAAAGCCAAGGTTAGTCTATCCAGGGATTATTTTAAACACCATAGAATTTTTTATCGATTCATTTTAAGCAGTTTTAAATAAATACTTAGAAAAATTATTAGTTTCAATGTACTCAAAAACTAAATGTGAAGTTTGATAAATTGAAAGTCAATCTCTGAATACTTTAAACACACAGAACTGTTCGAAGACATCATTAAAGTAACACTGCAAATTATTTGAACACTAAAGGTAATTTTGTTAAGTACAAAGCTTTTCGTTAAAGAGGTAACATTATCAAGACAACTTTCTTAACGAAAAGCTTTGTACTTAATTACTACTAAATACCTTTAGTGTTCAAATAATTTGCAGTATTTACTTTGGCTAAAGAAAATTATCAAAGTAACAGTTATGAAATTAATTTTATCGGTGATTTTTTATAAACCTCATTCTAAAAATGAATTATTTTAAAACCTTCGAACATGAAAAATTGGAAAAGAATTTTCAAATACTTCAACAAACAGCAGTTATTTATATCTGATTCTCAAAAGCATAGGAAAGCCGATCGATTTTAATGAGGATATAAATGGGAATTCAAATATAACTTGATATTCTCGCTGAAATACTTGAAATAGCTAGAAGCTTAAGAAAAGAATAAAGATGAGAGCTTTACCAGTATTTTTTCTCAGCACTTTGTTTCGGCATTTGCTCAATGTTAATTAGTATGAACTTTAAACGCGAAAAGGGTTTATGAAAACTCCATAACAATTCGCAGTTAGTGGAATGCAAGCGATGCCATCTGATGGAGGGTGTGAAGATTTAGAAAGTGACTGCGCTGAAACGATTACAAGCAATCCAGAGTTTTGTTATGACAATAATGACACTTGTTGCGCTAGTTGTAAAAAATTAGAAAATCCAGATGCCGGTAAGTTTTAAAACTTAAAATGCATGATATTTAAAAATTAAATCACTGTCACGATTGTGAGGCTTGGTAAATTATGTTCTCTATCGTTAATGTGTTGAAATTAAGCTGTGTGTATCAGTACTTAATTTTTTTTTCAAGTTTCACTAAAATTATTTTTACAGTTTTTTTAGAAATGACAAATGAGATTCATATTAAATAAAAATCAGCAGAAAATATATTTAACGATTACTACATATAATAAAATTGAAATTATTTTTACCCAAAGATTGTCTGTATGGAGATCGTAATTCTAACTGTGCTACGACAGCAACAGAGAAGGAATATTGCGACCAAGCCGATGTGAAAAAAACATGTTGCGAAACATGCAAAAACTTTTAATAAGAACAGCCACTATCATGTCTAAAAGTCTCAAGAAAATGTTTCTATTATTCGAATTTCGATGAATTTGTCGTTAAGATTACATAGCTAAAAAATTTATCCATTGGGTTGATTGCTTTATTCCATTTGTTCTTAATTGATTCAAAGCAACGATTTCACTTTTGCGGACTTTAATAAATTCTGATAACACGAGATTTCGACGTGTCTCGATTGCTGAAGGCCTACCGTTTTACAAAATTAATGATATGAAACATCTAAAGCTTTAAGAATAACTAAAAGAATAAGTAATTTATCAATGGAAACAAATTCCAATGAAAAAGCATTTGTCGAAATTTGATCAAAGTAAGGCATATCATAAAACCGGAATAATTCGATTTGAAAATGTAAAGAACTTTAGAGGTTTTATAATGCTATTTATTAATTTCAAAAAACCAACACAATTATATTAAATTAAAAAATAGATGTCTGGGGTTTTTACCAAAATGAGGTCGTATGATGGGGAACTTAAAATCCGCTCATATGACTGAATAAAACTCGCTTTGAAATTTAGTAGTTTTCGGATGATTTTAAATGATTTTTTCCGGTTTGTGAAACATTTTGATTGTTGTTTAATTCACATTTTTTGTTTATTTTATGTGGTATTCATTTGACAAAGTAGTGGTCAAAATTAACTTGATCAAACTGTTACACTTGCTTGTGACTGCATTATACATGAACCAATGCCATCTGTTAATGTGTGGGAAACTTTTATCGGTTTCAATGGGGTATTGATCACAAAATCAAATGTTTTAATTTCGAGTTTTTTAAGCATTGGAGTATTAAAATTCCCTAAAAATTATCGAAAACAATATTTAAAATGAAAGTCTTCATAGCATTCATCTGTTACATTACCTTCATTTCAGTTTTTGTCCAGTGTTAGTTTTGTTATAATTTATAAAAATTACACAAACTATTTCTACTAATCACTCCACTTTATACTTGTTTGAACTCCAATGAATGAATTCAATTTAATCCATCAGCGCAATACGGCAATGGATGTGAAGATAATGATTGAAGCAATGAAAAATAATCCAGCAAACTGCTATCAAGATAGTGACATGTGTTGTGCAACTTGTAAGAAATTAGAAAAAGGAGATCCCAGTAAGTTTTGAATAATTTACATTGAGAAAAAAATGTATAGCGCATTTTTCGGTGCTATCAAGACTTTGTCGTAAACTGAAGAAAATGGTTAACATTTTCAAAAAATAGAGTTATAGTAGATAATGACTGTAAAAGGAATTCTTGATATAGAATTTAAACTTCAAGAATAAATAAAGATCATACTTGAATTTTAAATAAGTATATCTCCATAGAAGATTGACTCAAGTCTATAGAATGTATATCACTCCGATTAGGTTGTCCATATGGAGACAAAAACACTAACTGTGCCACATCAGCAAACAGCAAAAAATACTGTGACATGGACGGTGTTAAAGACTTGTGTTGTGAAACATGCAAAAAATTTTCATAAAAGGATGTTTGCATTCGAATGCCTTCTGACACAAACTTTATCGATGGTTTCAACATAATAGAAACATTGATTGAGGTTCAATAAATGATGAAAAACGTTGATTATTTTATTCCCTCTGTTTATAATTGATTTAATAAGCAATTAATATTTTAAAAAGTTGAGATGATAAGCAATTACTAGACTCAAATGACTACAATAAACCAAAAGAAGATTTTAAATAAAAAAGCATGGTCGACCATCAATAATAACAAATAAATTATTACAATATGAAGTTTTCGAAATACACAAATTCATCATGGCGAAGGCTTCTGTACTTTGTTAGGCTTGCGCATTCTCATGTAGTTTGGCATTATTTTCGCTAGGAAGTCAATTTGGGCTGTTTGTGCCTGCGGTGAAACAATTGTGATACAATAACGTGTATAATAGTGCATCCACTAGTTTTTAGATCAAAAGTTACTCAGACTTTAAATATGGTTTTAATATAATAAACTATTTCAAATATCCATTAAACACCTGAGGTCTTTCAATTTGAATTCTTCTTTCGCAATCAGATCCATATATAACTGTGTTTTCTTGTAGCCTAAGAAAATGTAGCATGTCATAACGGTGAAAACTTTAAAAAATAAGTTAATCACTAGGATAACTATATATCATAGAGTGAAAGTTCACGTTTACTATTGAAAGCATGAGGTTTTTTTCACTGAACAATAGGATTGAAGCAGAAAGTACCAATCATAAAGTTTGTCAAAAAAAAATACAGTTTTTACAGTGTGTTATAATTTTTTAATGTGTTGAAATGTTGTAATGTGTTATGGGGTTGCTGTTAAAATGTTGTTATGTGTTATTTTATTTTTATATGTTTTAAGGTTGTTATATGTTATGGTAGTTAATAAATGTTAGTGTTTTTTAAAAATTCTATGATTGGTCGTTTCTGCTTCCATTCTATTGGTCAGTGAAAAGAACATTGCGCTTTCTATAGTAGGCGTAAAGTGCTTGTTATACCACAGAGCCTGAAAAGATTGCTCTAAGTTATAAACGTAGGGATTTTCCCAAACAATGAAAATCCACACAACAAACCTCTCAACACTGTTTATTTGGCACTTGCAACCTACAATGCAGCCATTACTCAACTCAACATTCCTGCCTACTTCAGCTGTGGTGTATAAAGAAGAGGACCATATAAGGACCAAAATAAATATAATCCTTTTGAAATTCTGTTTTGATGTGAATGTGTATTTTTATTTGAAAAAATGCATGAATAAAAAATTTTGAACTGATCTAAAATGTATTAAGCTAAAATAAATAGAGAAGAAAGTAAGCATTTAAACTCTGCTATTCGAAGATCTTTCAAATTATGATGATGGTGCATTAAAATTGAAAAATCAATTCTTAAATTGTTAGTTATTGCCTAAAGTCATTGGTCCCTATGTATAAATCTGTTCACTTGATTGGTCAACAACAACAAAATACCTTCTTTTTATATTATTTTTTCAAGTTTTCAAAATGATTTTATTAGTATAAATGAGCATTTAAAAAAATTGGAAACATTTAATGAGTATCAACCACTCATTTTCTATATGCTCATAAAAAAATCAACTTATAGAGGAAAACACTTGGTAATTATGATAAAAGTATACTCATTGAAAATTATGATTTTGGGTTAGTCCTTGAGCAAGATTTTTAAAATATTTTAAAAAATAACAATGAAAATACCTCCAATGTCTCTTAAAGCTGAAGAAGTCATATCTTTATTGGAATTATTTTTATTATTTTATTTATAACCTCAACTCACCTTTACATTCGATGACATTATGATCACCAATGTTTAGGGCTTCACACTCTGAAACATAAAACTTAAGTAAATGTTTATAAAAATGAATAAAAATTTATCCTATAAATATTCCTAATCAAAAAGTAACGACAGAATATTTTCACTACAAACATATGAAATTAATGAGCAGTTTTACTTACAGCTAAAAGATTAAATCAAAAATAAATGTGATCCTTAATTGAAATATTACTTGAGGAAACTTCGAAGACATTGAAGTTGCCAATGATCATGACTGACTGTTTTTCTGGATCTGCTGACTCATCCGCTCTGAAAGGATTAGACAATTTTGTGCTAAAACAATCTATATGTTATTTTATTACTTTTTAATACAATGTCTTTCTGAATATTATAAAATAATATATGTTGAATTATCACTAAGTATTAACCATCAAGTCACCTCAAAAAGAACTTTTTCAATGTATTCAAGAATTTATTATATTACAATCTTAACACTACTTTTGGCTTACATTAAGTATATTATATAATAATTAGTAGATGTTTCAAGTTTTGAAAGCAGAACTATTATATTACAAATGCAGAATAGAAGCTTGTTCCTCAATGAGGTTGAACTCTCCAATGATGATCGGTCCTGCTTCTGCTATGATACGAGCCTTTGGATGAATAATTGTTCTACCACCTGTTATAAAAAAAAGTTCAAAACTAGTTTGGTATATAATACACAATTTCAAGTAGATGGTTATATGTGAAATGTTCACCTATTGTGATATCTCCTTTGAGCTCACAGTCAGCAGCAATCATAGCTTCTGGAGCTACTTTTATGCTGTAAGAATTATTTTAGTTAATTTTTTTATTCAAAATATTAAATCTTAAATAACAAATTAAGTTTAATTCTGTGAAAAGATCATCTGTTCTAAGCAATAACTAATGGTTTATATTTAAAATATTCTCTTTTATGGCTAGCTGTTTTAAGTTAAAATGCTGTAAATAAAATACCTAGTTTTTCCTTTTTCAACCATACTTGTAGATTTTTGTAATGTAGTCGGTTGTTGAGGCATTAAGAAGAAAATACTTGAAATTTGTTTATTAAAAAAATCTCTTCAAAAAAAGGTAAACTCGATCGATAAACTATAACAGCGCTTTATTAATCTATATTAGTAAATTCTGTATATAAAGACGTTAATTTGTTTTTAGCTTTTATCATTGTTAAACGACAGAAAAAACAACAGGCTTTATCGTTTATCTCTAAAATATCTCCAAAATAGTCGCTGTTACTCCCTTGATTGTTAACATTGTTTTGGTTGTAAGTAGTTGAAAGAATGTTTGGTTGAGCTGCGTTATCCTATAGATTAGTTAAAGTTTATATTATTAACAAAAAAATTAAACTTAAAAACTGCCCCACTTACTTTCGTGTTGTTTGGATCTTTGCAACATCTACTTAATAAACTGTAATATCGATTTTTAATTAATTAGATTTAAGTATCCAATTCAATCAAGTATTACCATGCGCATGATAGGAAAACTCCAATCATAAATGTAACAATGGCTAATGAATAGGAAATATGCACATATTTTCTACTATCTGAAACCAAAATAATACTATATGAAAATACCAAAATAAAGTACTAACGTAACTGATTTTTAATCATTTATAAAGTACCGTGGCAATAAATTGAGCTATTTGTGCCAAGCTCTGTAGTATAAGCAAAATCCCCGCATGGGATACACTCATCAGCAGCAAAGTTAGCTTGATAGGTTCCTTTTTCACATAAATGGCAGTGCAACAGAGAGTTTGTCGAATAATCTTGCTTGGAATATGTTCCAGGTAAACATGGAACTAAAAAATAATTTTTTAAGTTTATATGAAAAAATTTCTAAGGCTTTTTTGATTCATTATAGTTGTTACATACCACACATAATATGTCTGAAGTTTTGGAAGCCACTCTCGCAAGTTGTGTAAGTGTTGGTATGCAAAAGTTCTTGTTTGAGAAAGCGGAAGCGTGCGTACTTGCGTTTATTTGCATCTATTTCTTCGTGCGATACAAAAGGAATAACTTTTTTCGCCTATTAAAATAAATTAAAATATAAAAATAATTTTCTCGACTTTAGTTACAACATTTTCTGTAAAAATTTAAAATTGAGGTAGTTACGATGAATTGGAGATGGGCCAAAAGAACTCTCTTGATGCATATGACACTGCAATGGGGGTACACAAAGTTTCTTTCGATTTTTTGCTCAACCATTAATTTTAAAGTCTGCCTATTGTCCAACTGATTTTTGGTTTTCGATTACGAAATTATTAATTGAGAAGCTATATGGACTATATGGCAAAATTTAAGTTTTATGAGTACTTAATTTTATTTAAATAATCATAATTTTACTAAGTAGTGCCTCAATCTATAATCATATATTAATTAATGTAGTTATAATAATAATTGATCAGTTAATAGAATAGAGTTCAAAAACTCATTGAACGTCAAATTAAACATTCAAAGCTAAGTACTACACAGGTTAATATATATGTGCCCAATTTTAAAAAAAACTTACGGGCCCATAGCATTTGGCGGAAATGGAGAAGGGACAACTTCCGGGGTCATCTGACCACAGTCGACACAACCTGAGTTTATTATTTTTTACGATAAGGCAAAAAAATTGTTTTTCCATGAAGTCATAAAATGAAGGTGAAAGTGGTAGAGTCATAAGTTGACTTGAACTTTTTGTTGTATTAATTTGATTAATTTTTTGAAAAATCATTATAAATAAAATTTGAAATAAAAAATCTACTATTTGTCTATTTTTATTGATTTTTCAAATTTCTTGAAAAATAATCGATAAATTTGTTTTTTTTCTTTTAATATATATTTTTACCTCTGGTTTCTGAGTTTTTTTTGTAACAAGTGTCTTATGAATAAAAATTAACCTCGATATTCATTTATTCAAGTTTTAAAAATAATTCAAATAAATGTAAACCCAGAAATGAAATTTCAAAATAAGGTTTCGAAATTTTTTGTTCAAATAAATGAAGTTCAAAATTTAATCTCATAATAGTAAACAGGAGATCAAAAATACCTTTTCAACAGTTGATTTTCCTTGATGCTGGCAAAAGAAATACAATCGGAAACAGCATAAACAAAAGGATACACCCTAGTGATGTGAGCTATCACAAAAACTGGAGACATTTTTAGTTGGTGTTAATGTTAGACTCGTGTTTTTTCAAATTTTTATGCAGATAAAAAAAATTCTGGCATTATTATATAAACCAGATAATGCTTTGTTGTTATTTGTAGATTAGTTTAAGTGAATTACGATTTTTCAAACATGGTAGTTTTGAATGAAATTCAAACAAAAAAAATAATATATAAAAATTTTTTTAAAATTATCTTTTATCGAAAAAATCGGAAAAATTGAATGAAAATTAACAAGATCATAGATGGTCATATAAAGATATCTCACTTTTTTTTAATAATTTCAATGAAAAAATTTAAAAAACTAATTTTTGAAAATTTATCAATTTAATTATATTTATTGGTATTTTTTTACACTTTGAACTCGTAAGTTATAGAACTATTCGATAATCAAAATACAATGCTTCAAAAACCTATGAGTACGTGCTCAAACTTGAGCTTTTTTCCATCACTCATCCTTTCTACATTACATTCAATCCGTCCCGTGTCACTTCCTCGAACATGATTTATTTTTAAACTTCCATTTCCTGTGATGGATTTCAAAAGTTGGTTATTATACCATTAATTAAGTTGCCGAATGCCAAACTTTTCAACTCTTTCCTTTTTTATTCTTGCATTTTTTTAGATTCGCCAATGAATCTTTTTTCATCAATTTTTACTATATTTAAACTAATTTTTAAAAAATCCTTTTTTAACACTTTTATGAATAATTCACTGAACATTAATGTTTCTTAACCAAATATATTCTTCCGGAAACCGAGAAGAGTAGTGTGTGTTTTGAGGTCTTGCCAGTCAAAGATGGAACGATTGTATTCTCTCATGAGTTTTGGAGCCTCCAATTGCCCATCAAAACAGTTTATCATTGCATCTGAATTTTCTCTCACTATCCATTCTGATGATTAAGTTATAATGTTCCTTATCATTCAATGTTTTATTACAATTATTAACGTGGTCTTTTCACAATTTTTCATTCCTATCAAAAAGGTTTGAAAGAAAAATAGATAAAAACATTAAACAATAAAATGACTGAGCGATTTTTTTTGAAAACCTTTGATATATGGCTCACAAAATTTATTGGAAAAAAGAATTAGTACAAAAAGTTTTATGGATAAACAAGTCATCGTTAAAAAATGGATATATATTTCGACATTATTGTTTATAAAACATTTGTAAAAAGTTCGTTTACAATGATATGAAATTATTTTTTTATAGGTTATGTTATTAAATATCAATTGACAAGAATTAAATCACATGATTAAAAAAGAACTTCGCTACAATTAATATCTTATATAATGAAACAAAGTATTAAAAAGTTTTTTTATTGAGTTTTTATTGAAAATAGAATGTCTTCAAAAAACTTGATTGATTTATCTGAAAATGAAGGATATCAAAATGAAAACATAGAAGTTGACAATAATGACCATGTCATAAACGATATAAAAAGTTCTGAAAACTTAGCAAAAGATGAAAGTTCCAATAATTTACCATACAACGTAAAAAAACAGCTTTTAAATCAACCACAGTCTAATAAACACTTGATTCCATCTAGTTCAAACCAAAGTGCTCCTCTTGAAGCCAATGTAACTTTCTTAAACAATGAAGACACTCCAATACTAGGCAGAAATAATTTAGAAAATTCACATATATTTTTGTATAATCAAGATAAAGAGTTTGCTAAAATATTGAAAGATGTGGAATCTGCAATAGAGAATGGCATTTACCCCGAAAGAATTGTTCAAGGCTCTAGTGGCAGTTATTTTGTCAAAAATACATCTGGGGTCAGTTTAAAACACATTATTCAATAAGTTTGCTTAAAAAGATCCTCATATATAATTTTTTAGTCATAATAAATTTAAATCACACTTTATATTACATTAATTTACACAAAAATTTCATAGAAAACAATAGGGGTTTTTAAACCAAAAGATGAAGAACCATATGGCCAATTGAACCCAAAATGGACAAAATGGATGCAGAAGATGTGTTGTCCATGCTGCTTTGGAAGGTTGCTTAATATGCATTAAGCTTTTATCTTCCTCATTATCATTTATACTTGAAGTTTTCCATTTTAATAGTTTCTTCTTTTTTGTATTATTGTGATCAAAAAAACTTCTTAATATAAAATTTAAAAAATTAATTTTAATGAAATTTTGTTAAAATGAAGCTTTTCATAATACAATCTTTGCTTATTGACTCATCTAGTTGATATGAAATTAAATCAATATTGAAACTCATGAATCAAATGTATTTCCTTGAATATTTATTTATTTTGGAAATATACACAACTCAAAATAATTTTAATTTTTTTCAATTTTTCTATTATATTTTTGTCTGAAAAACGATTAGTTTCATAATTTTTCATTAAATATTAAAGAAAATTTATCAATTTTTCAATGCACTATCAATTTTTATTGATTTTTTTTCATCAACAGAAGCTGTTTAATATTGAACCAAGGTTATCTATCAGAAGTGGGAGCTAGTTTGGTTGATGAAAAACTTGGACTCAATGTTGTTCCAAAAACAAAGGTTATGTCATTACAATTTTCCATTAAAGGATTCTCATTTTAAATATGTATTTCCAATATTGTTTTTTTTTAAATTTTTCAAGTAAAAGTTATTTGTGTTTAATTTATAAATAATGAAGTTTTAATAGAAAAATTAAATTAGCTCTAACAATTGACCAGGCGGTGAATTTGTCTAGTGAAACATTCAACTACAACGCTATTGATAGAGCCAAGTCGAAAACCAAACGAAACCTCAATGAAAAATTTCCAGGTATAGGCAAAAAGTTCAACAGAATTGGCTTGCCTCCAAAGGTAAAGGATTCATATCATCAATATTTTCACGAAATTCATCAGTCAGTTTGCTGAAATGATTTCAGTTTCATGACAAATGACTAGTTCAACTAAAACTATCATAACCATGGTACTTTTTTTCAGTTTTTGTAATCATATTTTCAGTGCTTTTTTAAGGATTTTTGAAGTTTCAATCAATAAATTTTTTCATAGCCTATCCATTCTTGTTTACTCATAGTTTTTGAGGAAATTTTCAATTTTTTTATGTTCTTCATTGCTGCAATTAGGATCAATACCACATGTATTTTATATTGTTGCCATAGTCTGCTGGTTTTTCTTTGTGGATAGTTTTTGATACTCTTCTAATGAATGCAGTTTTCAGATATGTCAACATCCACAATAATGGACTTTTTCTTTTGATTAAAACTACGTTTTCAGGTTGACAGGCTTCTGTCATATAGTTACATTGTATCTTGAAGCCCCATGGCAGCTTTGTATTATAATTTTCTAAAACGCTATTTGCATCGTGTTTGTAAAAATTTTTTTCATATTTCAAGCTCTTTCTTTCACATAACTCTCAATGGAGTCTTCTAGCAACGTTGTCAGGCCATCTGTTCTACTCTTTTTGGTCCAGTTTATCACATTCAGAGATTATGTGTTAGACGGTCCCTCCTTCACATCATAAAAATTGGACTGTTTTATCGATTTAAAATCCAAGATAGTTTGTTATTGAAACTATTATATTCAATTTGAAGAAAAATTTAAATAATTTTTATTAAATGTGAACTACAGATAGGTTCATTGCAGACTTTCGTCAAAGGATATAAAGATGCAGATTATTGGCTGAGAAAGTTTGATTATGAACCATTAAGTCCGCCTCAACAAAAACTTTTTCAACGGCAGTTTGAACGTCTTGTGATCTTGGATTATGTAATAAGGAACACAGGTTGTTTTCAATGCTTTCAAACCTATAACTAGGCGTTTTATTAATTTTCAATTTTATTGTTATCAATTGATTGGAATATTGTAAGGTCAACAAACGCAAAGTATTCATTTTTAAAAATACACAAAGCTTTTCGTAAAACTAGCTTACATTATCAAGTGACCACTTGTCTTACGAAAAGCTTCATGTCTTTTTTAAAATAAATAATTTTTGTTTGTTGACCTTACAGTTTGATTTACTTCATCGAACTGGAATATGCTTTAAACAATAGTTTTTTTGTTTTACATTGCAAATAATTACCCTCTAAATTTTTTGAATTGTTTCAAATTTTGTCTGTTCTTAATCAATATTTTTATTTATTTGAATAAATAATTGTTAGATAGAGGGAATGATAACTGGCTGATAAAATACGACATTGAAGAAGAGGAAGAAACGAGTTCAGTGAAAGGAAAAAACAATGGAAATAATTCAATTGTTATTACGGATAACAAAAAAGAAGAAAATTTAAATGACAATAATAGTGAAAGCTTCAATTCAAATGCTGATGATGATGGGGAGGCATGGAGTGTTATAAAAGAACCTGAAATAACGATTGCTGCTATTGATAATGGCTTAGCTTTCCCTTTCAAACACCCTGACCAGTGGAGAGCATGTTAGTCAACACTATTTTAATAATATCTTCTAAATTTCATCTTTCTTTGAAAAATTTGCACTGGTATGTGAGAAATATGTTAATTAATATTGACCCAATACCGTTACTGATGGGTACACAATCAATTATTTTTTCATTTTTTAAGATCCTTTCCACTGGGCTTGGCTACCGATTGCTAAACAACCTTTTTCTCAAGAAACAATAAATGAGTTTTTACCAAAGTTCAAGGACATGGCTTTTGTGCAATCTCTCTGCGACGACTTATATGCTTTATTCAGTGTATGTTTCTCAATCATTTTATTATAAGTAACAAAATGAACTTCTCAATCACTTTACTATCACCAACCTACCAGAAAGACAAAGGTTTTGATAAGAGTAAGTTCAAGAAACAAATGAGTGTGGTGAGAGGTCAAATTTTGAATTTGTCGCAAGCGTTGAAAGACCAAAAATCTCCATTAGATCTTGTTCAAATGCCAGTGTTGATCGTGAAAAAAAGAAAAGGTAGAAGAGAAGTTTTAAGGAAAAAGAAAAGCACAAGAGATGGTTCTGATAGTCAGAATAGAAGAAAGAATCGTAATAGAAATAACGAAGGCAATATAGAAAGTGTAAACGAAAGCGGAGTGAACGGCACAGATGGAGTGGATTTAAGTAGAAGATTCAATGATAATGATGAATATAGTGATGACGAGGATACATTCTTCCAAAAGATCAACACTAAATCTCCATTTTTTTCGTGGTGCTGAAACTTGTCACTATCCCGGCCATGGCTATTACGATAAAAATACAAGGGACGTTTATTTAATCTTCTGACTTTTTTCAAGTTTAATTAAATTTTAGGAATTCATTTATTTTTCGCCATTCTTCATTTTAACGCTCATGTTCAAATCATGTTTTATGCATTTTCTGAGTCAGTTTTTTTGGATTTTCTTTTTTTTATTCTTCTTTATCGACGATATTCTGAAGTTACCATTTCAAATTATGTTTTGATCATAATTTAATCGATGCTTCAAAAAATTATATTCAACAACTTTGTTCTTATAAAAAACTTTTATGAAAGTTATAAAATTATTAAGCCATCAAAAAGGCCTCTACTGAAAAAGAAGAATTCCCTTGAGGCTCATGAATGCTTAAATGCTCAGATAACAAAATTTAAAATGTAGATCAGACTTATAAAAATTTTTTATAAATTTGTTTTCTATATCCTCTATTTTGAATAGTAAGTAGGTAAGTCGACCATTCAATACCTCCTATCTGTGTTTTCGGTTGCGCATTTGATTGATTTCACATGGTCCTACTCCATAATATTTTAAATAGGCATTTAAAAATATTAGAAAACTTTTTATATTCTTAATAACATTCTACTTTAGCTTCTAATAAGCGTTAGTTTGCCCAATAGCTGTTAAAATATATCTGTAAGTGGTGTAATTGTCATTACAATTACCATGAGTCATCGTTTCACAATTAGGAACGAATATGACCAAACTTGATATTGTGGTAATTTTGTCGAATGAATCAATTTATACTGATTAAAGTACTTAAGTATAAAATTTTTAATTTTATAAACATAATCGTTTATTTGATTATCATAATAAGACAAAAGATTTTTAAATATTACTCATAAGGTTCATATGAATTTGAATATCTTTTTATAATAGTATAACCAATTGAACATAAAATAAAAAAAGACATTGAATAGAAATATTGAATGAGAAGTTTTCTTTTTATTAAAAAACTGACTTGAACAAAAATTACAAATCGTCATCTGCATTAGCTGTTCGAGAGTTTTCATCGTCAAAATCGAATGCGGATTGGGTAACATTTTTTGAGTTTTTGGTGCTAGTTGTTTTAGACTCATTATCACTAGCACCATCTTCTCCCTCGGAACTGCTGCAAGGACCGAAAATAGCCAATGGATCTACGATTATCAACAATACTATTGATAATAAAATTCATATACCAATTAAAACAAGAAATAAGATTTTAAAAGTTTAAGGCTTATAATGAAGTATAATATCATGTAGGACAACTGTAGGAGGAAAACACAGTTTCATTTTTTTTTAATTTTCAGAAAGCTTTTTGTAAGATTATCTTACATTATAATGTAAGGCTGCCAGAAAGTTTTATAGTCATCTTACTAAAATCTTAGGAAATGATTTTTGAAAATGAAAATTCCATTTTTTTAAAAACTAAAATCTAAATAACTAGTTTTATATTAGATGTTTTTTATAAAAAGAATTTCATTTGTAAATATTACTTATTTCGTCTCCATCCATTGTATCGTCCATTGTATCATCTTCAACCCTTGGTATTTTAGATGGCTGAAAGATCAAAAAATTTATTTTAATTCGATATTTTTAACATAATCAACATCTTAATAGACAATAACAAAAAAATTTTATAGAATTGATATCAATCAATTTAGGGAAAAACAGAATGTCTTTGAAAGAAATTTTAATTTCTGAAGAATCCTATTATTCCAATCAATCAACTGAACATTTCCTAATTGTTTTCCCTGAGTAGAATTATAAATGTTTGAAACAAAATGAATATATAGACTGACTTTTTCCGATTTCAAAGACTGATTAGAGACTAAAGGAGGGTTCATGGATGATGTGTTTTTGGTGGCATTCTTCTTATCTTTAGAAGTGTTTGCTTTGGTGTCAGTCTCATATATAACTTCATACTTAAAACTCGTGGCTTGAGAATCCATAGTGAACAACCTTCGAAGCTCTCGTTCAATGTCTGGGAGTTCTGGATTCTATGCAAATAATAAGTGTAGTTGTATTTCTAACAGTTTTTATGTAAATAAGTTCAAAATTTATGTGATATTAGAATTATGAATTAACCATTAGTTGATGCTTAATCAAAACATTCCAAAATATATACTTTTTTTTGCAGTGTTTTCCTAAATCTTCTTTTTCGGACATTTTTCAATGGCAAGCATACTTTAAATATAATTAATTATAAATTACTGAAAATGAATTTCAATAATATCCAACAATGATAATATGAATTAAACATAAGTTTAAACAAATAAGGTTTAAAAGTTAAATGTTAGGATTAAAAACTTGAATGAACAAACATCCATGATTCCACACATATTTCTTTTCTTTGTCTTTCTTTTTTGAACCTTCTTCTTCTTCATCTGGACTTTCAGTTCCGAATTCATCTTTGCATATCAACATCTAAAAAAATATATTTGAAATAAACTTCAGAAATATTTTAGTTTTAAGTTTCATAAGTATTTGGCATTGATGTAAGGTATGTTAAAATGTATAAAAAATTTGCATCTGTAGTTTTACAGAT
Source organism: Pterobdella sp. o SKG-2022 (assembly GCA_964035795.1). Classification (NCBI taxonomy): domain Eukaryota; kingdom Metazoa; phylum Annelida; class Clitellata; order Hirudinida; family Piscicolidae; genus Pterobdella; species Pterobdella occidentalis. Next base: position 9,176,284 of record OZ038320.1, on the reverse strand, counting down.
TTTGTTTGTCATGTTAGTAAGTAGTCACTTCAAACTTTGTTATGTCTACTCCCTACATGTTTAAAAATAAAGACACTAAATTTTTATGATTATTTTTAGAGTTTTAAAACTTTTCTGTAACCTGGCTGATGTCTGCAGTCTTATAAAAGTTCTTTTTATCTATTGTTTTGTATGATTCCACAATACAAGGTAGATCAACTAACTGTAATATATAATATCTTAGATTTATATTTTCAATTCTAAAAAATCGAAATTGACCTTTGCATGATACATTTGTCCATCATAAATAACTTTTCCTCTTCTTTTTTCAGGATGTATTTCCAATGAAAGTTTATCTTTTACATTCATCAAACCTTCACTCAAATCTTTTCTCAAGTTTTCAGCCGCTCTCTACAAAAAACACATAAGTTAATAAAAAGCTCCATTAAGTATTCAAATAATTTTCACCTGAGGCATTCTTAATACAAATTGTTGCTCTAAATCTACATTAAGATCATCTTTACGCCTTACTGATGTCATAATGCAAAAACCTAATCGATTGAATTTGAATGAATCAAATAGAATTTAATTTAATTTTAAAATATAAATCCATTTTAAAGCTTTAATTTAATTTTTCCCAAAATCATTCATTCAAGCACTTGAGTAAATAAATTTTAAAAGAACATCTAGATCTTACTTTTATATTATTAACTATTTTTTAATAGAAATTAGTTAAAAACATTTATAGTTACCAAATTCGAAAAAAATATATAATAAAAAAAGATGGAGTAAAATAGTCTGACAAAACCGTATGTAAATAACACAAAGTATAAAACAAAATTTTACTGAGCTTTTTGTCAAACTTATATTCTCAGATGATAACTTGAGAATAAAAGCTTGTTTTACAAAAAGCTTTTTAAATAAATAATTTTTGTTTGTTTCTCATACAGGTAAAGATGATATTGCTCAGTAACTAAATCTTTCATTGTATTTGATCAATATCCCTTCCATAGCTAAACCAAATCGCACTTTGTATCGATTGCTACAGCTTGAAAATTATCATTTGTATTCGTACTTTATTACTGTGATACAAATTTTTTAGAATTATATTCGAAATAACTTTTTTCGGAAAGATGCTACAGAAAAAGCCTTAACTATATTTAACAAAAACAAGAAATGATTTTTGCTAAAAATATTTTAGTGTCAAAAAGTTTTGGAGAATTTGAACAGCTAAAACAGAAATTTTCATAAGACATCTAACACAAATTTTTATGATATGCCTTTGAGTATTATAATAATATTAAATACTAAGGTCAACAAACACAAAGTATTTATTAAAACGAAAACACAAAGCTTTTCGTAAGACTAAGTATCAAGTGATAATCATCATTACATTATCACTTGATAATGTGAACTAGTCTTACGAAAAGCTTTGTGTTTTCGTTTTAATAATTACTTTGTGTTTGTTGATCTTACTATTTGATTCAGGCCATTATACTTCGATAATAAATACATTAAAATTTTTAAAGCGCACAATTTTACAAACAAATTTGCTTAAAGGCGTTAGAATTTTTGTCAAAAATTATGAATAAAGTTAAATATAATTTCAAAACACTAGTAAGTTTATTAAGTTTCAAGATACTTGAAAATGTTACGTTGTTAACGAAAAGCTTCGTATCTTAATAATCTTACTAGTGTTCTGAAATTACATTCATTTTACGGTTTGGCTTTTGAAAAAATCATTATGAATAAAGTTGTTTATGGTCTAGGTAAGTTTCCAAAAGTTTGCGAAAATTTTGAGAAAAGAGTAAATAATTATATACTTCAATAAAAAACTGATTATTTTTCTTTTGAACATAAAAAAATTCTAATATGAAATAAGCTTCGCTTTACCATTTCCTTTAAAAAATGGTTCCAGTCTGAAATTTTTTCCATAATTTATTTTTAGATATAACTTCAATTCACAGATTCTATTTTCAAACAAACTTTTTAGCATATATGTCTAATATATTTTCATCTTCAGGCTTCTTGTTCGAGAGGTACTTTTGATAGTGACCAACACTGGACATGTATTCTTTGAAATCTTCAAGACTCATTTCTATTCAAAGTTCAATAGATTCATATCTGAGAAATTGTTGTCTGTTAGAACTTTTTAACTAAAAAAGCTGTAGCAGAACCTTTTGATATTAGGGAAGTAATGAGACATCATCTTCTCTGCTCCTTCATATGTCATGATTTCATGCTTCAAACTATGAACTTTGTCCCCCCAGAGAAAAGAATACAGCTAATAGATTTAATGAATACATATAAATTGAATTCTTCATGAAAACTCAAAACTTTATTTCTTCTTTTATCAGTTCAGCTTCTGGATTTTCAAATAACACTGGAACTGAACAGTAAATCACAAAAAAACCACTTGGTTTCAAAAGCTGTTGTAAACAATTTTCTTGAAATTTGAGTTGATTCTATTAAAAAATATTCATTTTTTATTTGATATAAAAAACTAAGTGACCTGATAGACAGTGTTAAATAATACATCAAATGGCATCCAGTGGGCAGCCACTTCCACAGTTACCAAATTGAAGGACTTAGCAGGCAATGTTGAAAGAGGATCAGTAACATCTTTTGTGAAAAGCTTCTCAAGCTTTCACATTTTCCATAAACATGTTATTTCATACAGAAACTTTGAAAAATGATTTGTATTTTTTTCAGTAATTTCTTTTACCAAAATAGCTTGCTCAATTTGTGAAGAGCTGTTATCAATTCCAATAACTTCTTTAACAAATTCAGTCGGAGGAAATGTACTCAATCCAGTTCCACAGCCTATGTCCAAAGCCCTCTTCCATTGTCCATTTTTTGTGCTTCACACCCTAAGAAATAAAATGGTTTTGAAAAAAGATGACATCAAAATCAAAGAGACCTCACATCGTTTCAAGGGTTCCTTCTCCGACACTTTAAGAACATAAAAGAATATGGTTTCATCAGACCATTCTCCCATCAACCAGATAAATTTATCGCCATTGCTAAAACACACAATTATGAGAAACTTTCCGACATAAATTCGGCCTATAATTGATCAGATAGATACCTGTTTTTATAGCTTGGGTAAATTTCTGGCAGAATATTTGAAACCACTCGCTACAAACCAGTATACGATATTGGACAAGCAAAATTTTCCCTCATTTATAGGTAACCTTTCTACGCTACAGCCTGATGAAGAGGATGTCTCGTATAACATTAAACCCCTGTTTACGAACGTGTCGGTTAAAGAGAAGATTGCATATAACACGAAAGCAATTTTTGAAGATGAATAGCTTTTTTCCTTCTGCTCCAGACAAGTTTTCTCTAGGTTATTGTTTAAAGCCACAACGGAGAATTATTTCATAGCCAATGGGAAAGTTTACAAGCAAATCGATGGTGTGTCAATGGGGGGGAGCGTTATCGGTGCTTTTCGCTAGATACATTTTCAACTATATGGAAGAAAAAGTAGTTGCGCCACGAATCCTATTTTTTATGCAAAGTACGTTGATGGCACATATGTCAGAAGAATGAAAAATGGGCAGGACGTACTGTACAACGCCTTCAATTCCTTTCACAATAACATTAGAATCACAATCAAGAAGAACCCTACAAAGTTTCTTGATTTTCAGATTATCAGGAATGTTAATGGTACACTCGTCTTCAAAGTTGTTCGGAAAGAAACCAAATTGCCCACGCATTGGTCATCGGCGATCTCGAAGAAATATAAAAAAACGTGATTAAAGGAGATTTTTTCAGGGCTAGTAGAATTGAATCAGATTTCAAGCACGAACTGAAAGTTATAAAAGAAAAGTGCATACGAGCAGGTTTACCATATAACTTCATCCTTTCCACAATAAGGCAATTTGAAACTAGGAAAGAAAAGTGCCTTGTCCCAGATTGGCTCCAAAAAAGCAGGAAGAAGACCCACTTCAGAACTCCAAACACAACTTATCCAAAAAGTTTACGAATTTTTGAAAGTTGAGGATGGACAAAACCATTTTTTGTAATTTAGAGTTTAATTTTATACTCGAACAAATAAAACAACTTTCAAGAAACATCTTGTTCGTTTTCTACTTTGAATATTTTGAAACATAAAATATTTTAGAAATAAAATAAGAAGTCTCAAATTGCTTTGAATCTCGATATTTACGAGACATCATCATCAGTTGACTAGTACCTCACTACGATATATTATTTTATGGCTAGGAACTTTCGAACAATACGAAATAACCAATTTATTTAACTATCAATAATTTTTGGAAATAAGTAATATTATTATTGCTATTTATGAAATTATTTGTTTTAATTTTGACTAATTTTTAAAAAATTGCAGAATTCTAAAATTTTTATATAATTTTCTCCAAACACTAATGAGGCAGTTCAACAACAAAAAATTACATTTTTCCATAGCCTTAATGCGGCGAGTAATAGTTCGTGTTTGTTTCCCTCATCATTGAGTCAGGCTATACTAAGTCATTAATTAAATTTATTAAACTCTATTTGCCTGTTTTTAAAAGCACCTAGCTGAAAATTGAAAAAACAAGGTTCTATGAGCCATTAAACTATTTTTCTGTCAACTCCTTCATACTCCAACAGTAAATGCAGGATAAAATTCTACAATATCACAAATACTAAAGGTCTAATATGTCCGAACAAAGACAGACTTTAAATGACCAAAATTATTGAAAAATATTCACTGATTCGCTTCAAAGTTGTTGTTCGTCAATCGTGTTTGATTATGACCATGGCAACAAAGAAAAAAATATTATTATTTATTTATTTATATATACATATATATTTTACTGAATAAAGATGTATAGAAAATTATCATAATAAGAGATGAAAATAAATCAATAAATAAGAATGAAATAATAGTAATGATAATAATAATAGTAATAATAGAAGAACAAAAATAAAATATTAAATGAATAGAAATAAATAAGATTAAATAAAGATAAAATAGCTCTTATCTGTGTGTTCTTGTGTGGCTGATCAGACCGATTCGCGCCAGAAAACCTCTTCCGCATGTTTGGCACCAATGTGTGGGAAGTCTCTGATGCACCTTCTCCAGCTTTGCGTCTTATGCGTTTTAATTTTGCAGCGTTTAGACGGTTTTCTTCTGAGAGGAGTGCACCATTACTGATCAATCTACGCCAAGCTCGACTGTCAGAGGCAGCTTTTTCCCACGCAGTGACGTCTATATTGAAGTCCTTTAGATTTGACTTGAAATAATCTTTATAACGATTGCGTGGGGCTCCGATTTTTCTTTGACCATTTTTGAGCTGACCGTAGAAAAGTTTTTTAGGAATTCTAGAGTCCGCCATACGAGATACATAACCAGCCCATAATATCTGTGCCTTACGCATCATCGTAATAACACTGGGAAGGTTTGCTCTTTCTAATACTTTAGTGTCTGGGACAAAGTCATTCCAGCGTATATTAAGAATTCTGTGAAGACACCGAGTATGGAATTGCTGGAGTTGTTTCTCACAGGAGTCTGTATACTGTCCATGCTTCACAGCCATATAGTAGTGTGGTCAATACTACGGTTTTATAGACTTTAACTCTTGTGGACTGTGATATCCCTCTTCTCTCCCACACTTTTTTCCTCAATTTTCCAAAAGCAGAGCTGGCTTTGGGAATTCGGTTTTTGATCTCATCATCAATGTATGTACGACGAGAAAGTGTACTGCCTAGATAATTGAAGTTGTCAACTTCCTGTAACCGTTGTCCTTTCATTAAAATGTGTGGTTTGTGGTAAGATTTTTCTGAGGCAGGTTGAAACATCACTTCCGTTTTTTGGGCGTTGATGATTAAACCGAAGTTGTCACAAGCCGATGAGAATTGATCTACATCCCGTTGCATCTCTTGCTCAGTTGCAGCGTTGAGCGCACAATCATCAGCAAACAAAAAATCTCTAATTTTAGTCTCGTTCACTTTTGAAAGAGCCTGAAGACGTCTGAGCTTGAAAAGATTCCCATCGAACCGATATCTAATTGGAATGCCAGTTGAACTGTCTTCGAAAGTCTCCATCAGCATTGCTGCAAACATCATGCTGAACAGTGTTGGGGCTAAAACACAGCCCTGCTTGACTCCGTTGGTCACTTGAAAGGGTTCTGAGCTTCCTCTCATCGTTGAGCACTCTGGATACCATGTCATCATGAAAAAGACGGACTATTTTTACAAATTTTTTTGGACAACCAAATTTTGCTAGAATTTTCCATAAACTTTCTCTGCTTACTGAGTCGAAAGCTTTGTTGAGGTCAACAAAAGTGATATAGAGGTCTTGGCGTTGTTCCATACTTCTCTCCTGAAGTTGGCGTGCTGCAAAGATCATGTCAATGGTTCCTCTGCCAGTTTGGAATCCATATTGACTTTCAGGTAGGTGATCTTGCTCTAGGTGCTTCAGTAGGCGGTTTAAGAAAACACGAGCCAAGATCTTTCCCGCAATTGAGAGAAGAGAGATGCTTCTATGATTGTCACATGTACGTTTGTTTCCTTTTCTTTTATAAATGTGTACAATGGTAGCGTCTTTAAATGCTTGTGGGAGCCTTTCTTTTTCCCAATGTGAACGAAACAAATCAGAGAGTCTTCTGGTGAGTGAACTACCACCTGATTTGAATATTTCTGTCGGTATAGCATCAGGACCTGGGGGTTTACCTGTTGACATATGCTTAATGGCTCCGGCGACTTAATCAACAGATGAAAGTGCATCAAGATCTTTGTTTATTTCCACCTGAAAAAGGTGTTGAATTGCTTCGTCGTTGATCTTTGATGGTCGATTAAGAGCGCCATTAAAATGTTCGGCCCATCTATCTAAGATTCCTTTCTTATCAGTGATCAGCTTTGAACCATCAGCACTCAGTATAGGTGTATTTTTTGATGACTGTGGTCCATAGAGGCACTTGAGATCAGCATAAAAACGCCTCATGTCATGGCTGTCAGCATAACCTTGTATTTCTTCGGCTTTTTGGCTGAGCCATGTGTTTTGCAGATTTCGAAGCTTTTTTTGGACCTCTCTGCGCATATTGGCAAAGGCACTTTTCTTTGATTCCGATTTCGGGTCATTCTGGTGAGCTCTGACTAACTGGCGTTATTCTACAATATCACGAAAGTTAAACTTTAAAAAAGTCTATCATTTTTGTTTTGAAATATTTAATCTTAAGAATGAATAATTATCATACTTTTCAGAGACATCTTATGTATGTTTTGTATAGCAATTAAACTTTAAAAACCTCAATTGAGAATTCATACTTTTATTTAAAATAAAAGCTATAATTTTCGATAAGTATAGCCTTATCATATGCTAACGTTTTATGATAAGGCTATACTTATCGAAAATTATAGCTTTTATTTTAGATAAATATATGAATCCTGTATTGATGTTTTCAAAGTTTAATAATTATAATAATTTTATTCTATATACCTAAATTTTTATTATTTTGATTGTTAAATAAACATTCATATAAACTTACAAGGGTTTTTTAAATAAAACTTGATAATGAGAGCTTTACGAAAAGCTAAAAAAAATTGAATCATGATCTCACTGGCCATACAGCCTTGTATCCTTTCTGCCATATACATGTAGACATATAATTATTTATAAGAAGCAAAACCTTTTAATTAGATAAAAATTTTTAAAAAAACATTTTTCGTTTTCAACTTCACCAACTGAAGTAGTTTTCAAATTCAAGAAATTATAAATTTAAAAAACGTAAACATTCAATTCCTTCTTTAATTAGAACGGCTTGTTCATACTCAATCAAATAAGTCATTTCCTTTGAGAAATGAACATTTTTCAAACAAATGAAGAAAATTGAGACAAGAATAAATAAAGTTGAAACTCATATAAAAGTAAGGGTATTATTTATATTCAGAGTGTTTCAGTCTGTGGATTAGGTTTCCACTGAAATATATCATCGCAATGAAAGTAACTAAAGAAATTATATTTATATTGCTTGAAATTTTTGTAAAATTTAATAGTTCATGTGAAAAATTATCATCTAAACTGATTTGGTCCAAGAGTTTTGATTCTTTGAGTACAGAGTCAGCCATAAGAATGCTCGATGCCAACAGTGATGGCATTCTGGATGTTGTGGTTGGGTTTGCGATAGGTTCGTCAAAGGTTTTCAAATATCTTTTTCTAAATTCTTTTTTTATAATTAAAATTGTTTTTTGAAAACCATTAGTATTTTTCATGTAAACAGATTCTAGTGTGTGCTTAAAAATTTATTTTTTCCATAGATGAAAGTGATTTTCAAACCCAAAACGAGTGCAAAACTAAAAGTGTTTTACAAGACGATAAATGTGTAGGTAAGACGTAAACGTTTATGACTTTATAGGTTGTGTATGAATTATTATTTTTATTTTTGAACTCAAGTATTTTTCATTTTCTCCGATGAGGTGGCCTGTTGGTTTTAGATGGTCAAAATGGCAGTGTTTTGCGTAAGTTTTACTTGCGGCATGAGGTCTTTGCTGTATCTTGCTCACACGATCTGGGAGGAGACGGCAACGTTGATTGTGTGGTTGGAGGAAGAAGTGGAGTGAGTGATGTTAAGTTTTTTTTTCAAATTTTAGCAAAATACCATTAAAAAATAATTCTCATAATTTTCACATAAAACTCTTAAGACCTTAGCAGTCATTGATATCATCAACGACAAAATATTGTGGAGTTTTAGACGTCCTTTTAGAAACGAACTTTTGAACCTCTACACAGGTCAATTAAGTCTCATTTTTTCCAATAATTTTCATTAAAAGCTTCACTAAAAACTTTTTATTTTTATACAAACAACCCTCACAACCCATTGCAGGTCAGCTGATAGATGATGTGGATGGAGACATGGTGAAAGAATTGGTGATTGTACACGCTGGAGATCCATTCGCTGCACCAAGTTAAACTTTGTTCAATGCATCATTAAGTTAAGTTTTATGCTAAGAACTCTCATCATTAATCTTTTCAAAATCTGGTTTTTAAAATAACACAATTTCAAAAAAATTAAATCTTGCTTGCTAATCAGGATGTAAAAAATATTCAAATGTTAATTTTGAATTGAGTAATATGAACTTTATGCCTTAAAACTCGTAAACTGAGTTTGAAAACTAAAAACATTTTTAGTTATATTAATTGTGTGAATAAAAATAAATAACTAATAAATTTGTTCTTTTTCAATGGAAAACAAACGGGAAAAAATTTAAGAACAACAGTTTATGAGCATTTCTTTAAATTTTTTTAATTTTTCCATCAATTGATTCTAAGCTTCATGTTCAAGATCAGGTTTTTGAAATAAAATATTTCAGAATAAAATACATCTATTCACTAGACTAACAAGCAAGACAAAATGTTGCCATATAATAATTTCCAGACGACGATAAACGTATGAATGGTAAAATGCTGGTTTTGAGTGGAAGAAATGGAGATTTATTGTGGCAAATAGACTTGCCTGAAGGGAAAGACAGCTTTTATTCACCAGTGGTTACTAGAAACAATAAGAATGATTACGATAAGTTTGTACTACAGTAGATAGAATATTGATTTTGAGTGTTTAAAATATATTTTATTCAGCATATTTTTAAAGGTTGACAAAGGACTGGATACTGGTTGGGACAGGAGGTGAAACTCAACAAGGTTCTCTATGGAAGATGCCTCTTACAGCCTTTGGTGGAAGAAGATCTTTTACTGTTAGTCGAGTACTTTACTTAAGTTATAATTATAGCTTCCACTTGTTTTAACCTGACCGTTTCTGTTTGAGTTTTACGTGTATTGCGTTTATCATAAGCTGGAACGCAAAAAAAGAGAGTGAAAAAAATCTGTTTTTTTTCTCAGCTCAACGTCTTTTGCGCAACACATGGCTTTTTGTTAGGCTATGAACGTACGAATGGCTTCGAGTGCGATGCTAGGCTGAGATTCTTAGGCAGCTGACAAGGTGCGACGCCAACAGATACCTTCAAAATACGCCAAAGCGTTTACAGGATCCAAATGTCGGCTCGTATAGCTTAGAGGTAAAGCATTAAACTAATTATCTAAAGTTACCGGTTTTGAGCCCGTGTGGGCCGACAATTACCACCTGTTCTACAGCGTGTTTTGCTACATTAAATTGTAGCAAGCGCTTTATAAATGCCTATTACATTACATTATTGTTTAAAGTTCCAATAATATTGACTAGACCTACTTTTTTATTGATTTTTTTATTTGTTCCTTAAGCTTATTTTTAATTTCCATATCTGAAAAAAAAACTGTTAATCTTTAATTTTTTGAACCTTTATCAGGCCTCAAAAGTATACACACCCTCCTCAAATGGCATAATGACCCCACCTTGTTTAAGTGATATCAACAGAGACGAAATCGATGATGTCATATTCACTGACTTTAATTCTTCCATCGTGGCTTTAGGTGGTCAAAAATTTGAACAATTATGGTCATATACCTTTCCACAATCTCAGACATACGTGTACGTTCTCCAATCATTTATATCAAGGCTTGTAATTACGTCAATAAAATCTCATTAAATTGTTAAAACCCGTACAGCAAATATTATTTGAATGGAAAACTATTTTGAATTTTCTTTTTTAGAACTTAATTGAATATATTTTGGAAATTTTGCAGTCTCGGCCAAATGATTAAGGCAATAGACTAGAATAGAATTATTGTATGCATTTTTTACTTTTCAGTTTCTAGATTTCATCAAATATCTTGTTATATATGTTAGAAATAAAGATTTGAATTTTGTTTCTAAAAAGCAATATAAAATTTTAAATACCTTTTCACTTCTTTTTTTCATTCACTTAGTTCATCTCCATATCAACCATGCTTGAAACTCCAAACAATCATATACTTTCCATCACTTGTTTTTTTAAGCTTTGGATACATTTGGTGGAACGACCCACTTCTAAACTGTTAACATGATTTAATTTTCTTTAAAAATCATCTATTAATTATCAAACTTTTTTTGATACAAATCTTGCAGAACTCCTGCTCCAGGAATGTTCAATGATGACAATGTAACAGACTTTCTTGTTCAAATGGCAGTAGGACCTGCCTATCCTCATTATTATTATTCCATGGTTTAAATATTCATTCTATAAAATATTTTTTCTTTTAGATACTGTTTAAATATTCCAAAATAAATTCATACCAAAAATCAATTTTTTTTTTTTAACTTAATTAATACTTAACAAATTAATACTTCAGCAATTTCTAGGTGGACTGCAATTAAAATTCAAATCTATTCTAACACTGTCAGGCTATGGTGATTGATGGATCAACTGGGCTTCCCATCACCCAAGCCCATTATAGCCATTTGAATGTATTTGCCTCTCCTCTTACAATACGGGTGGTTATAGACCATCATTAGCATGCGTTTATAGATAGGGTCCAGAATATCAAGATATTTACCAGTAATTTTTAGAAGTTTTCTATTGTCGTGGAAATAGAGTTAACATACTGTTGAGAGATTTGTATAGAATGCATTTGAATTAAAACTTTCTTTTTAAAAAATAGAACTCGTCTGAGACGAATCATGTATTTTTTTGATGTTTTTTTGAAATAATCTTACATGGAAAGTAAAAGTGTGGAAATATAACACAAAATCATTCATCTGTGATTGAGAAGAAAGTGAGTTGAAAACATTTGGATTTGAAGATGTCAATAATTTGTTTTTAGTATTTTTTTAATGAAAAATTTTTACTAAAATTAAATAAATTTTTTTCAAGATGAGTGGCAAAGGAAACGATGTTTTTTTATTCTGGACCCATGAGTGTGAAAACGCCAGTGATTTTAGAAAGACTTTTTCATTTTCATCAAGTTTGGCGATGAACAATTAAACCATATATTTAATATTTATTAATTTTTTGCATGTCTCTTCAACAAAAAGGTCAGGCTGATGTATGCAAGTTGAGATTCAGTTCTTCTGGTTACACTAGGTTATATGCTTGGTCCCAACGACGAAATCCTGAATCTATTTTTGACTCAAGAGGTTTTATATTGTTTCATGAAAACGGTTAATGCCGTCCAATTTCAATCAGAGATATTTTAGCATTTCCAACTTACAAAATATAGCGCATGAAACAAAAAACGACGGAATTGACTATGTTATATCTTCAGGTAACCTTTTGTTATTTCTTTGGGCAAATTATCGGATTTGCATTCACCTTTCTTTGAATTTGATTGAGGTAACCTTTTTCATTAGGATCTTTAGCCCCTTCGATTTCTTGTGGCGAGTATGATAAATTGAACTCTATTGACGTAGTATTCGCAAAGTTCAAAAACTTCCCAAAAGAAAAAAGTATTTGAAATTACCATTAAAATTTTCGTAAAATTGATTATTTTTTTTCCGAAAGATCTCCAAAAAAAGAAGAAACTTATTATGAACAGGTTAAATTTTTAGCAGTTATATTAATTATTAGAAATGAACTATTTTTCTTTCCTAGAATGAAAGTAATTTGTGAGTGTGGAGAAAAAAAAAATTGTGAACAAATTTTATCCTACGAAAAGCAATGGTGGAGTGGGTACATGGGCCAAAACGCTAACTCGTATTGGAATTAAGAAAATGGACAATGTTTAAAGTTAAACTATAAGTTCAATTAAAGATTTAATCAAGTAAAATTCATATTGATCTGTTTACTCAAAAATGGTTATAAATAATTCTAGAAATAAACTTTGACAATCAGTTTCATGTTTTGATGTGATTTTTAAGTTAGAGAAAACATTTCTATATATTATTTTTACCATCATACGTTCAAAACGTCATCGTTTTATTTTAAATAAATATGTTCAATGTTAAATTTAACTAGTAGAACTAGTTATTTAAAACCAAGATTTTCAAGAATTAACAGCTAAGGTGCGTGTTTGAGTAAGCGTTACTTAAATTTGAAAATAACGACCCATCTCTAGGAAATTATTAAAATGGCCAAAGATGATTAAATGAATCGAATGAAACAAAGGAATTGATTTGAAGAAACGTTATAAAATATAAATTATAGAATAAAAATTCAAACGTTTGACTTTGTATTTTCAAAAATCTATCTTTCCAATTTGTTAGAAATATGTCGAATACTGCCACCTCAGCTACATCCTCGTCGAAGTCTGAATTTTTGGTTAATGGAAAGTATCGTTTGGTGCGAAAAATTGGAAGTGGTTCTTTTGGGGACATATATCTTGGATTAAACATAGCTAATGGCGAAGTGAGTTTACCAACAACGAACATTCTTCTAAAGCAAATTTTTTCATCAAATTTTAAAAATATTTTATCAATTTAAACATTATTTTCATTTTTAAACAGAATTTATTAGTTTTAAAAGTTTGAGAAATATTTTCTGTTACCAAACTAGACAAAGCTTTTTATCAAATTGCTTTTCAAAATAATTTCAGGAGCTTGCCATAAAGTTAGAATCTAAAAAAGCTCGCCATCCTCAATTACTTTATGAAAGCAAACTTTATAAGATTCTTCAAGGTGGCATTGGTATTCCTCATATAAGGTTTGATAAATTCATATAATTTTTTCACATATAAATTAAAAACAAAATATTTTTTAAGTTGTGTTTATTCATTAAAAGAACATGAATTGAAACTCAAAATTTGATGAAATTTAACTTAAAATACCCGTTAAAAAGGATTTTTAATTCAGAAAATATTTTTTAAAATAAATAAGTAAATAATTAAACTTGAAAAATAATAATACATAATGCTATCTGTATCTTGATATACCCTTTCGTGAACTTTTCATCATAACCATTTTATATCTAACTTTTATTTAGTAATTTTTTAAAAATTGATTATTAATGATAATTTTGTTGGTTTAAGTTCAATACTGATTTTTAATGATTTTCTCATAATGTCATAAAGCACAGGCACCTAATTTCAAAAAATAATTTTTGAATAAAATTTTTTAAAGTTTTCAATAAAAATAAATAAATATTTTCTAAAAAGTTCCACTTTTCTAAAGAAGCATACTGACTTTTGCGGCTTACTGCCATTTCTAGATTCAAATGATTCATTTGAATGTTGTTATCTTCATCTATTTCTAACCATGTATTTTAATTAAATGTCAGAAAAAATATATAATAATTAAAAATTAGTGAAAAAACATTTGCTGATTACTAAAAATTTATAGTTTTAATGAGAAATTTAAATCTAGAAAATAGTTTTGTATATTAATATCTTAAACTTTAACTTTTAAAGAAAATTTTTTTAAAAATGTACATATGTTCTGATCACTAAGTTGAAATTTTATGAAACACCCCTATTATTTTATAATGTTTATCATATTTTTATTAAATTGTTTGTGAAGGATTTTTTAATATAACCTCAAATCTTTGTTTTCCTTACCTTGAATCTAAGGACATGACTTTACTTCTAAAACATTTTTTTTTCATTATTTGATTCAAATTGTTGATCTTTTCTAATTGGATGTTTTTTTCCTATTCAAAACATTTATTTCATATTCTTGCCTTAATTCAAAACAAAAAACATTTTTCCAATAGAAAATTGCTAAATTGGCATCATATTTCTCATAAGCTTGATCATCATTAAATGCCACAAACACATCAGATGGTATGGTCAAGAAAAAGATTACAACATATTGGTGATGGATTTGTTGGGACCTTCATTGGAGGATCTCTTCAACTTTTGTGGTCGCTCATTTAGCATGAAGACCATTCTCATGCTGGCTGATCAGGTTATTTATCCTGAGACCTTGATCATTGTAATAAAACTGGCATGGCTTTTGTGTTATTGCCATATTTGACAGCTGAATAACATTTAATACATTTTATAATGTACTTTGTGTTTGAATGAATTAGCTTTTGATGGAAAAGTAAATTTTAAATGCATATGGAGTTAATTCGAGGAAATACATAATATCATAAATCTTCTCTCAAGCACTTTAATCTTGTTATTCACATTGTTTATTATTGAAGGCTATTTATCAATTTAATAACTATTTTAAAGACATTTCACTATTTGATTATTAAGTATGTATTGAAGCTGTAAACTATAGATAATAAATTTTTAATAAACAAAAAACATTTTTATTGGTTTTAATATATGATTTTTTCAGCCTAACCTGATAATAAAACCCCATAAATAATAACTGACTAGCTTTAATATACAACATTAAGCTTTAGAAGCAAGATTATAGTGCATATGCCATTTAAGCTTCACAGTTACTCAACATTTTGTTTATATCATTTTTAACCATTTCATCTTTCAAGTTGAAAAAGAATGAAAACTTTGAAAGATGAAAGTTTGAAAAAATTCATAAAACGTTCTAACTTTGAGTTTATGAATAAAAATACATGTACAATACTAGAGATTTAAATTTCAGATTGTTAATCTGAAATGTATACAATGCAAATTTCAGCACTTTGATAAGCTTCTATTATACCTGACCTGCATTGTTTAAGTTGTTACAGCAAAGTTTGTAATAGATTATAAATCCGTTATTAAATAATTTTGTATTTCTATAAACCATTCAGTGCATTATTTCATAATCTTGGAAAAAACCCTGAATTATTTTGTGTGTAATGTTTTTGTAGAGAAAACAGCTTAAAAATTATAAAGCAAGTTTATTCATGTGCTATTGTTATATTTAATGATGTTGTTTACTTACTTTTCAAGCAGCTTAATTAATCTTCAACACCTTAGTCATATTTATTGTTTCAATATCACTATATAGTATTTTTGATTGAAATATGAAAACATAATTATGGTCTACTTAAAGTTCATTCTATATGGAAGTTGTTGGTATAATTAATTAAAGATGAAAAAAGGTGTTTTTTTTTTTGGTTTATACCAATTATTTGAAGCAGTATAAATGATTTATTATTTTTGCTATAAAGGGTTTTTTCATTTTTATTAAAGGGACTTGGGAATTGTTATATTTTGCAACCCTGGTTGTACTCCACAATATAATGTATATAACCATTCGTTATTACCCGCTTACTCTTATCTTAATGTGAACATATAAATCATTAATAATTTCAACTCCCAATCACCCTTTATTGTGCTCTTGAAAAAATTCACTATGATAAAACATTTCAATAATTAATTGATGTAAGAAGACTATACACTGTTTGCTATTTAGACACTGAATGCCATGATGATTGTTTTGATGAATTAACAGATGATAGGCAGAATAGAGTTTGTGCACAACAAAAACTTCATTCATCGTGATATCAAGCCTGATAATTTCCTCATGGGCATTGGAAGACATTGCAACAAGGTTTTTTTATGTCTTCTATTGGTTTTATATATAAATATATATATATATATACATTTTTTTTTTTCATTTTCTTAATTCAAAAACTGATTTTTTAACTTGCTTTAATGTTTTTCTTTCAATTTGTTTTGTTTAGGATTATTGTTTTCAACCATGTTCTTGTTTTAGGAGTAAATAAATGTACTCTACCAAAATAGTGTGTTTATTTCGCTGCCATTTTTAGGTCTTCTTGATAGACTATGGTCTGGCTAAGAAGTATAGAGATCATCACACCAGACAACACATTCTCTACAGGGAAGATAAAAATCTCACAGGTAAAACTAGCCTTACATAATATGTTGTATGAATCAGGAGAATTAGATCATTAAAACAATTTCAAAGGAAACTTGTGCATGAACAGTTTAAATGATAATTTCAGGTACGGCCAGATATGCCAGCATCAATGCTCACTTGGGTATTGAGCAGAGTCGTAGAGATGACATGGAGTCTTTAGGTTGGCACTCTTATTTGTATACTTGATAATGTTACTTTTAAACAATGAAAAAAGTCATAAAAATATTTTATTACGTTTTTAGTTTAATGTTTTTTTTTGTGGGCTATTTAATAAAATGGTTCTATAAGGCTATTGTACCTTCATCATTATTGCGTTCAACGTACAATACCACGCTTCAAGCTCAAGTATATAGTAAAATCAACTATCAAGTTACAGACGCGTTTCATGAATACATATTTTAATTCCTATATGTTAACATTGAATTAATCTTTCAGGTAATGTCCTCATTTATTTTAACAATGGCTCACTTCCTTGGCAAGGACTAAAAGTTTGTACTTTTTTCAAAAAATAATGCTTTTTTAATATTGTTTCAAAGTAATATATTGTTATTCAAGTCTTATTCAATTCCAAGTATGTAGTCAGTTATTACTTGATTTGAGTCTGTTGTTATAATAATAGTAAATATTAGTAGCAGTGGTAATAGTTGTCTTAATTGAATTATTATTATAGGCATAGCAGTCTAATAGAATATGCATAATGATAGTTATATAGATTATGAGTCATTGTTGTGCTTTTCAGGCTGGAACTAAGAAGCAGAAGTATGAGAAAATCAGTGAGAAGAAAATGTCAGTTCCTGTTGAGGTGCTTTGCAAGGTAAGAAACACTACATTTTCAATTTTGATTTTCATCAAAAATATAATTGTTTGAGTGTACTTGATAATGTAAGTATAAAAAAATACGTTTTCACCTATAAGCGATTCTTCAAGAGGTTTTATTATAATAATGGCTAATTCTGAAGTGGTTTTAATTTCCACTTTATGAATTCTTTCTGAATGATATTTTATGTGATATTTATTACATATCGTTTACAGACCTGCCCAGCGGAGTTTGCGATGTATCTGAATTACTGCAGGGGTCTGCGTTTTGAAGAGGCTCCGGATTACATGTATCTCAGACAACTTTTCCGCATCCTTTTCCGTACTCTCAGGTGAGATATAAGAAGTTATAATGCCTGTTTTATGTATGAATTATATTGATTTGTATGGTTATTGCTTATTGCGTCTGATTTTATTTCATTTTTTTTCTTATGTTATTTTTTTGCAAATTTAAAATGATAATGTTTCTTTTCAAGGTATATTTTCAAATAATATTGTGAAAAAGATCAAAATCTTTGGAACTTCAAATATTTTGAACTTAAGTTTCAGTTATTCAACTGGTTTATATTTCAAGTTATTCATTAAAACCATATAATTGATTTTTATAATTTATACTCTTTATTTGCGTATATCAACCTTCGCACAATGGCGTGATATCGATTGTTACATCATCCACGCAGCCACCAGTACGATTATGTGTATGATTGGACGATTTTGAGGCAAAGAAATATTCTGGGAGGCAGCAAAAACACTTCTGGTAGTCAACCCGGAATCGCTGCGGCGGCTGGTTTGTAGTGATTGTATTATTGCTTACACAATTGTTAACGGGGATTTAATTGCTACGTCGCGCACACGTGTGACATGGTAGTGAATGTGTAAATCATCTATTTTCACCATAGTTTTAAGGTTTATTGGGTTTATTCAATATAATTATTGAAAAAATTTAGGATTTTTTGGTAAATTTTTATCGAGAATATAATTTATATTTAAAAATTTCTAGATAATATTTTAATTAAAATGTTGATTCATCTTTTTAATGTATGATTAAATGCAAGTTTGATTTTTGAAGGCGGTGCTGGTTAGGTAAGCAAGACAACTTCTTCAACAACATTTGTATCGCAAATTAAATAATATTTTTACGAACTATTATCATCATCATCATCACCATCTTCCTAATCTTAAAATAGTTTAGTCTGAGTCTATGAATTGAATAAAACTTTTCATAAAACTTTTTGGATGTCTTTATATTATTAAATTAACTTTTCACGATTTCAATTAACTTTTTATCCATCATCATTATTTATTTGTTATAGTTGATGATTGGATTTCGTTATATAAAATGTTTAATTATCATTAGTAACAAGTTTTATCAATCCTCTAAAATTGGAATAAAGTTATTCGTACGTTTTAAAAAATTCTTAGCTATAAAGTAGCTATGAGAGTAAGTACCTCTTGATGATGAAGATGATGGTGAAACTAGCTTTCGGTAACTCATCTTTGGTATGTCTGATTATATTTTTTGAACATTTAATTTAAAATCTCAATAAAGCTAAATTTGGATTATCACCAGTTTTTTTTCAAGACACATGTTTGATTTTTTAATCAAACTTGTCTTAGTTAAAACCTGCTATAAAGTTCAAAATTTCGAGAGTAATTTAAAAGGATGTATTTTGCTTTGAATGGAATTAGAGTAAGAATTCATTTAAGGTGTTTGGAGAATTTGGGTCGAAAGCTGTGTTGTAAAATATATTTTTATCTAACTTCATTATAAAATGTACAGTTTATTTGTGTGATCACGAAGTTTTGTTTATCACTAGATACGGATAAAATTTATATATTTCACTTTAATTAAGCTGTATAAGATTGTTTTAGAAATTTACTTTTTGGCTTTGTAATGAATAATTTAGCTTTTAACAAAGAAGTTATGTTGTTTCTTTTTTACCTCATTACATATTCGTTCCTACTCCGTAAATAAAATATTTAAATTCACAATCATCTTAATTTCATCGAGGTTTTTACGCAGTCATATTTATTCAAAAACTAAGATCTGGTTTTTGGGCATAACATGAAATTTCCCTTGACACTCAACTTGAGGAAAACACATTAAGCTCTGTCTATTGAAGCCTCAAGATTCCTTTATTCCAAGTGAAAATCTCTAAGAAAGTTTATCAAATTTTGGACTTGAAATTTTACATGTCTAAAGAATTACGAGTAAAAATTACAAAAGAAAATTTATTTAAAACGTGTTTTTCGACATTCGCATTACAATGTATTGCGATGCTAACGTTTTATAAAAAGGCTATACCTTTTGAAATTTACAGCTTTTATTTTAAATAAATTTATGAATCCTCAATTGACGTTTTAAAGTTTGAATGTATTGCGAAATAATTCTAGAATGTCATGTTTATTTCAATATTATTACGCAATGTTCTAATGCGTTATATCAAATCTTCTTATACTAGATTACTACTAATTCTTAGAAACCTGAAAACTCTAAGAACCGCCTTTAAACGATGCGTAAGATTTATTTACAATATTAATGCGAATCACACTAAAAATCATACATCAGTTAGAAAATTCATTTTGAGCTAGTTTTTTCAACTAAATTTCAATGAAAGTTTCATCATATCACATAAAAATTAATAGATAAATCTTTCAATACATTTTTAATCAGTACCAAGAATAAACGCGTCATTCGTCGCGTGCTTTGATCGTAACAAGGAATAAGTGATCTTTATTAAATAGCACTCACATGAAACAAGTATATATCATCATAAAAGACTAGAATTCCAAAAGTTTATCCTTTGAACCACAAGAAAAGAATTTGTACTACAATAAAGTAACTTTGTTATATACACAAAATCTAACATATATCTACACATAAAACCACGAATATTTTGGTCTAGAGTATAATAATTATAATGGGATGAGGTCACTTGAAACTAGGTTTTAGAAGTTGATTTTTACAAAGATTCTCTTAAAACAAACGAGTAACATACCAGCCGATTGGATAAAAGAAAATATACGCTACTTTCTTCTACATTTTCAATGAAGTTAATACAACTTTTATAAAAGTTTTTTGAAAACGTAGGCAAGTTAAGGCATTGATCATATGAAAATTTAATTTTTGAGAAAAATAGAAATATTCTTTGAAAAACTAGAAAATGATATATTTAAAGCTATTTTATTGCACTAATATATTATGAGAAAACTAGCTTTATTGATTCAATGTTATAATTTGACTTAAAGCTTTTCTTTTATCAATTCATAATCTTGAGCATCCGATTTTTCTTCATTTTTATCTTTTCTTTTCATTTCGTAGTTCAACTTTAATTCTCTATTGTTCCAAAATTCGTACTCATCTCTACTTTTTTGACCCTTTTTTCTATAAGCGGGTGATTTTGACCAAGTGAGAGTATACGCTAAGGGATCCATTGTGAAATAGGAACCAGGAAGCTGACACTGGAAATCATCATATTCCAAGCTATCTTCTAATGAAGATGAGTACGTAGGATGGTCGAAAGAGTGACTACGTGTGGGTGATGAGTGGTTTGTGCTTGCTAACGTGGTTGTTGCAGTCGAGGTAGTGACTGTAGTTTTGAAGGAATTTGAGAGGTTTGAAGATTCAAGTGAATTAGATGTGGCTGTTGAAGAAAAAGACTTATCGTTACTTTTCAATGAAGAAGTTGTTTTCTTGTTTAACAAGCTATTATTCTTCAATGGATTATTTGAATGTGAATTGTTGGAACTGGAAGGAACAACACACTGACGTTCTGCTACTAATGTTTTAGAAATTGAATGATTTGTTGTGCTTTGACTTGATACTTTATCTGGAGTTAAACGTATGTTAGCAATGGGAGTTTTATTCGATAGCATGCCTTCAAAAGCAGCCAACTGCTTGGGAATTGTCACCAACATTGGTGAATTGGTACTGCTATTTCTATCATCTGATGTAGCTTCATAGTTGTGTTTGTTACCGAAATTTTCATGAAGTGTGTTATTATTCGACATTTCATTGAAAGAATTTCTGTTTTTAGTTTGAAAATGATGAGGATTTTCAATAATTAGATTTTTACCGATAAAATCGTGATTTTTAACAAAAGTTTGCACGCAACTACCAACAGAATTAGTTACAACCAAATCTTTACTGATAATTGAAGTTTTATCTGCAGGTTCTAAAACTTTGTATGACCCTCCGCTCAGTACCATTATATCTTCGTAACCACTTCTGTAACCATTAGAGCCTATGCTCTCAGCATACCCACTGTTGAAACTTCGTTCCATTGTGCTCCCATACCCGCTCATGGGATTGTCCAGATGGAGTTTGGTGTACCGATTGAGGTTCAGGTCGTTGGTTATCAAATAAGAATGGTTCATGGGATTCGAATGAAATGCCGCATTGAAGGTAGCGTTTTGTCCCATTATGTTGTTTTGTTTAAGGCTCTTGTCATTTCTATTCGATTTATTTTGATCATTAAGCTTATTTTTTTCAATTGAATAATGAGACGCAATGGCCGATTGACTTAAGGTCGGAAACACGTGGTTAATGACGTCATTATCATTGTTTGTTGCTTTCTCATCTTTGCTCTTGTTAAAGAGGTTCCTTAAATTGCTATTTATAGATTTTATTTTAGAGTGTTTTTCTTTTTTGTGAGAGATTTGATGAAAATTTTTTCGTTCATTTTGTAACTCAAAATGTGGCCTCGTACTTATTAAAAAATGTTTCCGATATTGTTGTGTCATACACATGGGTACCAAAGGAACAGGGTTATTTCGCGGTAGATAGTGAAGCTGTGGGTGCTGAAAGGATTGAAGTTGAGGTTGGAAGAGTTGTTGGTGTTGGAGATGCTGGTTGATGGCTTGCTGAGAAGCAGCACTCGACTGCTGTTCTAATGATGATTGATGGGGCTCTCGATTCTCATTTTTTTCCAATGTATTTTCTGAGTTTTTATGTTCTAAATTCTTCAAAATTTCATTAGTTTGAGTGTTTTTTGTTTTGGAAATATTCTTCAATTTAATCGCAGTTAATTTTTTGTCAGCGTTTTCCTGCTCCATTATTTTGCTGTTATTTATGCAATATTTCTGTGGATTAAGGTTGCACTGAGGAATCTGTGAAATATCCAACTGTTGAAAAATGTTATTGTTAAGTAAATCATTGAGGCTTGGTTCTGAAAACGATCCTGACATTCTGCATTCGTTCAAGAGTGAGAGTTTGTGCTGTTGTAGCTGTTGTTTCTGTTGAAGCTGGTGTTGCTGATGTTGTAGTTTGAGTTTTAATCGATCTTGCTTGGACAAAGTGCCAGTAGTTGATAGATTCAATGTATTTCGTTTGGGTTTAAGCTCAGTGTTATAATTATTGTATACAGCCAGTTTTGTAGGGTTTTTATTAATGTTGTTCAAGTTACAATTGCCATTTAAAACGATATTTTCTCTTATTTCAATAGGGTTACTTTTTGAATTTTCTTTTCTATTTAATTTAAGCATATCGATAAACGAATTTACAAAGCTACGATTTTTTTCGTTTACATTCTTGACATGACAAAACTTAAAATTTCCATTATTGTTATTATCAATTTTGATATCATTTTTATTTTTTGCTGGACTTTCTGCAGGACTATTGAGAATCGTCGAATCCATTGTGTAGTAAGCAGACTG
This sequence comes from Pterobdella sp. o SKG-2022, assembly GCA_964035795.1. NCBI lineage: Eukaryota > Metazoa > Annelida > Clitellata > Hirudinida > Piscicolidae > Pterobdella > Pterobdella occidentalis. The sequence continues at coordinate 9,153,266 of OZ038320.1, read as the reverse complement.
AAACAAAAAAAATTATGTTTTTAAATTTAAATGGATTATCAAATTCCTACATTTGAAAAATTCACTCAACCACTTTCATAACATATTCAAGTATGAGAAAATGTTACGTTGATAACGAAAAGCTTCGTATTTTAATAAACTAACTAGTGTTCTGAAATTATATTCACTCAACACTTTCTTCTATATTATTAGCGTCAAGTGCAGTTATTTATTCACAAATTTTTTCTTCTCTAAATTAAACAAGTTTCTTTTAACGCTTGAAACCAACCTTTCTTCTTTTATTGCTCTTGGTCACACTCATCTGCATTGAAGACCTCTCCATTGAAGACGTTTCCAACAACTTCTGGGAGGCCTATCATAATCATTTAATATCTTGTATATTTTATGTGGTTCAGAAAAACGCGATCAAGTTTAACTTTTTATTGAAACAAAGCTTTTCGATATATTTTGATATAATTTTTAGACAAGTAATTTCTAACAGAATTCGGTGATTCAAGTATTAACGTCTTTAATGCAATGATATTTATAATGAAGAGATTTATGTTTTATAAATTTTAGTAGTTTTTTTTCAAACTACCATTAAGCGTTTAAAAGGCAGAAACTAGAAATTATAATAAAATAAATGGTCACCAATCTTTACTTATAAAATATATCACTTAATAAAAAAGATTCTTTGAATAATAATTTTTGATTGTTCATGTCCAGCCCTACTGGTTTGGAACACAAGGACTTTGAAAAAATCCTCATCAGTCTATTCATTTTATATTTATTATTTTTTCTCAAAAGTATTTTTGAAGACAATGAAAAGGTAAGTTAAGTCTAACCTTTGATCTCTCTTTCATTGAAGATTTTCTGATTTTGCTTATGACTTTATATTTACAGATTACCAGTATAATGATGAGGATTATTGAGATTATAACAATAATGATAATGAAGAAAATGTAAAGATTTGTCTTGTTTGTATTTGAAAATGCAATTTGGTCCTTATCGACACTTTTGTAGATGATTTGTATAATGGGGAAAAAGTGGTCGTCGTTGAATTTGTTGTCAAATTTAACTTCATCTGCACGCTCGTAACTGATTTTATTTCCATTAATTAAGTTTTTTCTTTTACGTCTTTTAGTGTTGTGTCTACTATTATAATTATCGTTCTTATTTAAAATACCTCCATAACTTTTGCCGTTTTGAGCATTATTAGTATATCTTGAATGCATGTAGTCTTTATCGAAATATTTGAAAAACTTATACATCTGACTACCAGGAAAGTATTCTATACTCAATAGATTTTGTGAAGAATCTACTGTGACACTAGAAACGGTGTTTGTTGAGTGAATCAACACTTTGGAATCTCTGTTCCAACCATCTCTTATGGTGATATAAGCGTTTGAACCTACAGCCTTCAAATCCGTGGTGTGTTTAGAGTTTTCATGCGTTGATGAATGTTCCTTTAAAGGTAATTTTGACGTTGGTGGAGATAAGGGTATAATTTGTTCATTTACATAGTCACTATCAATGTAGTCGTCAATGACTTCATAATCATAATCATCGTAATCATAACCATCATCCTCGTTTTCTTCTTCTTCATTTTCAAAACTGTCAAGAATGTTTTGCGAGCCCCTGAGATAAAATGTGACTTGTATTTGTTTCTTAGATTCTGTTTGAATCTTCCAAATGATAGGTAAAAGTTTATTGGTTGGTTGGAGACATATAGGAGGTGTGGTCGTTGTTGCCGAGTCGAACAATAACGATGGTGGTGGTGGGTGGCTGTAGATTCCTATTGAATTGTTTAGCAAACATCCACAAACGCATGATAATTCGAAATTGAAAAGTTTTTTATTGCGATCTGAAACTTTTTTCAGAGGCTTTTTTGTTTTGTCATTTTCTTTGGCTTCGTTAGTTTCTTTATCACCTGAAAACATAATTTGCTTTTACTAAAAAGAACACTTTACCGTTAAAAATTAAAAGTAATTTAATTCATTATTTAAAGTAGTTTCAATATTACTTAATTTCAATTTTTTACCTAAGCATAACACATGACACGTGGTATTTTCAACGGCTTTTTCTCGACAATCAAAAGAAGCTTGATTATTGGCAAAAATAACCTCTTCATAATAATATGCTTGGTAATCATTCGTTTCACTTTTTATCTGAGTATTAACACTCCCATCATTGTAACACTGTCTACTCCTTGTTTGGAATCCACTACCACACTGTACAGAACACGCAGACCAAGAACTCCAAGGCAGCCAAATGGGGTTGTCTAATGGTTGCAGGGAGGATGATTGGATTGGTAGTAGTTGATGAGATGGTGGTGTAGTGAAGGTTGAAGTTGTGGTTGGCTGTGTGCTTTGAATGTAAGATTTTGAGGTCCTTTTGTGAAATGAAGCTATAAGTGGCTGTGTATCTGTGGAAAGATTAATGTTCCTAGTTAGTTAATTACCATAAATTAGAATTACTCTTTGAAAATAACTAAAAGTTTAACAAAAAATCATTCTCATGAAATTTAACCAAGTTTTAAAAGCTAAAAGTATTGAAGCTTGTGAAAATGGTATTTTGAAAGCATTTTGTTTCAAAATCAACCGTTATAAGCCGAAATAAAAATTTTAAAATAAGATAAAATGAAACGTTGAAAAAACTGAAAAACTTGAATTGTTTGAAAATTATTTTTCATCTCAACAAAACAAAATCTACTTAAGCTTCTCAGAAAAAAATATTTTGATATGTATTTATTTAAAGAAAAAAATTATTAATGCAATAAAATTCAAACAAAAGCAATAGTTTTCAAAATTTTTAGAAAATTTAAAAAAAATTAAAACAATTGAAAGCAGTGAAGCAAAAACAAAATGTAATTAGCAAATAAGAGAACGTTTTCAAAGCTCAACCAACCTCATTAGTTGTCCATTGATATTTATGTATTTCGTTTGTAGTGCATGAAAATATTTGTATGGTATTTCAGATGATTATATAAAAACTTTTGGTTAATATTTATTTTGAAAAAATAAACTATTATATAAATATAAGTTATCTTGATGAATAAATTGTTTTACAAAAGAAAAACTATGTAAATATTTTATAACAAATTTTTTTTACGAAAGTCCATGTTAACTTCTTTGAGTTTAAAGTTTTATATAAATGAATATCATTTAATTATGAAACAGTCTGTAAAATTTGAAACCAAATAATTTTAGTTTTTTAAAAACAAAAGTTATTAAATACAAGATACGATGTCTCTGAAATTAAATACTTCTAAAATCTCATAAATAACCCAGTGTTAAATTCAATTAAGTTATTTCAATTAAGAAATCTTGCAATGGTATATATTTTGAAGTGGTTCTTTTGCATATTCCAACAAGGCATAATTGTGACAAATTTTATTAGCAATATTTCCCTCTGCACTGGCAAAATTGCCAAATAAACGGCTGATATTGCCAATAATTATCGTTCTGTTTCATTTGCTTTCCTTTACGTTTCATCTTTTTATTATCGTTTGAAATATAATCTAATGGATTACCGATGATAGGTGAACAAATCTTTACAGAAAAAGATTTTTAAAGTACATTTATTTGATCTATTGAATTTCATTTTTTGTTGAAGAAGTACCCAATTTCAAATCATTCTCACTAATTAAATAAGAAAATTTATTAAAAGCAAAGTCACGAAGCTATTTGTAATCTTACATTACCATTTGATGATATTCTAAGTTCATGTTGTAATATTTATAATAGAAACTTCCACTAATTTTTTCTCAATAAATAATAACCAGAAAGGAAGAAAAACTAGCATTGAAACAAAACCACTGCTTCTATACCAAGTGCGTCCATCAACTGATGTAACATAAATATCTTATCCTAGCAATTAGAATAGCCTTTCGATATGTTTCATTTCTCGGCTTACATGGAAGGTGAAACAACACTTAAGAAACTTCATAAGTAAAAAAAAAAATCCTTCTTGGTGTTTATATATCACAGTCTCGAACAATATGGCTCATCTTTGTTATCATTTTGATGCTTTTGGATGGAAATGTTATAATTTAAAATTTTTTAGACCAATTATTTTGTTAAACAAAACTCAAATAAATAAATTATGAAATCTATACCTTTTCTTATCGTTAAAACTCTAATCAAAAGTTTAACGGGGTTTTTCTCATAGTATTACCCGTCAAGCCATCATTATTGTAAGATTTAAAAGGGTATAAATATAACGTCTAATTGATTTACTTTACATTGAAACTTGATAGTTTTTTTATAATTACTTTTAAAACACAGATTTTCAGCTCTTATAGTTACTTTTTAAATATTTTTATATTTCAATGTTTTTGCAAAGCAAAGCATATTTTTCTATTCTAAAGAACGCTTTTAAAATGTTAAATGTTTCTTTGCGTGCAAAATGCACAAATGGCTCTTGAATTACTATCTAATCATTTTTTTCTTTGTGAAAATGCTTAAAAGTCCTTTACTCTTTTATCAAATATCTGAATTCTCTCTATTCATAAACACTCATAGCTTATCAATAACTACTGCTAATTTTTATACCTAAATAAACCATTGAAAGTGTGTATTAGTAGTTAAAAACACGACTTAATGAGTTAATAAATGTGTCAACCTCACCTTTTCCTCCAAGAGAAGACACACACACTCTCTTCTGCTCTTGCACCCACCCATCCAGCCTTGACTCGCTCATGTACTTGAAGCAATAACTAGGAGCGTGGCAATGTTGAAGATCAAGTTAAAAGTATTTTTTGTGTATCGTTAGTTGTTGGAAGCATTTATTGTGTATTGTTTATTATCATTGAATAAATGTATATAAAAGTATTGAATCATTTTAAATAAGCAAAATAAAAACTTTCTTTAAAAAAGTATTTTTTTATGAATAATACGTATGATGTCTCTAAAAGTTTATTCTCCATAGGTTTATCTTTCAAAAGGTTCACTAACCCAGGTGTTTTTTCGTCGAAGAGATGGCAGGAAAAGTTGACATGATTAATTATCACATTATCAAGCTTATTGGAAGTTTCCATTACGCTTCTTTCCGCTACGTACGCCAGTTTATGTTGCCCGGAAGAGGTAGATTGAACAATAGATATGTTTTTAGCGTTAATGTTTTGAAGTGTGTTTTGGTAATTGGAGAGTTGGTTGTTGGGTTTTGGTTTGATTTTGAAGAGTCTGATTTTGTCGAGACTTCCAGTTGAGCAAGCGGGAGAAGTGACTTTGAGGGTCAGGCTGTGGTGGCAAGGAAAGATGGATCTGCGCTTAGGAGACTTGGTTTTCTTCCATAACTTTTTAAAATTATTTTTCCTTCTATTTCCATTTTCGATTTCTCTGTTACCAGCATCAATATTATTCTTATTTGTTTCAATCGAAGCGCTTTGCGTTTTGTTTTCTTCGTGCATTAATTCAATGTTGTATTTTTTTGACCATTTCGCCACCATGACATTACTCGAAGCAATGGGATACTCTGGCAATGCCGATGATGTCAGTATTGCCTTTATGAAATGATTTAAGATTCTTCAAATAACGTTAGAAATGTTAATTCAATATTTTGTTTCTAAATTCATCCTTGTTGAAAAAATTGAAAAAAAGAACTTTTTTTAAGTATGATTAAAACGCTATAAAATTTTTAAAATGTTAAATTTGAACAAATATAAATATGCGAAAATTTGAATTAAAGAAATTTTTGCATTTCCATCTTGTTTTCTATTTGTTTACAATTTTTATTCTATTATACCATTTCCATAAACTAGTTATTAATAATTTAAAACTATGTGCAAACTTTCACTCATCGTTGAGATAACTTTCAAGTTATCTTGAATGCTTCCGAAATTTATTGTGCCGTGATTAACATTAATCATACTTATAACCTGAAATGAGCCACCCCTGTCGAAGAGTGAGCAATTGAACATCAGTTCAACTCCGATCAACTTGTCAAAGTGTGAGAATGCTACTCTGTTCACTAGCTTCTTTTTGTTTTTCATCAATTTTTGTTTTTTTATATCTTTTCCTAGGTATAGTATTTCAATAGCATAATCAGTTAGAGGGGATGTGTTCGAATCGCAATAAGATTCAAATTCTTTATGATTGTTATTCATTGTTGTTTTTGATGTAATTTTTGCACTGTTATCTTCATTCGTGAAAAGAGTGCTATTGTTGTTTTCAGCCACTTCATTGAAACTTGTTACATGAAGAGACACATGGTTGAGCTCTTGTAAAGCAGAAATTGATGACGGCAGAGTAATTGTAATGGGAGGCCAATGAGCAAGTATTGGATCTGACCTACCTACCATCAAGTGAGGCTTTGAGACTGATGATTGCTGTGAATTCGATCCCAAAACATCAGATATATCTGTATGAAACGAAGTAGTATTGTGTTTTTTTGTTTCCTCTCCTAACCACGTGAGCTCCACAACGAACCAACCGGGCCTGTCGACCACACCACACACCAAAGTCAGCTCACCACTCCGTGATGGGGAATCCAGTGTTAAGAGTTCAGAATATACCACCCTCTCAATTTCTCCTGTTTTGTAAGTTGTTATGATTAATTCAATGAGTTAATTTTAATTGTTACAATGGCTTCAAGCTCTTGTTTTCAGTTTTTTTATACTGTTTCTTATACAAACAATGTCTGTGCAAACAAAATTTTTTAAGCTACAAACTTGAATAAAACTAAATAAATGAAAAATATTAACTTTTAAGCAAATAGTTTTAAGAATATATAAGTAGCAATATGGGAGTTTTAAAGTTCTATTCAAACGGCCAAGAGTGATAAATTAGAGGCATTGATGAATTACTTAGTGTCCGTGCGGTGATTGAAGGTCAGTTGAGAAAAAACATATGCTAACATAATTGTTTTATCAAGTTTTAACCTTAGTTTTATAGTAAATTTAATTAGTGCATATAATTAAAAAATATAATTTATGTATTGAAAAAAAAGTAAATATTAAATATCTTTTAAAAACAATTGTTGGTATAACTCAATGGCTAATTCTAATGCCTAAAAATATTCAATGAAACACACATAAAATTGATTTAGAAAACTCCATCTATTGAAATTTTTCATTAACTAGTTGTATCAAACAAGCATAATTTGAATATCTGTAAATTAACCTTGTATAGAAACGAGTTGAATCGAGAACTTTGAAGGCGTTGGAATATATTGGTGTATGGAGTAGTGGAATTTAATTGAATCACGTAAGGCAATATAGACGTTATTATTGTTACCGTTTTGAAAAAGGTTGTTATTGCCGATGGTATTAAGTTGGATGTATGGTTCTTCTCTTTGTTGCCTGCTCAAGAGGGCATCTGAGACACAACATGTTTTTTTTGAGCTTTTGTTGAATATTTGAGTTATAAATATATATAAAGATATTAATTATTGCTGCTTCCAAAATTCTTGAACAAAATAAGAGCCGCTTTTTAGGGGTTGTTAGGGTTATATTTTTGGGATTGTGGTAAAAGCATAACTAAATTATAATAAAAACATATAAACATTAGAATAAAAATATATAGCTATTGTGAAAAAAAATCAAGTCCATAGAGCTAAAAGCTAATAAAAAATGTCATTATTGTTATTCTTACAGTTTCAATAAACATCAAACTGGAGAATATAGTAAATAACCGTAAATATGGTAACTAATCAAATAAGACGGGCAATTGCTCTATGGCATGGTTTCTTTAGAATCTTCAATGTTATAATTGATAGCAATTTTTGATATTGTTATCATTGGATTGGTGGGGTGTAGGAAAATAAGTGGTATAATTTAATTGTTGGTAGCTTTTCATGATAGATTATTGGAATTCAATTTTGAAGCAGCACTGAGATGTTTAACCACGTTCCAAGTTTTTCGTATTTAGATTTATTTTTAAATTAAAAATTTTTATTTATATATAATAATTTTTGAATTTATTATTAAAAAAATAAACAAAGTTAATGAAAGCTAAACACGTAGTAAAATTTTAGTGAAACGTTTGCAATATCATAAACGCAACGAAGATAAAACTAAAGTTAAAACCATTTAAATGTGAGTATATCAAAAATGACTGGCGTTTATAAATAAATAAAAATGATATATACAGGCCCGTGTGGTGCTTTCTAGGCATGTGTATGTGTGTGTGTGTGTGTGTGTGTGTGTGTGTGTGTGTGTGTGTGTGTGTGTGTGTGTGTGTGTGTGTGTGTGTGTGTGTGTGTGTGTGTGTGTGTGTGTGTGTGTGTGTGTGTGTGTGTGTGTGTGTGTGTGTGTGTGTGTGTGTGTGTGTGTGTGTGTGTGTGTGTGTGTGTGTGTGTGTGTGTGTGTGTGTGTGTGTGTGTGTGTGTGTGTGTGTGTGTGTGTGTGTGTGTGTGTGTGTGTGTGTGTGTGTGTGTGTGTGTGTGTGTGTGTGTGTGTGTGTGTGTGTGTGTGTGTGTGTGTGTGTGTGTGTGTGTGTGTGTGTGTGTGTGTGTGTGTGTGTGTGTGTGTGTGTGTGTGTGTTTTTGCGTGTGTTTGCGTGTGTTTGCGTCTTAAAACGATCAAATTTGTCAAAAATGTATTTATTATTTTTTATAATGGATTTTTTAAATTCGTTTGTATTTGTTTTACACTGGCTAAAATTAAGAAATATAGCCTCCGGCTAATTTGCCATAAGAGGATTAGGCATCAAACTTTCTACAGAATGCACAACTCAATTATCAATAAGTTTTATAAAAAAAACTCCTTATCCAAGATTTTCCAGTCAAATGATCAGTAATAATAACTAATATAATCTTTTCTTCTCATTTTATTCATGCAAATTCGAAGCTTCGTTATATTTTGTTGATTCTTAAACTTATCAAAAGTGGAAGATCATAGGATGGTGTTATCACAAACTGATTATACCTCATCTCTTATGAAACGGCTTTCAAGAGAGTACCACTTGGCTCCATTCAGATTCATTTTAAGGCAATAAATACTACTATAAAGGAAACAACCCGATAATATACCATATTAAAACAATATAATTGCTGAGTTTTTTGAAATTCTATAAGATGCTATGAAACTCAATAAATTAACTATTGTTCCAATATTTTCCAATAAAATTTTATTGAAACTTTAATTTACGGGCAGATGCTATTTCAATACAACGAAAAATTCTCTTATTAAGGATTATCAATAAAATATGAAAAGTTGCCAAGAATATCATGTTCGCAGCTTAGAGGCTATTAGGGGGGTAGTTATGCGGAGGTTCATCATTTTAATGCTCTCTTTAGAGCCTCAAAACACTAAATATTGACTTATTGCTCATCTTAAAAATGAACTCAAATTCTTAATACGCGAGCTTTTATGATGTTTTGTTCTATAAAGTTCCCATGAAGTCAGTGTGATGCTTAATGTTGTTAGTTATAACCTCGATTATTGGAGTTTCATGGGAGTTTTGCTTGAATGGTATAATGTTTTAAAGGTATCAATGACCAGTGAGTATCTTGTTGCATCTTTCCTTTGTTGCTCACTTTACATTTCATACAATGTTTTCTTTGGCGTCTTTGATTGTTCGGGAAACTATTTGTATATTACAAAATTTTTAATTTAATATTATATCCAAAAGATTTTTATTTAGGACTACTGATATGAAGTTTAATTATGAGTTTCAAAAATTTTTTTTCATTCTTTTAAACTTAATATATTTATTGTTTTAACGTTTGAGTTGTATATTACGTCTTTTTCACATCTTCAGAGATATCAAGTATCAATTTTTTTGTCAATTGTTTCAAAAGTTAAACTCATACTATTATATCTTATTTTTTTTACAAAATTTAATTCATGATTTTTTGAAAAAGAGGCATTTTTGGTTTCTTCCCTTCAGCCAAAAAAACTCTAATGAGACGGTGATATTTCTTGCATTGTTCTGGAACTCAAATTTCTTAAAATAAACACCTTCTGGGTTCAAATGTTAAGCAAAACAGCCGTTAAAATTGAGAAAAAAAGAACAAAGCTGTAAATTTTCACAAAAAATAACAATAAAAACAATAAATTTGAAGTAACTTCAAAGAAAAGATTGTAAATAACAGCAACAGAGGTAGAAAATAAAAGAAAGGAGTAACAGATAATAATAGTAATAATGATAAATAATTACCCAATTATAACCGGTCTATGGAGTGTAAACGATCATTAAAACAAAAAACTTGAGAATATTCGATATTTTTTTAACGGTTTGTTTAAATTAAATGTTAAATTTTATATTAAATGTTTGTATATAAAACTTCATTAGTTCTTAGTTAATAATCACGCACATCACCATTTTCATCTTATATTTATGGCACGAGCGATTAAGCTTGAAAGAGCAATTGAAACAGTCGAAAAACGTATAAACAATCCGTTTAAATAATCACTCGTCAAAACCTGCCCAAAATTGAAATACTTTGAAAATCACATCAATTCTTGCATTAATTTCTTTGATTTCATACCCTAAAATACCAAATTATGATAATGATAAAAAGAATTGAACAATAGCATTGAAGGGAGATAAATGTGAACGACTGTTGAAGCCTTATGGAAACCTTCTCGTGACCTGATGTGAAACTCTTACGGATTCTGACGTCTGTATAGCTCAAACAAGTCTTTAAAATTTTTGATAGACATTCCAAAAGCTTTTGTAGTAATATTATTGAAATGGTTGTTTTCATAAGCAACTTTTTTGTTCATTTTTTGATATTTAAGGCTCCTAGTGTACCACCGTACATTGGAATTTATGCTGAAATAGTATTATTCTCAACTATTACACTGCTTCAAAAAGGATATCCAAAAAATAACAAAAAAATAAAAAATATGTTTTATTTATTATAATATTTTAATTTTAGAATTAAATACTAAAATCTAGAACATATATATACACATAACATGCTTCAAAAACTGACAACAAGAAACAACTGAAACGCTAGCATCACTGAAAGAGTACAAAAAACACGCCCTCCTATTTAAATGTATCGAAATTTATTTTCACATATTAGCAACACTGCTATCGCCATAACTCACAAACTTCCACTGAAAAACCCCAGAATATTAAGTAAAACATATTCTTTTGCCAAATCTAATTAGCATATTTTTAGTTTCAGCTGAACTGTCCTTTTAATTGAAAGGTTTTTTAAGTTTAATAATAAACCAGGTAAGAATCGCTTTGTTCAGTTTCTTATTTCGATATGATTATTCTTTCTAGCTTTTGATTCTTTGAAATTACGTCAGCTCATATAAAATTGCAGGTATCAATCATAGGTCTTTTATATTAAATTAATTGACCTTAACGGCGTTTGAGCACGCGACCTTTGGCATGGCGTATGATATAAAGTTACAAGCGTGCTATGAAGGCCACGCTAGCATACATAGTTTTAATTTGGTAATAACGACTGACATTACATAGCTCAAAGGCAAGAAATTAGAGGTTGGCCACGCGTTTGATTGGTTTCGAAAAGGATTTTTAGTCTTTTAATTCTATTTTATCTATATTAGTAAAATATTGGTTAGTTGTTTTGTAAATGTGTTGAGAGGATTTGTTGAAGAAGAGTTATGTGGTGGGTTGAAATGAATGTAGTGTTGGTTTTAATATTGAAGAGTATACTTCTTTCGCGTGCTGGTATCCGACCTATAATATGATGAAGAAACACATGCGATCCCTCTCATAATCATTTTTTCAAACCAATTTCTTCAAACAAATACAATGATATGCTTTATTATATTATTCATTGCTTTTATTTTTTTTATACTTGCAAAAATTCTGTCATGAAATTGTGGTTTTGAAACGTGAATAATCAAGCTTTGTACGATGTTTTAATGAATCCTGGTGCATTAATATTTAAGCATTTGTCATTTTAATCCATATTAAATTAAATTTAAACTTAAATATACCATTTAAATAAAGTGCTTGTATCATCTATTTACGATTTTAAAGAGCTTTTAGCACTTCAGATGCTTTCAAAAAAACATGTTTGGTTTTCAAAAAATTCCCTTCTTCAACCATCGGTACAAAAATTTAAAAGATTTTTTCCAGTATTTTCGATTATTTTAAACATTTGAAGTTGAAAATTTATTTAAAAAGTCAATTTTAATGCCAGAGTCTTTAATAAGTTCTGTTTTATATTGTCAATTACCACAGAGTAATCGGCCGTCGAATAAATTAGCCTTTGATGAATGATAGAAAAATAATTTAACTAACATAAACAAAGAAAAATTTAAAAAAATTATTAAATAAAAAGTAAAAATTTAAAAAATTTTTAGTTATAGATTAAATTTTTATATGTTAGTAGTGGTGATGATAACGATAGACTGACCTCTTGTATGTAGTAGCCATATATCAGTTGGAGAGTGTGTCTGAGTGTCGGTGTGTTTGTCTGTGTCATTATTTGTTTTTACGTCTTTCTTAATGTTTTTGTTTTTCTCGTTTTCTTGGTTTTTGAAAGTTTTTTTTCTTTTTTCCCCGCCTATATACTTCATCTTTTCGATAGACACTTGTTTGAAATCATCAATTTTGCCCCTCTCATGTATTTTGTTTACACTGTCATTTTCAACAGGAATTAATTTTTCTAATGGATGACTTTGAATGAACTCTACATAACCATCTCCTCCAATCACTTCTTCATTATAGGTGCTATTAACACCACTAACATTGTTGTATTTAGCTTCAAAACTAGTTTTCCTTTCACCATTGTGTTCATTCTTTTCGGCGTTTATGACCGAATAATTATGACTTACATTGTAACGATTATTAGTAGAGATCATATCAGAACGGCAGTGGAGAAGCAATAAGTGAATGATAAAGACTACAGTGATTGTTTTTATAATGATACAGCGTTGATGCACAGACATGGTGTTAATGTGAGATAAGGATGTTGTGTTTTGTAGCTTTATGGTAGGGCAATTCTTTTAGAGTCATTTATTCCTGCACCGACAGAACTTGAAGTGCATAAAGTATAAACATATTAATTTTATTTCATTAAGCTTTAAAACAGTTTGTTTTTTGTTTTGAATTTTTTAGTCCATTGAAAATTTAGGTAAAATTTTATTTGAAATTTTTATAAGAAAAATATTTCTCAGAGATGCTGAAGGAAACGACAAAGCTAATGATAGAGAGTCTGCGATGTGTAATTTTTCACGAGTGCTTTTAGGTGAGGTTTTAAAAAAAAATTTTAATTGTTTATGAAAATATTTATATCGAGTAAAAATTTTTAAAAAATAAAATTAGAAATAAATTTTGAAACATTTTTTTAATTTAAATAAAAAAACAATCAGAAAAGCATAACACAAAAAACAATTGCAAGAGATGAAAGTGGAAATATCAGAGAGAAATGACAAATGGACAAAAAGATGATGGCTCGCTGTAAGGCTTTTTCGTGCTATCAGCCTGCATCAATTAGCAAATTAAGTCAGGAATGTCCATTGAAGATCGTGGTGAGATGTAATTTGGAATTGCTTGAAGGTATTAAAAATTAAAAATATCTCTATTTTTATGAAAAAATATTAAAAATTTTTGTAGCATTGTTAAAGCCTTAAAGAAGACTAGTGGAGTTTTGAAAGTGTTTTGAACAGTTTATGCGGATTGTATATCAACGTTCCCATAGGGTGCCTAGTTAATTGAATGGCTTGGAAAGAGATTAAAGTTACTAAATTGAATGGCTTTTAAATGGCCAACATTACGATTATTTGAATATTAAATTTAGTACAACTACATTATAAATTTGCTGGTATTTTAAAAATTCAGTATTTACTTCAGAAAAGAGAGTAATCTAAATAAACCGACCATAGAAGCTTTGCAAACAAGAAATAACTTTCCAAAACAAATAAAAAACAATACACGACACATTTTTTCATGAATAATATACGCCTATTTAATTATCCTTCAATATTAGTTTATGGTTATAGAGAAATATCATTAAAAACATACAATCACTGTTCGCAAACACTTGATACTCACCTGGTCTCCCTGATTAACTTTCGATAAGAAGATTATTGAACCAGTTGCTTTGAATTGATTTTCTTATTTTCACTTGAAAATCTTCATTTTTGAGTTCAGAGGTATGAAAGCGTGGTTTATATATGCATGGAAGAGTGTTTATTTTTCTTATGTTTCTCTGCAGAAAGATCAAGTATCAATTTATTTGACTTCTGCAACTATTTATTTACCGATTATCATTCGAATTTACACAAACTTTTAACCTACAAAAGTCGGGAGGATAGACCCAATCATATATACCCCATAGAAATATAAGTTTATATGCAAAACTCCCATGGAATATTCATATACATACGTGCTTTTGTCTAGACATATATAAGCATAAGTTTCAGTACTTTTATGTATAGAACAGAATCAATAAGTGTGTGTCAAATACAGGTAAAAACATAATAATCAAATTATTTGCATACAGTGTTTGTACATGAAGAAAATGACGGTGGAGATTATCTGGAGTGCTTGAAACTTGTGAGACTATTGTATCAATGATAAGACCGATGACTTGGGAAAAATTTCAAGCGATGAAATTTTAATCCCGTCTTCTAGGAATGCCTAAATGGTTTATAATAGAATTTAAAAGGAGGTCTGAAACGAAAGCATTAAATATTGAAACATAACTACACGCTGGTTGAAATTGACTACATACAAATGCAAAACTCACTGGATATTAAAAACTATTTTGGCATTTAATCCTCAAATACATTTAATCTTGTGAATATATTTATATACTTGCTCTTTTAAAAATACATGAATAGATTCTCACATTTAATTTTTGTAAACATGTATTTCTGGCATTATATTCTTATAGTTTATGATGAAGTTCATGAATAAAGGTACATAAACTGTAGTTTATATATTCTTATTAAAAATTAAGCCAAAAACGCTTTAACAGTACTTAAATATTAGTTCTAACGGTATTCTCTAAGGATAATTTAAATTTTCTTTGTAGTTAATTTTTAAGAAATATTTAAAATTTCTTTCATCAAATTTTCGAAACAGCCATCTTTCATGTTATTTACCTACACCATGAAAAATTTGAACAAATTTCAGTTGCTAAAGATGTTTATCACATGTAGCCCAAAGAAGGTGTTTAGATGAAGCATATCAAAATAAGCATTTTGAAAAATTCCTTTTTCGCGGCAATTTATCAAATTAATTAATTCCTCTTGTTGTTAAATAGAGGAGCAGATCAACGCTTTTCACAAAAACATCGGGAACTGAATGGTGGTAATATAATGGATTTCAAGGGCTTTCATCGATCGATGAAGCTAATGAATGTTAATACATTTTAATGATTGAATTCATATTAATCATTTTGAGATTTTGGTTTTGGTCATGCAAGATCCACACACAGTTCCGTTCGATTGTTTTGGCTTCCATTGGCTTTTTTGACACGCGTTAGTTCCATGCTTTGTAGTTTGTTTATTGGTTAAAAAACTAAAAAAAAATGTTTTTTCGTTTTATTTTAAACCAGGTTGTTTAAAAACTAATATGAACATATAAAAAAATATTTTTTAAAAATAATATCAAGATTAAGTATATGAAGTTAGGGCTATAATTAAGAGCTTAGGGAAATAATGACATTATACCTCGTCAATATACTGCAGCGTGTCATGATTAATAACTGTTTAATGATGACACGGTAGAGATGAAAAGATAAAAAATCCAGCTTAGAATATATAATTACTAAAAAATATATTTCAAAGACGAAATTAGTTTGTAAAATACTGTAGGCATTGAATACTTCTTTTTTTTATAAAAAGCTAATTAAAAATTGGCTTGTGGAAAAAAGACAACAATCAAAAGATGAATACGTTGAAAAATTTCTATAAAGTTGATTATAATTTTTACAAAATAATTTTAGCCATTAATCAATTTACGGTACATTTAAATTTAAATATAAATTACTTCAGACAGAACTAATAATTGCAAAAAACACCGTTGTGGCATCTAAGTAAGGAAATGTGCTTTATACCTTAAACTTTCTTTATTTAAATCATTGCGAGCACACACTGCACGTGGACACAGCTATGTACACTAGCTGCGTGGGTTGCACAAGGAATATCGATGTGATCGTGGGTTTTTTGGTCAAGAAAATTTTCTTCAGTAAGAATTTGGCGTGTGTAACGAAGAATATTTGGTTTTAAGATTTGAAAAAATGGTTTTCAAGTGCAAAATGTTTTTAAATTTGTTTTGAAAAGTTAGTTGAAAAATTTTGGAGAGTATAGAAGATTGAAAGCATCTGTAAGAGAATAATCTTCAGTCAAGTAAAACGAATCTGCAAGCTGTTTTTGAAATTAATTAAAGTTGAACAGTTTAATGGAGTAGTTTTTTGCACGTCACTTGAATCTCAGACCATGAAGTATTACCAGGTATGTGTGCAAAAACAAATTTAAGCCAAAACATGTTTGTAAAAATTAACATGATTTGAGTTTTGCAACATTGCTCTAGCTTACAATTTAAATTTGATACAAGGTTGTTTGCAAAAACGCATTAGAGTGAACATGATATTTTAAAATTTCACTTTAACAGAACTTTTTATTTTCTATTTTCTCCATTGAACTGATCATCAGCATTAACTCTGTACCAACAAGGAACATCTATTTTGATGCTTATAAAAATGACAATGATGATTTCTTAGATAAAAGTATTATGAAAAACTACAAAGAGTACAAAGAAAGGACCAACTTGAACAGTATTAACGTTAAAATACCTCACAATTATAGCAATCAGAATGATTATAAGCAACAATCTAGCAGATATTACGAAAATTATGACAAGGCTGTTGGCTTGGCGAGCAAAGCACCCGACAAGTAAAGGAAATTTCTGTTAACTATTGTATATATCTTTTTTATATTTTAAAAATAAATATAAATTTTGAGTGTGTTTGAAACGTTCATAAGAATTGACGTATTAGATTTTCTTCATCAATTTCTCTTAAAGAAATTCACAAATATTTGTTAGCCCGAAGAAAATCAAGAAAAGAGACATAACAAGACTCAAGTCGATAACTCCAAACACCAAGTATAAAAACCTTGAACTTATATGAAAATACAAAATAATTAATGGATATGATCAAAACCTTCATGTTATGTTTCATGTCTTCAGGCCCTCAATTCTTGTAGAAAGACTATTACAGAACTATATAAAAACTGATCCTCCTTCTCAAAGTAATTTGACATCTTTTATTTTTATTTAATTTCATGTAAAACAACGAAAATAAAATATGTACCAATATGCCTTTAATTTAAAGGCAAATCATTGGTAATGATACTAAATAATAGTTTAAATGCAAATAGTCAATTTGAAGCTGGCCAAACTAAGTAAGCATGAAATGTTTCAAAGCATAATACCTTCTTCAAAATGATTTATAGGTGCTACTGAAGTGCAACTTGGAGTCTACGTAATTAGCATTTACTCAGTCAACGAGCAGACCATGGTTTGAAAAATTATTTTTTCAACATTCGTTCATCTAAGTTTCAAAATATATAAAAAAATAAGTATAAAAAATAATCTTCAAAAATTGAAAGGCTAAATTCAATATTTGTAAATGTTGCAGGATTACTCAATAAGTATGTACTTGCGACAAGCCTGGATCGATCCCAGGCTGGAGTATTTGAAGTATGACATGACATACGGGGATCTGAGAATGGGTAAAGGAAGTTGGAACAAAATATGGATTCCAGACACTTTTCTCAGAAATGAGAAAGGTTATTCGAATTTTTTATTTTTATTCAAGCTTTGCTTAGTGGTAATTAAGTGGCCTATGTTTCAAACCGAAGTCTAAGCTTCGAATAAAAACATTACAAAATCCATTAAGTTTATAATAATCGAGAAGTTTTCTCATGTAAAAACTATATGAATATAAAAATAAGATATAACTTCAAACATAAGGTGCAAGTTTCCATTCAGTCACAGTGGACAATCGTATGATGAATTTGAACGAGACAGGGAGGCTGTGGTATGTTTCTAAGTAAGCCTATGTATTTTGATATTATATATAAAATTTAAAGTTGCATTTATAAAACTTAAGTAATTATTAATAAGCTCGTAATTAATTTTTTTAATAAAATATATCAATTTATTTGATAAATTAACGTTATTTTTATCATCATAACGCAGAATCACTGCTACCTTATCGTGTCTGATGACTCTAGAAAACTTCCCAATGGACACTCAAATATGCCCGATGGCTTTCGAGAGCTGTGAGTAGCGCTTTGTATTTATCGATAGCGTTGAGTGTTCTTAACTAGTGTTTTATATTTTTTTTATATAAAAATTGTCTGTAACTTAGTTTTTATTTATATAACTACCTCCTACCTCTACCGGGTGTCAGATTATGTATATTAACAACAAAATTATTCATCTTAGTTTATTACCTTTACTTGCAATTTTTATTTAACAATAATTTATCATTGAACTGCTACAGTTGGGTATGAGTCGAAAGTAATGTACTTCAATAACATGCCTGACATGATCCAGCAATCGGATGACCTCCAGCTGCCCCAATTCACACTAGTACAGGCTTATCACAGAAACTGCTCACAGTCTTATGTTGGAGGTTCAACATTCATCGAGGGGTTTTAAAGCATGTTCAAGATATTGTATTATTGCAGGTCTTTATCCGTGCTTAGAAGTGAACTTCATTCTCAAAAGAGATCTAGGATATTTCTTAATTCAGGTTTACAGTAAAACCCCGTAATATTCAATTAGTTTAAAAAACTGTATTGAAAATTTTTATCAACCATTTAATTCAAACTTTTTTTGATTTTTTTTACATTATAGGTGTATGTACCAAGTGTGTTGATTGTCATTCTGTCTTGGGTCTCCTTCTGGATCAACGTAGATGCATCTCCTGCCCGAGTCTCCATCGGCCTCCTCACCGTCCTCACCACTACCACCATGAGCAGTGGAGCTAGGTGATCATATGATTGTTATGGTGGTCACCTTATTTAACTCGAATGTTTTGTCAACCAAATATTAACTAGAGAAGTTTTATGAAAGAATTTATATCAATAAAACATGGAAATATTATTTTAAAATAATTAAAAAATTTTTTTAGATTTTCAACTGATATAAATTGAAAAGGAAAGTATCAATATTACTACCTCAAAAATGTTCATGTATCTATAACTGATACTGGCTGACAGATCGACTCTTCCAAGGGTTTCCTACATCAAGGCCATAGATGTGTGGATGATCGTGTGTCTGGTTTTTGTGTTCACTTCCCTTATTGAATATGCCGTGGTTAATGTTCTTGCCAGAAAGGTAATGAGAAAGTTTTGTTTGAAAAAATTTTTAAACCATAAAAAACTCATCTTGTTCTTAAAATACGCAATTAATTTAGTTCGTTAACCACTTTTTTATTAACTCTATTAATTTATCGAATCTTTCACCAGAGTACAAAGCCCAATCGTGGGCAAAACACAGGCCCGATTCTTAAAAGAAATGCTCCAAATTCATGTGTTACAATGCAGCAGGTATCACTATAATAACTATGTCTTTTAGATCTGAATAAATCATATATATAGTTTGAAGTATTCAAGTATTTTGTAAAAATTTAACTTTATAAATAATTATCATTTTATTTTATAAGAATAAAATTAATATTTTTGAAGGCTCAAAGGAGGAAAGCAGCACCTTTGGCTAAATGCTGCAAGGTACGCATGAATTGAAATTTTGAATGTATATTCACATATAACATCAGCACTTTATCTAACTATTAACACCCAGCCTAAAGAAAAACCTTCAACAAACGCTCCAGAAGCAGATGGAAAGAAACGGGCCAGATCTGTCGACAAACTTTCTCGTAAGTTCTTCCCTCTGGCCTTTACATTTTTCAACTGCGTCTACTGGGTTTATTACTTCAAACAACCAGAGTAAATTATGTCAATCCAATTTATTGATTTGGAAAATGGATTTTATCATGTTCAAACTTGTGTTTATATTCCCGTTTTAAACATTAATTTTTTCTGGTTTGTTTTAGATGCATTTGTACTTATTTGATTCAGAAGACGTGCTAGCTTAGGAACAATGGCGTAATGCTTTAGAAACATTAATGATAGTTGATTAGTATTAGTGGAGGTTGTAAGATTGTATCAGTATTTTGAGTGTTTTATCTTTTAAGTTTTTATATTCAATTATGGAAATATTTTATACACATTTCGCCACATTTTACCCATGGACCAATTTTAATACCTTTTCACGGCATTTATTCCTCTGTTAAAATGGTTTCAAACATAAGTTTGAAGAATGATTTCCAAGCTTTACAAACATATAAAATTTTTACTTATTTTATTATTTCCAATTATTTTCGTCAAGTTTATTTTTTTTAAATGTAGTATTTCGGGAATTGCAGATCTGAAAAATTGTTGTTCTTGTTTGAAGTTCTAACGATAATGATAATTGATAACTGGTAAACTTTTATGCATATAACTAATAATTTATAATATATTCTCCTGCGACCAAATCTTAATAAAACTGAGTTAATTTAAACTTCACAATTTTAAGCTTTCTTAATACAAAATATCTTTATTGAATTTTATAAAAAATAAAAATGTTCAAAACTCTAAAAAATTCAAATTTTTTGCTTCATTATTAAAAACAACGGAATATAAAATTTATTGAAAAAATATGCATAAACTCTAGGTTTTGTATTTATTCGTTCCAAGCTGTATGTCCAAGCGTATAAGACGGCATGGTATCAGCTGCTTATGCATGCACGTATGGTGCTCGAGATTCATACACAATCTCTGCAGAAACCCAGCCCTGCAGTTTTGACATTTGAAATTGAGTTTAACATAAAATAAAAAGGTATTTGTAGTTTAAGAACAGTTTTATGTCGGAAGAATTTGATAACTTGCTCGGGTGATTGCTTATGTTGAAACAATTATGTTGCAGGTCAGTTCAGTTTCTAAAGCATATTCCAATAAGAGTTTAAATATAACTAGTTAATTCAAGCTCTGTAAACCAAATTTCGTTTTTATTTATCTTTCTTATTTATCTATTTATCTTTCTTTAAACGTGATAATGTTTAATGTTTTACAGAAAATAATTTTGCAAACGTTTCTTTTTCATATGGTTTTTTGTGGGCCAGTCAAAAACATTAATGTTTTTCCCGGACTCAATATTGAACCTATCGTTATCAACAAAGACTTTTTAAACTCAATAAATAAAACAAAGAATATCAAAAATGATTCATACATCCTAAACTCCAACTTTGAAGATATGAATTATAGAAAAGACTACATTCAGATGATCGACTATAAGCAAAAAAGCGCTACAGAGAAAGCAGATGATTTGTATGCTGATTATGACAACGCTGCAAGAATTAAACTACATGATTATTCAAACAAAAAGAGAAACTCTGCTTACATAAACAGAAAAAGGTGATTGTATTCTCATATCGCATCTAAAATAATGCAAAAATCTTAGCATTTATAAAACCACAAATACATTCATGAATCATCATTGGAATTTAATTATAGTTCAACCCAACCTAACCAGTTACAAGAAAATAAGAAGAGCTTTGGCTCATCTTTATTCAATAAGACCGACCACTAAGTTAGTTTTATTCGCACCGTTATTACAGTTTTATGCTTGTAGAACAAATTGTCATTTGAAAACTTCTTTACAGGCCATCTTTATTAATGGAAAGATTATTGCAGAATTACATAAAGATAGATCCTCCCTCAGTTACCCACAAAAGTAAGGTTTAATCTATCAAAGCTTTTGTGGTACTTAACTTATAATAATAAACTTTTAGAATTATATGTTAGTTCATGTATTTGAAATGCTTTGTTAAAAAGTTTCCAAGAAGGTATTTTTTATATTTCCTTTTATTTTAAAGTGATAGCAATTCGATAGAAAAGTAAAAAAAAGAATTTTATGAAATATTAAAAATCAATTTGCTTATGAGCACTACGTATAAAAAGATATATAGAAATCTTTTTAATCAAAGTTTGTTCAATAATAAGAGTTTTCAAGTTGAATTCTCAAAATCCAGATGCAACAAGAGTTCAACTGGGTGTGTTCATTATAAGTGTTTATTCTGTCAACGAGCAAACTATGGTAGCTATTAACAATTTTACTCATACAAGAAAGTAAAATTTTCAAAATTGAAATTTATAAGTTAAAAATTTTAAATAAAAATCTCAAAATTAGAAGTGGTTAGACGTTAACAAATACGATTGGTATATTGCATCATACATTAAAATGAGTACATTAAAGAGTATATTTTTATTAAGGATTACTCCGTTAGTATGTATTTACGTCAATCGTGGAATGACCCGAGGTTGTCATTCACCCGATTCAATATGACATACAACAAGTTAAGAATGGGGACTGGAAGCTGGAACAACATTTGGATCCCTGATACTTTTCTCAGAAACGAAAAAGGTCTTTAAATAATTATCTGTAATTTCTATTTTAAGATTCAGATGAACACAGGATTATAAATTAATTTCAAGAAACCGGAGAATAAAGTTTAGTTTAAAATTTCAGGCGCGAGTTTTCATAAAGTAACTGTTGAGAACAGATTTTTATCGCTGTATAATGAAGGAACGCTTTGGTACGTTACAAAGTAGGTTTATTTATCACGAAAGACGAAAAAACCCTGTATTTATGCACTCAATTTAAAAAAATTCAATTTGATTACTTTAATTAGAATTGAAACTCACCACAGAATCACAGCCTCCCTCTCTTGTCCAATGAGATTAGAAAACTTTCCCATGGATACTCAAGTTTGCCCTATGGCCTTTGAGAGCTGTGCGTGAAGAGTCATATATAGAATTAAATCTTTTTTTTATTTTAAGTTATTAAATGTGAGGTTAATATATGAAACTTATAATTAGTTCTGGTATCATTTTCATTATCAGTCGGATACCAAATGAACACGATGTTCTTCAAGAGTATGACCAAAATGATAGATAAGAAAGGAGACCTACAATTGCCTCAATTCACTCTTGTGAACCACACACACCGAGATTGCTCGCAAAACTATACTACTGGTTGTTGACGTTATTTGTTATTTTGTTACTCTATCGAAATTTATTTAATATAATCTTTTATTTTAATACGTGAAGATTTATAAAGCATTTTTCATCATTGTTATTATCATTGCAGGATCTTACCCTTGCTTGGAAATTAATTTTTTCCTCAAAAGAGATTTGGGATACTTTTTGATTCAAGTATTTTTATTTATACATATAGTTTTAAATATAGTAAAAGAACCCAACTTGAATTAAAAGATCTGTTGAAGATAAACAAAAAACAAATCAAAAACGAAATCCTTATAGGTGTATGTACCAAGCGTGTTGATTGTCATTCTGTCTTGGGTCTCTTTCTGGATCAACGTCGATGCATCTCCTGCCCGAGTCTCCATCGGCCTTCTCACTGTCCTCACCACCACCACCATGAGCAGTTCAGCCAGGTCAGTTAGTAAAATATCTTCATAGCTCTTTAATGGATTATTTGAGTTATAAAACCTTCAAACATTGTATGTGTAGGTTTTTGATAATCTTAAAAATAAAAGTATACATTTTCATAAAAATGCAACTGATTTTAACTGACAGGTCGACCCTCCCAAGGGTTTCCTACATCAAGGCCATAGACGTGTGGATGATCGTGTGTCTGGTGTTTGTGTTCACTTCCCTTATTGAATTCGCTGTAGTTAATGTCCTATCCAGAAAAGTAAAATTCATAGTTTTTCTTATGATTGTTTTGAAAAGGTTTAAATATGACTAAATCCAAACTTGGTGACAAAAAGGTGACAAAGCCCAAAAGGCCCATAAGCCAGCACCCAGGACCTATCTTGAAACGCAAAACTAGCAAAAACTGCTGCGTTTTAGTACAACAGGTTCCAATTAAAAATAGTATACAAACATTTAATAGAAAACTCTTTGAAATTTAAGGATTAATGTATAAAAAAATAATCTATATATCAATCGGAATTTATTCGTTGAATTTGTTCGAAGGTGCAGAGAAGAAAGATTAATTTTTTGAACAACTGCAGATTCTGCAAGGTTATTTTGAGTTTACTTATTAATATTTTTGTTCAAAGCTCATAAGATATGCTACAATTTTTTAAATATTTTTTCATATTGTGGTTACAATAACATTCAACAAGGATTTTTAGATATAAAAAAATATCTTGCATCCACATTGACTTGTTGTTTTTGTGCCCTAAGTATATTTGCAACTGCTTTAGTTTTAGTTTTTATGACACATTACGCCAAGCTTCTTGATCTTGTTTTCAAACCTTTCATTTTTTTAATTTTTCTAAAGATTATAATAATATAAAAATAAAATGTATAATTTGAAAAATACGGATTTTCAGTTTGTCGGTAATAATAAACTTCAAATGTTTCAAAAATTCTTTCATTATATCATATCTTATCCACGAAATATCAATTTTTCAATTAAAACATGATTGCTTCACAGTCGAAGGACAAGGCGGCAAACGCTCCAGAACCTGACGGCAAGATGAAGGCCAGATCCGTGGACAAATTATCCCGCAAAATATTCCCTTTAACATTTACAATATTCAACTTCATTTATTGGATTTATTATCTGCAACAACCTGAAAAGACGGTGGTTTGAAAGCGTATGGTATTTCAAGATTTAATTATGCGTGCCAAGCTTGACTTTTGAAGGTGTTGAAACCTTTGAAACTCTTAAACCGTATTAGACATTTTCGAAAAATTTTCGCAGTCAGTTTTTTTTATTAGATACGCGGAGACAACGAATTCATTTATTAACTGTTAAATTGAAAAATATACATCCAAATCCTATAAACCACATGAAATGCAATAGATTCTACTCATGAATATAAAACTAAGCTAATCGATTCGTTGAAATCATCAACAAAGACGCTTATCAACCAAAAAATAACCTGATTCGCCTACATTGTAAACGTATCCGGGTTGAAATAATGATTCAAGTTCTAATAAATTACAAAAAAAAAAACAGACTTTATTACTTTTGTTTGCCTTCATACATTCAAATGAGTCTGTTTTCACTGTCTTCCATTAATTCATTGAACTCTCAATAGGGGTTAAACACACGAAAAGTGGATGTACACCCGGTGACGACTAAGAGCAAACGCCAACCAAAAGTCCATCCACTTTGAACATGTTTACAGTTACCAATCAAGAAACAGTTATGTAGTTAATCTTTTGGATTAGTTGCTAAATTTTAATAAAGTTAGACTATCACATAGTTTTTTATGGTTATTTTATTACACAATAAGTTATGCAGCTTTCATAATTAGATGAAAATTTGATTAAGTACGAAATTGATTTCAACTTACATGTAAATAAAAATATTTTACCAATTAAAAAAACATATATTGTGATTGAAAACAGGCAATACAAAATATAAAACTAAAAACCGTGAAATGAACGGCGAATAAGCAAATATATAGAAACTAGTAGGAACGTGAGATCACATGTATAAACCAATACATGTACTTTGACCCCATTGCTGTACCAAGATCTCTAAGCCTTACCAGTGGTCTTGTGAGAGAAAATACCAGTTATCTGTGATTTTAACGTTATTTGATTCATTGTTTATTAATATGATTAAACTATGTGTATAATTTTGCTGTTTTACACATTATATCTATTTGTTTCGTAAAATTAAAAATTTTACAACTTCAAGCACTATAAAATACGAAACATTTTAATAAATTGTCAAAAGCTTTTCGTAAAAAAGCTTAAAAAAGCAAGCCTAGTACTTTGACGAAAACCCTGTTAAAATGAGATATAACAAACTTACATGAAGACCGGTTTAGACGAAGCATTATAAAGCACCTAAAATTATCCCTAATTAACACATTATTAGCCAAAAATTTTCAAAATATGCGAAAAAAACACAAAAGTTGAACAGATCTCCTACGGGCCTTGGTTTAAATATAACACGCGCACTAGACGCATATACTTGTAAAGAGAAATATGGATTATGAACAAATGTGTATGGTCATATGCATATATATAGTGGTGATAAACTTTGGCCAAGTATTTCTAAAACAATTGAACCGATCCCAGAGATTTTTATTATTAAACTGTATTGTTGCAATTTATGTGATCGAAGACATTTTCATTCTAATCTACTATTTGGCTTATGTTTATTATTTATTTTATTTTTGAATTTAAAAATATATATTTCCATTAAATTATTTCGAATCAGCCATGATTACATGAATCTATCGTTGTTGAAAAAGTAAAACAATTCCAATATGCGTCCATTTAAGCTCTTAAACTCTATATTAAGTTTCTCATAAACTTTCATTGAACCAACCAAACTTTGACCGATTAAACGTTCCAATTGACCTAGTTCGTTGAGTATTATACCATAGCATTTGCTTGGCTACCTATTGTGTACTTTGGCCAAATAGATCATCGTGATAAATCTGACTTAGTTTTGAATTAAATTTATAATACTTTATCTGACTCTTAACAAGTTGTTAATTGAGATGATGGATGAATGAATTGATAAAAAATAAATTATTCAATTTAATAAATACATTTGATTAAAAGTGATCTTTAAATAATTTAATTGAAAACCGAAATAAGTTTAATGAATATTTTCACTTAAAATTCGTCATTCCCAAAGATAAACTTTAAAATTATAAACTGAATACAAAATCCTAAACTAAATAAACAAAACTTAGATAATTTAGATTTCAAAAAATCATTCAAAACGAAGTTTTTTATACAAATGGTTCATAAAGATTTCCTCAAGCTCATCATCATCATCATCCGCTACATTCCTGTTGTTGTTAGTTTGGTTCATTGAAATATAATCATAATTGCTCAGATCTATGTTATAGCCCTCAAAACCATTTTCACTTTTGTTGAGAATTTCCTCTCCATAGTTGTTGTTGGTGTTTTGATCGTCATCATTAGGACATTTCATTTCGAAGTTTGGCTTGAAAAACTCACTTCTGTAGTTTTGATGTAAAAGAGATTGTCTTTCGTCAACGTTTTCTTTATTATTCTTACCTTTTTTCTTATAAATATTCGTTAGTTTGTTAACTAATGATTTTTTTTTTTTTTCTGTTGAAGGCGAAGTTTCGAGCTGGTTGGCGCTTCCAGGCTGGCTAACTGAGAGCATGCCACTCGAGCATATTTCGTTATATATGGTCAAATTGTTATCAGCTTTTTCAGCCAACTTAATAGGTTGAAGGTCTATAGTTTCAATACTTTTGTTAGACATTTCTTTACTACTAGAATTTTTACTAAAGTTTGTCCAAAACTGCCTGAAAGGACCTTTTGAAAACTTGTTAGCATTATTAAATGATAAATCTCTCCTGCGACTGAAGCAATCATAAAGCAGCAATAGAACGACTATAAAAAGTACACCGCAGGAAATGCTCAAAACTATAGTGCTCACTCGGTACCAATATTCACTTAGTTCAACCGATTTTTTTTCTTTAGCATTTCTTTTTACAAAAATATCTGCAAATGCATCTCTTTTGTTGTGTTTGTCGTTCTGCACTTGTTCCGTTACAATTCCAAGCTCTTTGTCGCAGCCATCAAACTTTGAACATATACCTTTCCAGGAAATAACATTAAAAATTTTCTTAGATGTGTTCCGTTTCGCTTTACCGCAACATTCTTTTTTAACCAATTCTTTTTCCATTAGAAGATTAATTTTGTTTTCGGTAATATTATCCACGGATGATATGAAGTAATTTTCAAGTCCATCAGAAGGTTTTGTATTTTCTCTACGTTTATCTTCAACAATAATTATTTTCAAATTTTCAAAGCAGCTGATGTCCTTTTGGGATAATAATTGCAAGCTGTTCCACGAAAGAATAAGTTTTTCAATCTGAAAAAAATTTTGAGTTCATTTAAACATAAAGTTTTTTATTTCTTGGCAGACGCTTTGAAGTTAAATTAAGTTCAAATGCTGTACAAGCATTATTGTGGATATCTTAGCTAAAACGCAAACTTCACATACATATGGGTATTGCCGTGAACACATCTGCAAATTAGTATTTTGGTAGCATTGGAGACTTTGATTATTTAATTTGCACGAGTCCAAACAAGAACCATAGCAATAGTTGATTGTTGTGATGGATACTAAATAAAACAAAAGTATCATTTTCGAGAGCTTTTAAAAATATTTTTTCTCCGGTTGAACTTTAGCACGAATCTTCATTATTATAACGTTTATTAGTAAACAACATTTCTACGTCATCTCAATCTTTTCAAAACAAATATTATTTAATTATTTTTAAAACGCATTTAAAAAATTTTGGTAAATTTATTTAAAAGAATGATTTATAAATCAACTCGGATTACTAAATTGAATTAGGCTGAATTGTTGCAAATATAACGAAAAAAATATCTTACACCAAAATTAGCCAAAACCTATTTTCTTCAAAAAACAACAAAAATTAATGAAATTTAAATAAGCGGCTGGGAATGATTAGAGTCAATTTGAAGAGGTACTTGGAGAGGTAGGGTGAGAGAGAAACAGACAAATACAATAGCTTGATTGGGTAGGTCAGTAGTGAGTGATATAGAAAAAGTATATTTTTTACAGTGAAATTTAGAAAGTGTTAAATTTACAATACAAAACTGAAATCGATTTAAAAGATGACAGCAAAATTTTGAAAAAAAACAAAAAATTTTCAAATAGTTCAAAAAGAATGTAATATTGTATACATAATGTATTTAAATATAAAATTTTCGACAAAAAAGTTATACTAATCAATAAATTTCTCAAGATATTAAATAATAAAAAAATAATTTTTTTTGGAGATTGAAAGTCTCAAAAACAAATAAATTAATAATCTTCGGCCATCAGCAAAACCACCAAAGAAGACCACCCAGTGAAGGGGTGACTACCTTTGCCTTCTCCAGTAGCATCATCATAGTTCTCCCATACGTAACCACTACGCATGTATTGTTTGTATATATTATCAATTAAATTCTTGCGCAGCAGATGATAAATGCGATCTGCGGCAGCTGAGTGGGGTCCATCGATAGAACGATAGTGATGTAGGGCTCCCACCGCCAAGTAGTTAATGTTTATCCATATGGCTCCTCGCCAGTAGGGCGGATCATGTTCTGTGTTGTGGCGTTTGTATGTTGCTGAACTAGCAGCCAAAGATCGCAAGCCATACGGTGTCCATAAGAGCCTTTCATCTACGAGATCTACTAATATCTTAGCTAGTTGTGGAGAGTCAGCTGGTAAGAGTTTCAATAAGAACGGGAAGAGAGATATATACCCGAATTCTGTATCAACGAATCGTAAAGTAGGTTCCTTGTGCACAACTCTAACTTTCTCCAAGTGTACCTGAGGCGGAGGGCGTTGGTTGGGAGCAAGGTTTTTTGGTGGTTGAGGTCGTTTCAAGGAAACATGAGTTGAATGGAGCCCGTAGTCGCTGAATCTGTGTTTACACAATAATTTCATTGAGTTACACTACCAGCAAATTCTATAGAAATACTAACTTTAAAAAAATCTGTTTATAAAGATTTTTTGGCTAGATTTAGAAAATTAATTTTTAAAGTATAAAGTTAACACAATGAAACCTTCCTTGTTCTTCAGACCAATGAAGATGAACAAGCAGATCAGGATCAGATAATAATTTGTAAGTATTTTCGAAATCTTTCCAACCATCCTTCTCTAAATATTTACCTATTGTAGCCAAAACCTGACAAGAATATTTAAAATGATCTCAAATTCAATAAAATAATGAAAGATTAATATTTAATGGATTTTTTGAAAGTTCAAGTCTTTTCAATAATATATATATATGAACGCTGAAGTGAAGTCTGAAACTGAGTTTGTTTAAAACTTCAGAGTAGATAGTGTTGCTTGATGTCACAAACTATCAATAAATAAAATCAAAAAAAATTTAAATGATTCAAATTTTGAACATAATGCAATAATAATTACTGGAAACATGAATGAATAAATAAAAATTATCAAAGTATTGCCCTTTTTTGAGGATTTATTTTCAAAAAACAATTAAGAAAACATCTATACATGATGTCTCTGAAGAATGAGTAATTAATATCTAATGTGAAAATATATAAAAAAACAATCAAACAGTCTACCTTGGCCATATATGCTATCCAGCACCTAAGGTCAACATGTCTTTCATCTTCAGAAGGATGACTAGCTCTTGGGTAATCATCGAGACCTGATACATACATGAAAATTCTAATCAATAAAATGTAAACTGTGTTTATAAATGATAAAAGCCTACCTGAAGTCAGAGTTTTAGGATTAAGTTCTCTAGTGGTGGTGGCGTTTCGACCTTTCCAACAATATGCAGAATCATGTTTGGAGGATTTTTGAGTGTTGTTAAACCATTGGAACCAGGCTACCAGACGAGGATAGAGCTTTTCAAACAAAACTTTTTCCTGGCTCTCACTAGAGTTTTTTAATGCCAAATGCTTGGTTAGTTTTTCTAAAGTAAGAAAAAGAGTAGGAGGGTTAGCATTGGTATTGTGTTGAACAACAAACTCCCATGGAACTCTGGCAGTGGCTTCAGATCCTAAAATTTGTTCTCTTGGAATCCAACCTTCTTTGTTGATCAACTGCATCCAATGTGAAATTATGTCCAAAGAAATTTCTTTGTTCCATTTGCTAATTAACAAATTATGAAAACCTTCATCCCAAAGAAAGCCTCGAGGAAAAAATGATCTAGAAGGCACTGCTGTATAGAGAGAAGCTGGCCAATAATGAAGAGGTTGAAGGTTGTATGAGGATTGAACTATGGAAGAACCATAAAAATAACTGATTCCTCCTACCAAATTACTGAAAATTTTCTTAGCAAAATCAATTTGTTGTTCAGAAAAACTCTTTTCATGAAGTTTAAAAGTATTTTCAAATTTTGTATTGAATGCAGCTATAGAATCAGTGAGATGGCTATCAAACAAAGAACCTGTCAACTTTTCAGGTCTATAAGAAATGCTATTTGATTCATACAAAACATCAATTTCAAAAGGAAGAACAACAGTAAGTTGTGAAACAATAAAATTTGCCTTTGCTTCATCCATGCCTTCAGGCATTCTATTTCCAAGTAATGAAAGAATTTCAACACCTTTGTGTTGTGCAAAATTTAAGTTATGCAGAATGGCGTGTTTCAAATCTCCAAGGTTAGGAGGTACAGCTGTCACTAAATAATTATGGGCTATAATTGACTTTCCATAGACTTGCTTGTCAGTTTTAAATGATAGTTGGAATAATCCTGTATCTTCACTACGGCCCCTGATACCATTCAATCTATCACCTACTCTTGTGGCAGCAATGAAACCAGCATTATTTTCTAAAGACATATACATAAATAATGAAGCTACATGATTTTCTTGTTTTTTTAGAGTTTTCTGCATAAATTTTATAGGAAAATTTAGACATGAAACTTTTTATAATCATTTTTTTAAATAGGTTATGTTTGAACCTTAGGCAAAAGTTTAATTCTTGCAGTCCAATCTCCACCATTTTCTCCTCCAGGCTTCTTTATAAATTCACTTTTAACTAAAAAATCTTTTTCTTCTACTTCATGTACTCCAAAATTGATACCATCATGGTGAGTCCAGCCATAGGTTTTTAATCGATCATCTTGACTACACCAATGCCTAATATCTGGAGGCATTTTTACAAATTGCTGCATCCACATTATACCTGAAATCGTATTTTGTTTTTGAATAAAAATTTTTTTGTTAATTTAAAAAAAAACATTACCAAAATTTGGAGAGCTAGGACTACGAGCCTTCATACCAAAGTATACCCCAGATCTATAAGAACCCCAAAACCTTTGGGGATTCGATGCCGGTGAAGTTGAATTTTTATCAATTATATTAGGAACATTAAGCGGAGTTATAACAAGCTCTTTCATAAGTTTCATTTGCCAAAAATAGCCGGCAACTATAACTGCAATTAAAAACCCAACAGAAAAAATAGCAATATTTTTTGCATAATTAGTACTTTCAAATTGCTTTTTACGATCTTTCATTTGCTTTTGTAATAATACTGATTTTTTGTCTCTATTTTTGTTTGTCTCCTCAGTTGAGCCTTCGGATGATTTGTAAGATACATTTCTTCTGTTACTTGCCCCAGATTTTTTTGCCATTTTGAATGAGAAGTAAAAACTTTTTTAGTTGCAGAACACGTAAAAGCTGTTATTCAAAAATATACGTGAAACTGATAAGCATACGCGCTGTATTATTGACACGTAAACTTGAGAGTAAAATAAATTTATTTACAATTCTAATTTATTAAAAATCTTCATAAAAATTTGAATTTAGGTATAATGATAAAAATTAATTTTGAAATCGTTCAAAATTTCCAAAGCTACGGCACTGTCGACACCATGTTACAAACAACACCAAGACAAACAGGATAGAAAGGTCAACATAGACATAGTCCATAGATACAGTGAAACAAACCATTTGATAGGAGAAAAGCTTTAAGCCTAAATAAAAATAAAAATAAATTTCGAAATCAATAATCTCAAAAAAGCTTCTTGATATTAGACAGATAATTTAATAAATCAAGACTAAGTATTATATGATTTAACAAGCATTATGACTGCATATATGACTAGAAATAAAAAAAACCAAAGATTCGAAAAATACTGCAAATTGTATTATAATGAATCATAGAAATGTATATAAACACAAACTAAACCGTTAAGGATTTAATTTAAGTTAGATGAACATTTGAAAGCAGCTATAGACTAAAATATTGATCTGAGCTCTGAAATACCATAAAACTCAATCTTGAAAACTATTTCTTGAATGTATCTTCAGCACTTTTCAATGCTTCACAAAAACTGGTGTATTGCTTGGCTTGTTTATCATTTGAAGTGTTTAAAGAACTCTTATAAAATTCCTCTGCACTTTTTTCTAACGAACACAAAACATCTCTTAGAAGAAACTTTTGTTGGGGAGGTAATGAATCAACGTACAAAGAACATTTAGTAAAAAGTAGATGGAAATCATCGGAAGAATTGACGTTAACTTTGGCTAATGGCAATTTGTTGGCTATGAAGCTGTTTCCTTTACGAAGGCGATTTATTTTGTTCTGAAAAGACACCAAAGAGTTGATTACAGCCTCTTTAGTAATCACCGGTTCATTAGAATCATCGCGCTCCAATACTTTTTTGAAAGATTGTACGTTATTAGATGTTGATTTGGATTCTTTGGTTTCAACAAGAGGTTTCAATACTGGTAATTTATTTTCTAAACTTTTAAGTTCATTTATCACTAACTGATCGGACTCTGATTTGAGATAACTTTTACGAGACGAAGGAGAAAATGATTTGGGACATGGTCCAAGTGGTTGAGATTTTCTGGCTTCTGAGCAATTGGAATTTTTTGTAAACTTTCTTGATCTTATTGTCGGTAAGGTTGTTTTTTGTTTTTCGTTGATTTCAGCAGCTCCTTCGATATTTTCTAATGGTAGGTCTTCTTTCACTGGAGATTTCAAGTTATTTAATCTTTGTTGAAGTGATTTTTCAAAGTCTTTTAATGAAAGAGAATCCGAGTTTTTATTTAAATTTGTAAGCTTTTTATCTTCCACTTCTTTAATTGAATCATTGTATCCAACATATGAATTATCACAACCTGATAATCGTTTTTCTTTGAGAGCAGCTATTTTCAATCTGGAACTTGGATGATGATTTGAAGGTTTTGAAAAATGATTTGCCGTTTGATTCTCATCATTATTCAATGAATCAATTGTGCCAGAATCGTTTTTCTTATCTAATTTTGATTTATCAATCTTTTTAAGAAAACACAAAAAATTTTTTGATTTTTCTTCACCTTCTAGAGGAGAATTTTGTTTTCCTTCAGAATCAGGTGATGATGCAACTTTATTTAATACAACAGAAAACACACCAGTTTTTGAAGGTTTATTCAAGCATTTTTCTACACCAGCTTGCCAATCTTCTACCTTCTTTCTTAACTCTGGTGTGGGATTTGAAGCGGAGCCTTTTTTTTGTTTTTCAAGACTCGACGCCTGGCTTTTAACATAAAACTCGTTAGATTCCTCTTCAATTTTTTCATTAGACCTTTCAATTTTTTTGCCGATTAAACTTTGAGTCATATTTTGGGGAGAAACTTCTTTGTTCAGTTCAGACAAACGTCTTCTATTCAACTTTTCGGCTAGTTCATCAGAAATAGTAACTGACTTTCGAGGAAGAGTTGAGCAATTGCGACCAGACTCCGTGTTGAAAAAGCCAGGTGCTGGTGAGGAATGACCTGAATCAGACATGTTAATCTCGTCTAAACTATTTTTACTGCCACCTTTCTTCTTTGATTTTGTTTCACCGATACATTTTTTTTCTGCAGCTTCAAGCAGAAAATCAGGAGGAGGAGGAGGGAAAAATGCATCAGGGGTTTTATTATTTTGTTGCCATTCTGTATTTGAAACACTATTAGACGTGAAACGAGTCTGTTTGTTGCTATTTATCGCATTAGTATTATTAAGAATTTGATCGAAGCTACCAGAACGACTAGCAGAAGTTGATAAAAGGTCATCACTGCTGCTTTGTGATTGAACGTGGTCACTGAAAGATTCAGAAAGATTGGACCAGTTGTTAAGTTTCACAGCAGGTGTCAAAGAGGCCTCCCAAACTGCTTCTTTGAAAGATGAAGT
Organism: Pterobdella sp. o SKG-2022; assembly: GCA_964035795.1. NCBI lineage: Eukaryota > Metazoa > Annelida > Clitellata > Hirudinida > Piscicolidae > Pterobdella > Pterobdella occidentalis. Next base: position 9,118,704 of record OZ038320.1, on the reverse strand, counting down.
TCGAGTAGGAGGAACTGGAGCTTTGCGTAAACTGGCTTTTTGTGCAAAGGAACTGAGCGTTGAACCAGGAGAAATGTTACCATCTGAGAGCATGCCAGAACTTTTCCTTTTATCTGTGTACATTTGAGTTTATGAAAATGAATTTAAATACAAATACATATTATTATTTATGAATACAAAAAAGCTATATTCAATTTCTTTTACTTTTTGTTCGTTCTTCATCCCCCTCATCGTCGGCTGCTTCTATTTCACCATCTTGATTGAAAAATTTTATAATCAACATTAATGAAAAATTTAAATCTAAGCAACAAAGAAAAGACATACAACAGAACTAATGTTTGAAGATTGCGTTACAACAAATAATACCAACCACGTGTGTAGTTTATAACAAGCACATACCAGGGGAATGGCAGGTAGCGAAGAGGTGGTTCTCAAAGAGGTTGTGAATCTCCTTGAAGGTCGGTCTTTCTGCTGGATCCCACTTCCAACCTATCATCGTTGTAATGCATATAAAATTCTGAATGCTTTGAAATTATTTTTAAAATATTCACTAAAGGCAATACTCCATCGATAAATACTGAAAAAAGGTATAAATAGTATATCTGAAAAAATGTATAACTAAAGATAAAAAGTAAAAACATTTAAAAGTTATTAAATAAAAAAATATAATACAGTTAAAAAATAACAACGAACAACTGATCATGAGTTGATAAACTGGTTTGGGACAATTGGCGGGTCTTTCCATACGGCAGCCTACCTCCAACATATGGTAAACATCAGTCAAGTCGATTCCAGGGTAAGGGGATTGACCCCTTGTTGCTAATTCCCATAACAACACTCCAAACGCTGGCAAGTTGATGAATGAGTTTGAGATTATATGAAAAAATTTATGTACCTTGGTACATATTTTTAAAGGTCATTGGTTTGATTATGAAGGAGGCACATAATTTTATGACGACCTATAGTTTTGATAAATACTAGATAATTAAGATTTATATTATTTTAATTTTATTATTATTTACCCAATTAGATTATACTGCTGTACATGCACCATGTATAAATAAATCGTTAAAATAAACCAACCCCAAACGTCGGATTTGTTGGAGAACTTATTGAAGGCGAGACCTTCAGGAGCGGTCCATTTGATAGGAAATTTGGCACCAACGTGAGCTGTATACGTATCTTCCCTCATTAATCTCGCTAAGCCAAAATCTGCTATCTATTATAGAAGCGTAATTTATTTTGTTTTTGTTATTTATATATTGTTTTTTTTTATAGTTTTATATGCTCATAAAAGAATAAAATGAGTACTAAAAGTAATAAAATTATTTATTCAGTTGAATTGAACTGGTAAATCTTTCAGATATCCTGGTGATTATATCCAATGAGGGATAAATAGTTAAAATAAATAACTGAATAACATTTATACCAAAAACTGATTTTGTTTTTTCTTAATATGAATATTTAAAAATGACTTTCACTGAATATAAAAAATACTGATAACCAAGCAATTACTGTTACGTACTTTCACAAGGTGGTTTTCCCCTACAAGACAATTCCTAGCAGCCAAATCTCTGAAAAATAAGTGATAAAAAATTTCAATCGTTTTAGAAGTTGTTAACAATATGTGTAACTGTTATGCAAGCACCCACCGATGAATGAAGTTTTTGTTTTCGAGATAAGCCATTCCAGAAGCAATCTGAGTGGCCATGTAATACAATACTGTTAAGCCTACTTCTTCAACGCTCGAGTTCCTCAAAAACTCTAACAGGTTTCCTTTACTCATGAACTCAGTTAGAATGAAGAAAGGAGGTTCTAAAGTACAAACGCCTGAAATAAGAAAGTGTTATTTCATGAAATATAAACCACACACAAAGAAAGCTCATTCATAATTAAGACCCTAAAAAATGCTTAAAAAATAAATATATAAATATGAAAGCTAATGCACTTAATAACACTACTTAACAACCCTCAATTAAAACCTAAAAGTTGAACGAGGTTAGGATGTTTCATTTCCTTCATCACTTGTGCCTCTTCTATGAAGTCCTTCAACGCCATAGTTTCCTCCTGTGCACAGTGGTATTAGTAGTGGTACTGGCAGTAGAACTAGTAGTAGAAGTCGATGTAGTGGTAGTAGTAGAAGTGGTAGTAGGTTAGTTTTCAAGTTTCATGTTATAAAAGTTTTGATGTATAAACTGAATTTTATCAAAATATTTTATCTATTTTTTGCACAACTACGAGAAAGTTTTAGAAACATTTATTACATACACATAAACATTATCCATACGAATAGCGATTACAACATTTATATAACATAACAACAAAAATAACCTATTTAAAAACCTTAATTTCAAAACGCACCCACTTAATTTAAAAAATCTTTGACTAGATGACTCACTGCTTTAAATAAATAATTAAAAACAATCATGACATATATGAGTGATATGGTATTGTAATTGGATACAAATATATAAGAAAACCGGGTGGGCAATTAATTCAGATTGTTTAACAAACGTCTGTCTGATCTTACATAATTTTCAAGTAGTGGTCCAATAAGAAGCATTAATCTTTTGAGATAAATTAACTTAGAGATGATGAAAAGGTTTTAATATATAATTATAATTATTATATTTTTATTTAAATTAATGGCAATGATAAAGCTAATACTTTTTAAATGGAATTTTTAAAAAGTAAAAATTAGAAAAAAATTAATTTTAAAAATCTATTATAATAGCCGAACTTTAAACGACAGGTTAAAAAATATAAAGTGCTTCGTGAACAACTCTTCAAAGACCCGGTACTAACAATAAGGAGGCATACAAATAGTTTCTGTAAACAAAGCGTCTCGGACAAATCCAATTTTGAAACTGTGCTTAATATGTATCTTAAAAGAATGTAAATAACAACAATAATCAACACCGGCAAAGTTATGTCATCTATTAAAAAACAGACATATATAATATAAAAAACAGACATATATAATATAAAAATTTTTTTAAAATCTTTTTTCAATAATATTAATAACAACAACAATAATAATGAAATTAATAATAATTAAAAAAAGTGTAAATTTTTAATTATTTTTGATGTGAAAAGCTTCTGGATTTTTACTAAAAAGCATCAAGCAAAAATTTTTTTGAAAAATTAAAAAGCTTTGTACTTTGAAAATGATTATTTAAAGCTTTTTTTACTTTTTGCATTGTTAATACTTCAGTATTACAATAATGAGAATGATAAAATAATACATGTATAATATTATATTATCAATGATTAGAATACGTTGAAGCTTCTTAAATTAATTGAGAAAAATTCATCTTTTTAGATAATGACCCCATTAACAAAATAACTAATTAAAGATCAACGTAAATGCCTGAAGGTCTGGTTTTAGTGAACACCAATAACATTCAATCAATTATTTTAGTCAACCAGAAGCTTGGTTATTAAAAATTGAACTAGCATGAAGAATATACTTTCACATCTCACCTTTAATGTCTTGACAGCAATAGTGATGCCCCTGGAAACCCATGTAGCTTCATACACGTCACCATACTGACCACTGCCTGAGATGGTTTCAATACAATAATGATAAACTATTTTATATAGAAGAATATAGGATTTTATAGAATAAATGCGTGTTGTTTTTCATGATACATCTTTGAATGTGACCATAGCAACAAGAGTTATATGAATAAAATAAATATATTAATTAGTGAAACTACATGTTTACAGTAAATTTCTGTTCTACCTGTGCCTCCCTTAATGGCTAAACAATAAAAATAAATTGGTATAATATGAATAATAGATATTCTAATGACAATAATGATGTGAGTGCAGTGAGTTCAAAATAAACATTAAGTAGAAACGAATGGGCTTAAAAATAAATATTTGTACAAAAATTTAAAAATATATGCTTGAAGCTTGAATAATGGAGATTAATTATTAGTTACTGAAGATCCTTTTGCAAAAAATAAAGTGGTATTTAATATAATTGTGTACACTTTACATTGATTCAGTGTTAATTTATTCTATTTGAAAGACAAAAAAGGTAGGTTGAATAAACAAAAATTGGTGCAAATTTTTATTTTAACTATGTGAATCTTTTTTTAAAGTGAATTCAGTATGTTACATTGTCAAACTTCATACATATAAAGCAGTTTTTGCTCATTTGTATAGATAATATATTCCAAAAAATCACAAAAAATGTCAAATTTTATTTGTTTTTAAAGCAGAAATGTCTCCTACACACATTTAATTATTTTGAATATTAGAATAAAAGAATTTTCAATATATTTCCTAACCTAAGTACAATCTAATATCGAATGATAAAGATTAACAATACAGCTACAATTATTAATGATAACACAAACCTAGCTGGTGTTTCATTTGAATATCAGTTCTTTCAATCTCCCACTCATCTGTTTCAGGTGATGTGTCAAAAATAGTCGGTTGGTTCTTCTTTGGGACAGTGTATTGTAAGGTTGTTACAAGCCCTGCAGCCTGTTTTGAATGAAACTGCACCAGCTCAGGAAGAGAATTGAATTGGTTCTCTGATGTCACGATGTCACAAAATACTGCAAAAATAATTCATAAATTATAATTTATTAAAATATTTTATATTTGCTCATTAATACTTTGAAAATTTAACTTTTTTATAAAAAAATTTTTTAGTTAAAAATAACAACCCACTTTTGATTCAACTTCATTTTGGTATACCCTATAGTGATAAACTTTTCCTTCAAATCGAAGTGATATTGATAATTGATTAGGACAACTTTCACTTTCCCTGAACAAGAAGCTTCCATTTATTCCAGAGCTAAGCAAATACTCTGCCTTGCTTCGAGATATTGGTCCGTGAAACCAAGAAAACTTATCAAGAGAATTTAGAGAAGTAATGTAAGCTATTGGCACCCAGCCAATCTTATCAGAAGATGAAACTGAAAGGAGTTTCACACTTACCCACTCTCTAGTCTTATTGTATTTTAAAACCTGAACAAGATCACCTACAGATTATAGTAAAAAGTAAATTTTTATAATTTCAAAATTTCATCAAGACTCCAAATTCCAAATATATTTACTTTTAATAAATACTTAACAATATATATGACTAACCTTTATGTAGACTCAGCTGGCTCTCACCAGAAGCCTGGAAATCATAAAGAGCAACAAAAGTATCCTTTTTATCAGCGTTGAGAGAGTCAATAAGACTTTCTCTAGAAGCCCATGATCCTTTTAAAAGATCTTGAGGTTCAGGAAATGATTGAGGTTTTTGTGAAGAAAGTGGTTCTGCAACTAAAACGTTTACAATTTTTTATATAATAAACTAACTTTATAAGAAATTGAACTTGTTTTCAATATTTAAAATACCTTCAAAGTTTGACAAAGATTTGTTTTCATTAAGTTTTATATTGTCTTCAAAAGTTTTTCCTTTTGAGATAGAATATTTTGATTCTTTTCCTTGTTTGGCTCCCATTTAAAATTTTATAAATGTCTTATTATTCCTAGATTGTAATAAACTCGGATAATTACCCGAGTTTATACATATATTTTTGAGAACTTGTTCAAAGATTTAAAAATGAATTAGCGTAAACAAATATGATAATTATGTTAGTCAATTAAAACCACATGCATAAAATAACAATTATATTTCATACAATTTTATAAAATTTATTTATGAAAAGTTTTGGCTTGATTTAGGACAAAATTTGACTGAAATGATTTTACGGTGAAAAACTATTTTAGTAAACTTGTTAATATTGAAGAAGGTGAAGACAATTTTTAAATTTAATTTTTTTATATCATAAAAAAAACCTATTTTTTCTCAAAAGTTTAGTTTAATATATAAATTTAATGTGTACAAAATTTTTAAAAGTATGAAAAATATGTATACCAACTTACAAAGTCTTTTGTTCTAAATGTGTAAGCACCCTCTTAAGCATGATACCGAGACAGGCCATGGACGACCTTGACGATGAAGATGCTGTATACATCGCTATCAATTCGACGGCAGTCTACTCAACCTTAGGAGACTGCAGACCCATACAAAGATTCGTCATCAGTTAGTTCGAGAGCTTCTATTTGCTGATAACGCTGCCCTCGTTTCACATTCTCAAAGAACCTTGCAGCACCTAACATTCTGCTTTGCAGACACTGTCCAGCTCTTGGTCTTGAAGTCAGCCTGAGAAAGACGAAAGTTCTCCACCAGCCTGCATCTCAAAAAGACTATGCCTTCCTCACATCACCATTGGCAAAACTATGTTAAAGACCGTTCACCAGTTTACCAACTGAGACAATAAATCAGATTGTAAATCGGTGCTTGCGAACTATTTTTGGTCTAACAATTTTTGACAAAACAAGAAATAACGACTTATGACACCGTGCTGACATTGATCGCGTTAAAATTATACTACACGAAGACGCCTCAGATGGCTTGGCCACGTTCAGAGAGTGGAAAACTCGCTTACCAAAACAATTGCTTATGAGTAAAATTGAAGGTGGTAAACGGTTGCAAAAACGACAGAAACAACGATGGCATGATGTCATGAATGCAGATTTGAAAAGCCTAGATATAGTTTCAACTTGGAGAACAAAGGCTCTAGCGAGAAACGATTGGCAAAACAATATACATTCAAAACTAAATGAGCTGAACCAAGTTAAAGAAATGAATGAAAAGATCAAAAAAGAGAACAAAGAATCAGAAACAGATCTAAAATGCTCTCATTGTAATAAACTATGCTCAAATAAAACTGGATCGGCAAATCATATCAGACTTTTGCATACAAAAGTCTTCCAGAAAACATCGATTTGTCAATACTGTGAAAAACAATTCAAAAAACAAGGAATACCAAATCACATGAATAAATGTCAAAAAACATTTCCAGCAACTGCTCTTTCTGCACCTGCGTAAACGTGGATGAATGCAGCAGAAGAAGAAGATCTATCTATCTATCTATCTATCTATCTATCTATCTATCTATCTATCTATCTATCTATCTATCTATCTATCTATCTATCTATCTATCTATCTATCTATCTATCTATCTATCTATCTATCTATCTATCTATCTATCTATCTATCTATCTATCTATCTATCTATCTATCTATCTATCTATCTATCTATCTATCTATCTATCTATCTATCTATCTATCTATCTATCTATCTATCTATCTATCTATCTATCTATCTATCTATCTATCTATCTATCTATCTATCTATCTATCTATCTATCTATCTATCTATCTATCTATCTATCTATCTATCTATCTATCTATCTATCTATCTATCTATCTATCTATCTATCTATCTATCTATCTATCTATCTATCTATCTATCTATCTATCTATCTATCTATCTATCTATCTATCTATCTATCTATCTATCTATCAATCAATCAATCAATCAATCAATCTATCTATCTGTCTATCTATCTATCTATCTATCTATCTATCTATCTATCTATCTATCTATCTATCTATCTATCTATCTATCTATCTATCTATCTATCTATCTATCTATCTATCTATCTATCTATCTATCTATCTATCTATCTATCTATCTATCTATCTATCTATCTATCTATCTATCTATCTATCTATCTATCTATCTATCTATCTATCTATCTATCTATCTATCTATCTATCTATCTATCTATCTATCTATCTATCTATCTATCTATCTATCTATCTATCTATCTATCTATCTATCTATCTATCTATCTATTTATCTATCTATCTATCTATCTATTTATCTATCTATCTATCTATCTATCTATCTATCTATTTTTTGTTTATATACAATATTTATCAATAGATGTTTTTATAAGAAGATAATTTATTTTTTCTTCATCAATATTCAAATTTTTATCTTGTTCCTAGACAATTAACTTAGTGTGTTGTTCAAACACAACAATTGTTATTACTGTCAAGCATATTTCTTTTTGAAAGATAGTGCCATACGGTCCTTATCCTTGTTTGTTTTTTGTGAGTTTTTATTCTTAAATGCATTTCCAAAGTTTTATGATTTGAAAATGACTCTGCTGTATCTAAAAATTTTACACTTCTCCATGTCGATAAAATTATTTTCTTTGTATGCCATAAACTTTTAATTAAGTAATAAAACGAGTATTCGAATAACAATGATTGAAAATTTACAAACTTATAATAGTTCAAAGCCATGGTATTAGCAATTTGATTATTTTTACATTCTATGATTAAGTTTAAAAGCCTTCAAATTACGTGAATTTTGAATTAGTTTGTATTCAATGGTTTTTATGAATAAAATATAAAGACTAGCGTAAAACTAAAAAAATTTAAAACACCGTTATTTTTTTTCATAAAAACTTCTGGAGATTTTTGTATGATGTTCTCATAAGATTGAATTTTATTTGCTTTAAAATAGAACACCTCCAAAGATTGATTATAAGTTGTACGAAGCTTTTGTAAGTATATCTACATTATCAAATATTTGATTTACACTGGATTCACAGAAAGCTTTCGTTAAAAGGAAGCTTTTGAAAACTTGAAACGAAAAAGTTTTAAAAATCTTCCGTTTAAAGGTGACTTAAGTTAAGAATGTTCCCCGTTTAATATTTTAATTACACAGTTATCCTAAAACATGGTAGAACATAATTTGTGTTGAGCAATGTATTTCTGAAACATAACACACGGATAATGGAAGGGTTTGTATTTAAATTGAATTTTTATCTATAAATGTATCAATATAGCTTTTATGGCTTAATTCGACGAATGGAAACTACAATAAACTTTTTAAATATAATATCATCATTTACTTTCCGGCTTGACTTTAATGCTAAAAATAATATAGTTTCCTATGAGACTAATCCTATCTAAATAGTATTTTGTTTATTGGTTTTATTTTTTAGATAATGTCAAAAATGTTTTTAAAAAAAAGTTTGAGCAACTTGAGAACCTCAAAACTTTAAAAGGTTGATTATTTCAATTAGAAAACTTTTTTCTACCTAAAAGCCTCATTAAATAAATAATAAGGAGTCTATTTTCAAGGTTTTGCTTGTATTATTCAACAATTTACCAACAATTTGCGAGTTTGAAGCATAATTATACTTAGAAAAGTCAAAATTTTAAAATAAATTTTTACTTAACATTTAACTCAACTTATATTAAAATTTAGTTAAATTTTTTTTTTGTTTTATCCCCATGAAGATAGTTCGATTTGCATACTTCAAAGTCAATACAGATGGTATTCAATAAACTGAATTTAGAGGAGTTTAAAATATTCTGTTAATACAACAATACTGAAAGTTGAAATAATGCTCGAAGAAGCAGAACCATGACAGACAATAGATAATTCATAACACATGAAGACCTTTTCATTATTCAAATGTTACATTGATATTTAATGTTGTCCTAGTTTAACCTTTATTTTATATTGATTCTAATTATTTTGAAATACTCGTGAAATTAATATTTAGTTGTTAAAATATCAAAAAATATTGATAAAAATTATTAAATTTTTTAAACACGTATGAGATGTTCAAAAATAAACCTTGTTTACACTGAAGTACAAATATTTCCTTTTATATCTCCTCCGTATTTATATCCCTCTTCAAGTTTTTATGCTTTACAACTTATTTTCATGTAATTAATACGTTTTGCAACTTTTCCTAAAAACATTTAAAAACGTGTCATATATTTTGAAGCTTTAAAACACTATTTTAACGTAAAAGAAACCTTTTAAAAATATAATTCATAAAGATCAACAAAATATAAAATAAATAAAATTAAAACGGCTAGAATAAAATTTTCTATTTAAAAAAAATTCTTTTCTTTTTGATTAAAGACGAAAGGAGTTTGACTGGGAACGGAAAAATAACAGTAGAGCTTTTTTCGGCAGAAATTTGGCTTAAAGCTTGTAAGTATCGTAAATGCATCCCTAATGCTGATTGGTTTATTATATCAGCTGCTTGCTTCAGTGATTTAGCTGCTTTTTGTTCGCCTTCTGCTGCGATAATCTGATTGGATAAAAATATAGATATTTTTCTTTGAATAACCAATGGTTTTTGCACACTTTAAGACAATTTTTTTTGACTCAACACGCACTTCAATAGAAACTGCGAAAAAATAAATTCAGAAGAATATAAGATTAACAAAGCCCCACTCCATGTCAAATTATTGAACACGCAATTAATAATTGAAACACCTTAGCTTTAGCTTCTCTCGTGGCCTCTGCTTCCGCGGCCATGGCCCTCTGCAGCTGCACAGGAAGTCTTACATCTTTGCTGTTAACACAATGATGAAACAATGGTTCATTTGTGTAGTTGGTTGTATAGATGCAAATATTTCCACAAAATTTATATCTCTGAACGGAAAGTAATTTTTTTCGCAAAATTAGATTTTTCACAGTGAATAATTACAATATTTATAGGGATGTTGGGCGGTATCTGCTAAGGTTAATAAAGGTGCCTGTTACTCACATTTCGATCCGTTCAACTTTAACTCCCCAGGGATCAGTGGATTCATCCAAACAGGCCTGAAATCATTATTTTCTTTTTATCTCATTAAGGTTTCAACATGGTAATTTATGAAGGTGGAATTTGAAAATGCTTTTTAGATTCGAAAAATGGCATACAACTGGAAACCCTATCCATGGCCGCACGGAGCCAAAAAAGTTAGTTGGACACCAATGTAGACCGAAAAATAAAGGTTACTAACTGAATTTTTTTGAAGTTTCATAAAATATTTTTTAGTTCCGTTCTAAAGATGTGAAAATTGACCACGAGTCATTTAGAACACAGTTTCATCTCATAATTATATGAATTTAACTGAATCGAAATAGTTCTAACCCAAACATATAAATGAAATTTATTGCCTTAAGTATGAAAAATGAAGAAAGAAGACAAATGAGAAAGGGTAAATATATGACATGGCAGATCTTTTGAGTGGTGTGTCTTATGAGCAAAGTTTCGAGTTGATGGAGATCGAAAATCATCAAGAGATATCATATGAAACAAAATTTAGAGAAAATTTTCAAAGATTTGAAAAACTTTTAGGAATTTAAGTACAAAAAAATTAGTTAAACTTTGTTGAAATGAAGCTTCAATAAAAACATAAAAAAATTATTTGAAAAAACATTTAAAAATCTATTATCAATCTATTAACTTTGAAATAAATGAATAAATTATAATACAAAGTCAAAATAAATTGATATAAAATTCTTTCAAAATAAAATAAATGCAAAATAAAATAAACCAACAAACCACAAATGGCAAGTAATTATGGTAATTTTTGAGAACAAAAAATACTCTATTCATCCATTAATTTTTACTAGAAATATAAATAAGCTTCCTTTAATATGAAGAAATTTATTTTTAAAAATTCAATTTCAGAAGTATATGAGACATAAATCATCAGCAAGGAGGTCATTTTTTAAACGAACTCTGAATAAATATTCATTAAAACAGATTAGATATTAAATTCACCAAATACCAACCTGCATGTACTGACTGACATTCTCTCGGTCGGACAATATCTCACTTAGATTTTTGGTTCCTAGAACGTTTCTCAAAGTGGTTTGCGCCAGAAACATTGTTGATCTGTAGGTATCAGGGCAGTTTTGTTGATTCAAAAATATTAATTCATATTTCAATACATGTTCTAATCTACATATGAACTAAAGCTGAAAGTTTGGGCTTATTAGAAGTATTCTCGTTTATCTGAAGGTTATTTTCAGAAAGATTTAACAATTTTGTTGCAAGCCATGATTAAAACAAAAATTCATCTTTTGAAATAGTGTTTTAAATATATTACATATGAAAACTCGCTTCAAACCTCAAGTACACAGTTACCTCATACAAGTTTAATCTACTTCTATTTGACACAAAATGAAACACATAAGCCCCGCCATAAAACACATATAAATGATTAGAACCTGTGAACATCTTCCACGTTGGTGACAGACACAGTAGCATCAAACACTCTATAGTAAACCACTGCGTCCACTGCCACCGTTACCGAGTCTTTTGATAGAATCTGACCGGGTTTGAATACTTTTGTGGGTTTAATGTGAATTATTTGAAAATTTAATTGTTTTTTTGAAGGTTTATATGGTTGTTTTGTTTTAAATTATTTTTTGAGTTTTTTTCTACATATTTTTAAACGCTCTATGCTGAAAGAGTTTGGGCTAATGATTGAGTAAATATAACTATCCGTTTAGGATTTAATGAAGAAATATATTTTTTCAATGCTCCATTATTGCATCAAGATTAGCATTTTACTAAAAGATTTTTCAATAATGCGCATAATGGCTGAAAGATCGATAAAAAATTCAAATTATAAAATATATTTTTTCTTAAAAAAAACTTCGACAATACAAAACTACTTGAAAGAGCAACACTCATTCGAAATAATTCACACAAACATTTGCAACCAGTGCATTCAATAACTCTGACCAGAAAAAAGGTTTCATGAAAAATTTTCAAATTATAGTCAAAAAGCTCTTAAAAGCGTTTTTACGACGACTCTGGTGTAATGTAAGTAAACTATGATAAAATACACGAAGAATTTTAAATCTTGGTTTGCTTGGGAATGGTAATTTTAATAAGAAAAATTGAGCAACAGTAGATAATTATTTAAAGTATTTTAATTGGAAACTTTCTATACACTGAATCAAATGCTTGAAGCGTTGGGTGTATAAAGAGCTCTTTAAATTTTGCTCATTCTTCTTAAGAAATAAAAGAATTATTTATTAAAGCATTATGTCTGGCTGTTTCTTGACCTTATTGCTCATACTAGTCCGCCTTTGACGCTGTTTCCAAAACGAGGTTTTATGCATGAAGATAAATAAAGAAAAAATCAATAAACATCAATTAAGAAAAATGGAAATAAAAACAAAGAAATTGGTGAAATAAATTTTCAAAATAAACAAATGACGTGAAGCTAATCGGAATTTAATGTTTGCATGAAAGTTATTGTGATAAGAGTAGTTGAACTTTTCAGGAGTTATTACTGTTTAATAAGTATATATATTACTATGGTTTTTATAGGAAGTTGCTTAATGCAAATATCAGTGATGTAGAAAGGTATAAATGGGAGAAAAGTGATTTATAAAGTGGTTTAATGATGCACGATCAGTTGTTGAAGGTTGCTAAATGTGTTTTGTCCTAAACGAATTGTGTTATAAAAAGATCTTTTGACTTATAGAATAACTTCCATTAATATTGGGTGGACGATTTGAAAAAGGCTTTTAAATATTCAGCATCTGAAAATAGAAATTTATACCGAAAAAATTTATTTTAAAAACTTAAACTTGAATATTTGCAAAAAATACTTTGATAGAATTATTTCATTCCTTTAAGAATAGAAAAAGGATGAAATTTAAAAATGACAACACATTGCAAGGCTCTATGCAGAGTTTTATTGCTGAGACTATAAGTATGAAACGGGCTTTTATTCTTCACGGTGTCGAGAAGATTCAAACGTTTGAGTTTCACTTTTTCATTTTTTTGTGAAGAACAAAAGTTATTCCACATACGTTTATGAGTTCGGCATGCTATGGCTTAGTGTAGTTTCAATTCCAATAATGCTTTGTGCTATAGTTTTTGTAGGAGACAAGATCAAGTGTAATGTATGAACGTTTGATGGCGTTTACCAAACCGTAAAATATAGATGGCTTTAGTTATCAATCTCAAAAGCTTTTTCGCTCAAAAAACTGTAAAAATATTGTTTTATGAACAGAATATCAAAAGATTTAGCCGTTAAATTTGTTGAAAAACATAAATAATGAGCTATAGAAGTAAATTTAAAAAGTTCAAGCCAAGAGCTATTATAGGATTTGTCAATGGCTTGAGAATAAGATCAAAAAACTTTGATTGCTGGGAATTAATGCTGTAGAAATGTGTGCATTACGAAAATACATTCCGAGTACGATTTCTATGAATAATCATTATGAAGACTTCTGAAAATAACAATGGTTTTGAAAGATTATGGAAAAAAACATAAAAATTTCATTTCTAATAAAAATCAATGTGACTTTAGGCTTTTACACTCAAGCGATTGATTTTTAGACTCTAAAAACACTGAGGTTTTTTAAAATATAATGCAAAAATCAGAAAAACTTATAAACTATTATTAAATAAAAGTAAATAGCGAAAATAAAGTTTCAATTTAAACTAAACCAATAACCAACAATGTTTTTTTACTTCCATTCCATAAATTTATTAACTGATTACACCAAAAAAATAAAATTTAAAGCCAATTGCTAATTTAAAGATTTCTCAACTAAAAATATTTTTAAACGCTGCTCGTTTGTGTCAAAAGATTAAAAAATCTTCGGCACTTATCTTGAACTTTTCTGAAACTCTTTTAAGCACTTTTATTTGAAGCATATGTAACCTCTTGAGGTGGGACATCAAACGAGATGGTTCTCAAATCCACACTGGTGTATGAGTCGATGCATGGGATGATGAAGAAAAGGCCTGAAAAGCATTTAATAATAAAAATAATAATAGAAAAAAAAACAAATAAAAAACAATTATTATATTAGTGAAAGTATTAATGATAACATACGAGGTTTTTTATAGTGATTTTCAGACCTAGTTTCAAGATCATTTTAAAACTGCTATTAACATTATAGATTGCTTATAGATTGATTTGATGAAATAACTGTGCATATTTTTTATTGATTTTTATCGTAAAATAAAGAAGATTTTAGATAAATTTATTTTTTTCAAAAAACTAAAATTTTCGAAAAGTTCAACTTTGACTTAATTCATTTGTATACATCTTTTCATTAAAAGATTTGACAAATGTTTTCGACTGCTATAAAAGTTTGTACCTACGTATCAGCATTCGATAATGTAATTTTTTTACGAAATGCTTCATATATTTTAGTAAGGTAAACAAACACAAAGTATTTATTATAAAAAGTCGTATATTTTGTTTAATAAATACTTTGTGTTTGTTTCTCCCACAACTAACAAAAGTTTCTATTGAGCTTCGATACAGACTCGTATAACAAAATATATATACAATTATTATTGTAATGTTTTTTGTTGAAGATTAAGTGAACAGGTTTCTTAAAACTGAACTTCTACTTGAAGTAAATGTACTGAAAAAGCTTACACAAACCGAAGTTAAATAGTAAAGGAAAAAATTAGTTTTTTAAAGACATCGTATGTTCTTTCGTAAACTTGAATGTTACCAGTAAACTTCAAATCATGAGGATTTATAAGAATACGTAGAAAAAATTTTTTATTTAGCTAAAATTTTCAACAAGTAAAACCTTGTCATAATTCATTAGTAAAGTTGTAGAGAAAAGTAGAGAATTTAAACGGAAAAACCATAGATGACATCCGTTTAAATTCTCTACTTTTTAAATTTGGTGCTTTCATTAATTTATTTGCTATGAACCTGTATACAAAAGTGGTATTGCAAAACAACCTCTTATGAGTTCATGGCATTATAAAAATAAAGCTGGTAATTTGAAACAAGAAACAATGCGTTTTAGAAATTTTTATTTCAAGTAAAAAAAAGTTTTATAAATACAAATTACCAAGCTGAAATGGTTTAATTGAGAATCTGTGAGGATTTAGATGCGCAATTTTGGAGTAAACAGGTAAAGGTAACTTCTGGGTGCATAATGGTTTCTACTCAATCATAAAGTGTTGTTTTGCACTCGATAATGAGTTCCTATATAAGTTGTGTTAGCCACCGTAATGAATGTCTCATCTCAAACTATCTCATATATTTTTTCCTTTGAGAGATGCGTTGTAAACATAAGCATTCTGATACTTTTGTAGTCATGAGTGCTCCCTCCCGTGTAGAAACGCCTTTAAACTGAAGCACCTAAGTAGTTTTGTTTCATGAAGGGAAATTTTAGAAACGTAAAAGCCGACAACTTTTAAAGCAAAAATGGATTTAATTTAATTTAAAATTTCTCATCTCAAAATAACAAAAATAATTCATTTTATTTAATTTTTGAGAATATTTAAATAAAATTTTTAAAAATTCAAAAGGCATTTGAAGAACATATTTGAAATAAATTAGTGTATTCTCATTGAAAATTTACAAAGCTTTCAAATGGTTTCATATAAAGAAATTATGTTGATATGTAATTAAAAACTCTTCAATAACAATGATCATAAAAAAATTAAGTTCTAGCCTTTAAAAACTCAATAAGAACTTCTATATTTTTATCACTTTATAATCCAGTATCGAGTTCTTATTGAAAATGAAAAATTTTATGTAGAGTTTTGGTGGTCGTAGTTAAAATTCAATTAATGAGTTTTATGGTGAATATAAAATTTTCAAACTTTGCGCCAAAGAATTAAAATCTTCAAGCAAATTTTTGCTTTGAAATAAATGAGCTTAGTCTGAAATTAGATTTTAAAGCAAATCTTAGTATTTGATTTGTTGGCCTGTTTTGTTTAGTTGGTGCAAGAATAATTATTCAAAGCTATTGGGGTTGATCCGTGTGAGACTAACAGTTAACACCTTGTTCTCCAACTAAACTCAAAAGCGCTGTATAAACGCCAATTAACGTTGGCTTTAATCTTGATGGAAAAATATTATCTTTAAAAAAAATAATATGGAATAGTGGTGAAGTATTTTGCAAACAGTTGAAAACTCTGTGTTAAAAATACACAATAAATATTATTAATGCACATAAAAGAAAAGCGCCCAACGCTAACAGAAGCCCATGATATTAAAGTGTTTTTGGCCAAACATTTTGGAACTTTAATCAAAGCATAGTTCAATCTAAATAATGTTTATATTATTGTTCAGTTTTAAACTTTCATTTCATATCAATTATTTTAAAAAGTATATTAAGTTACAACACTCAATCATTCTGCTAATATTAACTCCAAAGTCTTTGTCTCGTGGATTTGCTGTTCCACTGCAGAAAGCCTCAAAACTAACCACTCTACCAGGTTAGCAGGAGCAAGTGTATCACCGGCCTACAATCCTACAAGCTGATTATATGACACTATAGAAGGTTCAGTTACAATAGCATTGTTACCATCATAACCATCAATAGGATGGGATTTTAGAACACATAATTTTATCTCTTAAACACCAACACCACAAAAGAGTTGGTTATAATTGTATTTTTATCGTTATATCCATCGATAGAATAGGTTTTAGAAACACATAGTAACCGGGTCCTCGAGCTCCTAGCGGAATGAGTCTACCCAAGCGGAAGACCACAGCTCTTTCATACTCTTTGACAACCTGTTCAGGATTCATCGAGTGTTGGAGTTAGCATTGGCTTTATTTATATTTAGCTATCTAGGCTTTATGACTGTCTAATGAATTCAAATAAAATTTAATTAGAAATTCCATTATAATCGTGGGGTTTTGTGTGTTTATAGATTAAAAAGAACTCTGCGTTTTTTTATTAAAAAATATTATTTATAAAATTCATGTAAAAAAAAGTTTCATATGACAAAGTACAAGTAAATGGTCGGCAGAAATAAAATATTGTAAAACATTAGAAAGTAAACACGGAGCGTTGACTGAGAAAGGGGGAGGTTTAATTGAAGAACAAATAAAGTAATATGAAAATCAAATAATAGATATGAATAGCATATCAGTTTGCTGACTGTAGTAAGTTTTTGAAACTGAAAAAACTCAAATATATATTTAGAGTTTTTTGAACGTTTTTAATATTTAAAATTAATTTTAATAAAATTTATAGAATTTACATGTTGAAGTGAAAGTATTGAATTTAATAATGATTACTAATTGTTTTATGAATGCATTGGAAATGAAAAATCATTAGAAAAACGCCCTGTTGAGAAAACATTGGAATGAAAAAATAGATACTTGTCAACCTTACCAGCCACAACTTAAACATTTAAGTGATTGAAATGCTTCTGAAATGAAAGAAAGAAAAAGACTTAAAGCCTGTTACGTTGTATTGAATTTAAGAGAAATTTTGACAGAAAAAAGAATATCAATTTTATAGATTGAATGCAAATTGGTCATTTCCAAGTTCTATTCTTACCGGTCATTTATAAAAAAAATATTTTATAGCATAAAATAAAAGTCATTAAAAAAAATTTCTCAGTTGTCATTCAAGGAAAAATTACATTACTAGCGTTAATGAAGTCAAAAAATTGAAAAGTTTTATCAACAAGTTATTCTCGTAATAGGAATTTTTGACGCATTATTCTATAGTTTACTTTTTTCGCATAATACTGTTTCGGGTACATTTTTTTCAGTTCCAGAGAACAATACATATTTCCACTTGTATAACACAATGCCTCTAAAATACAATGAATAAGACTTTTACATAAAATCTTTTTATCAAAACTGGAAAGAGTTTTATGAGTAATGGAAATTTTTCAAAAAATACAAAAAAAATTGAATAAATATAAGAATAAAATCTATAAAATATGTTAAGATTATAATGTTTATTGTTAATATTACAATTATATATGGAAGTCATAAACACTACGATTCAGATGAAGCATGCACACAATTAGATGAATTACATAGTGGGTAGGTGATCCATCAAATATCCATACTTTGTATAACACAAACCTTTGAATACCTTATTTCAAAAATACAAAATAAACTATCCTATCCCTTACATATCTTTCACCCACAAAACCATAAGAAACTCTTAACTTCTACACTTACATACATCCAATACAAATACACCTTCAACGATTAAAACCTCTCCTCTAACCACACAACATCAATAAAACAAAAGCGTAATTCATATATACTCTATTGGTAGAGCATAAACGAAGACTTAATGGCTAACCTTAAGGCACAAGCATAACGACCAGGGCAGTGTAGAAACAATAATGAACCATGAGAGAACAGACAGTACTGTCCCAAACCACCATTGGCTTGCCTTCTCACTGTCGTTCACTTGAGGGATGTTACATTGCATATATCGATAGTGTGTGATGGTTGGTATAATTTTTAAAGGTTCTTAAATTAAGTTAAGCATGTAAGGTTTATAAGTCGTGCTATGAAGGAGGTAGTTTTTGAATATGAACACTGGTTTTTTAGTTTTAATGCAATTTATTTTGGAACTCTGGATTTAACGATAATATATTAATAGTTTACTTATTATATTTGATTATAATTCATTGAAATAAAGCCGAGAGAAACATTAGAAGTTTTTTGTTTTAGGATAGTTCCTTTGATGAAATAATTTCTATAAGCTACTAAAATTTTCTCAAATAGATACTTGGCCTAACAATTTTAATTACTTTTTATATGCTTAACTGTCACAGTTGGTGTATATAAAGTGAAATTTTATTCTTAAAATCTTTTCGAAGCATGGTTTTTAATAATGTTAGGGGTAGCTAAATGTTTCAAATATGATTGGTTTTTTGAATTATAAAAACGAAGTGCTTGTATTGAATGTCTTGCAAAGCACTGTTGTCAATAAAATGAGAACATTTAGTGTTTTGTGTGCAAGACATCAGTTTTGATGTTCAATTAAGAAAATTGAACAAATAAAAAATATTTCATAATATCTGTTATCTTCAAACTTTTTATACACCCATTTCAATTTTAAAAACTTTAGAAAAGATGCATCCAAAAAAAGTGCGTAACATTTCGAATCGTTATTCATTAGTAAAACGAAATTTAAATAAAAATACATATAGAAATCAGAGCAAACGTCCGAGAGTTGATGGATCTAAATACGTGTGATATGCAAGTCTGTATGGATATGTGGCGAGGCGTAATAGTGAGTGATGGGAGGTGAAACGTTTAAATTGCGTTAGATTGATGTGCAAGGGGAATAACTGGGGTACGGTGCAAGCTTGTCAGGTGCAAATGAATTCGATGCCAGAAAACATCTTTTATTAAGATGCAGGAATGCTGAAAATTTAGATTTGATATATTAGAGAAAGTGGTTACGGGAAAAAAGTGTTTTAATTATCTTTCCACGGAGTTTTGCTTTTGGCGGACAATGCAGATTGCTGGAAATCTTGTAATGGTCCAAGAAATGAAATATTGTATCAAGTAGTTGATGTTTAAATTATTATCTGACTTTGATTTATACATATTTGATTTATCGAGGGCATGGGTTGTTTCATATATACCTACCTACATGCTAAACATATTGCAGGTTAATTTATGGCTAATCGAATAGAGACATTGTAAATAACGGCCCCTAAGACTATATACAAGCTTTCCGCTCAAAAGGTTAATTAATTGAGACAAATGAACAATTATTGAAAATCTTTGACCAGATATAGAATTGAAATATTTGGTTACTAATAAGGGAAGAAGATTTTATAAAAAACGGCTTCAGAATAAATGTTTTGAATTATATAATGAAGATTATATAAAAAAATAACAAAAGAAGAAAAAAACTAATAAATATGGAGAAGCTACAAAACGTGAGATTGAATAAGAGTGGACCGAAATGATGCGTAAAAGAATTGAAAAATTAAATTAAAAATACATACAGGCCGGCATACGATATGCCCCAGTACGATTGTTTACTGTTTTTTAAAACTTTTCCTAAAGCTAAAGTTGTAGAAGAATTTTTTTTTCAATTAAAACCCCAGCAGCTTGAAAACAACTAACATAAAAGTTGCGTTGCAAAAAATGTTGTGTTAAAAAGTATATAAACTTGAAATTCTTTCTTTTTGAGCGTTTTTACATATACGCTTCAGCATCCTATTTATGAAATCACGTATTCCTTAAACACTCTATTATTGAATAAAATTTAATTTTGAAAATTTATTTTTTGGATGTAGGCATATTAATTATGGAGGAAAAACACTGGTGTCTCTCTGGTGCACTGCATCACTCAAAACTTCAAGTTTTTAAGAATTTTCAATTTTTTTTGTTTAATTCATTTCTTTCTTACACTTATATAGTCCATAAGTTAAAAAACTTCTTGAAACAATGAATTAGATTTGCAAAAATTTCTGGATTTTTTCTCTTTGTAATCTTTCAGTCAGATGCACTTTACCGATGGGACAAAACAAATGCGTTAAATAATCAATATTTTAACAATAAACACTATAGGAAAAAATGTCAATGCTTAACAAATGATTATATAAAAACACGAAAAGTTTTCAACATCAGTTAATGAACAATTCTTGATCTTCGTTGATGCTAACTGAACAAGATGGCCTCTGAAGTATAAAAACATTTTTCTCATTTATTTTCATTGAATTTTAAAAAACCTGCAACAAAATTTGAAGAATGAAAACTTAATTTTTTTGGAAGTTACAAATTTATTTTATAAAGACGTCAACAATGCTTAAAATACTTACAATATGATTTTCGTCCAGAAAAAACTGAAGGGGAAGTGAGGTTGTTGTAATCAGGATACCCATACCCGCCACTATGAGGAATACCTAGAATAAAGGTTACTTTTAAAAATAGTTTCAAAATGAAAGAGCAAATTAAAAGCCGGATGATTGATTAAATAGTGCTATGCATTTGATACGAGCTCTCATAGGTGCACTAGAAACATTCTCAAGAAATATGTTAAAATAAAGGAGGGTGAGATCGGCCTTAAAAGCTGAATTGAATTTTAAAAAACTCATGAAACTTATTTAAAAATTTCCATTAGAAAAATTTCAATGATAAGCGCTTCACGAAAAGCTAGTGAATAAATTTACAATATCAGATTAAAAGTCTTATTAAAAGTAAGTTATTAATAAATACATAACTCCTGTTAGTGCAAGATGAGACTGTGTGGTGGTCGTTATTCATAATATGTGGACCTTAAGCATGCATTTCGTTAAATTGAAGCTATGAATCAGCATCTTGGTGTGACGTTGTATGAAAGAAAAACTTGGAATTAAGTTAAATTCAAGAAAAATTTCAAATTGACATTACTTTGGTATCTATTTATGGGAAGATTATTGGACTGAAGCTTTTATTTATGCAATAATTATTAATTATTAATTATTATTGCAATGTAAGAGCAATGAGTTGTGGAGAAAAAATTTATGATTAATTTAATTTTTCAATATTCGATTAAATTTATATAAATCCCAATACAAAAAGAAAGTTTAAAAGAATTACACGTTTGCAATTATTGGGAGTAGTTTTGAAGCGAAATTAGCAGAGTTTTTATAAACACACACTATCACTTGACCAGAAGTTATCTCATAAACATCAACTAAATTATAACTGTTGTGTTTGATTTTGTAAAAACTTCCCATTAAAGCTAAATGAATCTTTATGAATTCCATTTGTTTGCACAATATGCAGACCCGCTCGTACCAGAAACTGTAAAAATTCAAACACTACTAAATTTCATTACGAGCTCTGGTTTAAATTAGTTTACTTTTATAAAAAAATATTTCGTTTCAATCTTTTGTTATGGCACCTTGTTCTTGTCTCGAAATCTTTTCATGAGGCCCATTAGAGCTAGTGCCACCGTTTGAAGTAATGAGAATGAGATTGCATTTTATGTGTTTAGCTTTATTTTTAATTTATAGCAAATAATTCTGACGGCCACTATTGTAGAGCATGTATGCAAATTTATACTCAGAAAAACTTTATCAACAAAATTAATGGTTTTTAAAATGCGAGTTAAAAATTTTTTATCGCTTATGAACTGGTTAGAAGAAAACTTTAACTTTAATTTGTTTTGAAACTTTTTGAACAAAAGTTTGAAAAAATATTCATATACAAATAATAAATAATGCTCAAAACAACATATATGAGAACAATTTTATTTATCAATCTAATGGATATAAAGCTTCAAATTTATTTAACTAAAGTATCAAAACTTCAGTCCCAAAACATTATTTTACCTATTAAAAATATTCTTGAATTATTTTTCAAAAATTAATGAAATTTGATTAATTGCAAATAAGAAATATTTCACCTCAATATAAAATTCTGTATAATAAAAAATACAAAAAAAGCTTGATAACACATCCGTTATTGAAGCATAAGTTTTGAGAACAAACTAACATCTACATAATTAATCGCCATCTCATGATCCTGAATGCAGCTTGTAGTTTAAGAAACACAAACAATAATTATGGGTATAAAAATATATATCAAAAAGCAACTTACTAGGTAACGTTTCGAATACATATACATTATATCACTGTTTTAGATACCTCATTGAAAGACCTCTTGACTTCTGTATCTAATGTAACTTAATGGTATAAATATATATGAAGGAGATATTTGAGTTTTGATTCTTTGAAAACTGATAAAAATTATTGAAGTTGTTACACAAAGTTTCAAGAGCATCATTGTTCTGATTGAGCAGCTAATGTAATTTTTTTTATATTTTTAAGATCGACTTTGTCGCCTCATATTGGGGTTTCGTTAGCTCATCAGATGTTTCACAGGGCGCTACTCCGTGTGTGTATTATTGTCGGGCGCGTGGGATTGAATCCGGTTATTTTAAATAACTAGTCTAACGCTCTACCAGCTGAGCTATAAGGGCCGACAAATGTAATTATTACCTTTTTCAAGTGCTGAAAACCTATCTTCAGTGTATTGAAATTTATTATACCAGTGGAGGGTGCTGTTATAGAAAACATATTTCATGGTTATAACAAAGAGTGCGTTGTATTATTCATCATATGAACTTGCGAATGACAAAAGCTTATCATACAGAACCCGCTACTTGATAACCCCAGTGGCATCACATGTATTAAAACTATTATGTCTTATATATATTATTGTATTGAAGCTAAATGATTGAATAACTGATTAAATACTTTCGTTTATTCAAACGCTGATGAGCAAAATTTATAAACTATAACACATGAAAGGCAAGCATAGGAGGCCTGTCATTAGAGACCCACCTTGTTGAGGTGAAACATTATGAAACCAGCGCTTTTAACACATTTTATGTATATTTTTCAAGTGCTCTTATATGCTTTTCATATTCAGATTCTAATTTTTTAAATATAGAAATTAATTTCGGTGTTAAGCAAACATGAAAAGTGGCGCTTAGGGCGTTTATTGGATTTAAGGCGGATCGGCGTTTTAACATTTTTGAATGACAGTTCCTAGTGGAAACTAAAAATGCTAGGATGAAATTTGGTTTTGGTTTATTGCAACTATTCTTTGAGTTTTTTCGGTTTTTGTTTCAGTTGTAAAATCCTATAATAGCATTTGTTTTAGTTGCTTCTTTGATGTTTATAAGTTCACAAGCCGTTTATTTTTCAATGTTTTCATTATTAATTTCGTAAGATCATGGATAGCAGTATTTTAAATCAATTTAATATTATTATCCTTGATTTTTTTTCAACTTTAAACTTCAGCAATTAAAATAAATTACATTCATTCATATTCTACAAAATATTTCAAAACAATCAAAAAAATTGAATTTTTTAAAAATAGAAACTTCATTGTTTAGTTTCAAAGTAACTTTTTGAAGTTTTGAAGTAAGACAAAACTTTAATACAAATCAAATTTGCAACGGTACCTAGTTCAATTGTCTCATTGTGGTATTTTAAAACTAACAATAAAACAATCAGTTTTAATTTCGAATTAAACACTGGAATGAAAGGGTTTGCCATTAAAAAATAAATGCATTTTATCAATTGTTCAAAAACATAACTAGTGTTTCCTTGCGAGAATATATTTTATTGCACCCAACTCATAAAAGGCTCGTGTTATGAATGGCTGGTTATTGTATGCTCTTTAATAATAACCTAAACATTAATATTCATTAAATGCATTATTATATCGAAAGTTTTATCTCTCAGAATGAACGGTCATTCAACTGAAAACTTTTAGATGCAGAAAATTTTTCATTTAAACTCAATATCTTTAGAGTATAAAATGGAAAACAATTTTCTGAAAGTTTTTCTGTCTTTCGCTAAAAATTTTTTTTGTAAGGCAAGTTTCTGTTTTAATTTTTCAAACACAATGACAACTCGAAACACTAAAGTAAACATCCAAGACAATTTAACCACAAGCTTTCGCAAATTAATTCATTTATAAATCTTTTCTATTTAATATAATTTAATAACGATCAACCTGAATTATCGACACAAAAATCACCATATCAAAACCACCTTAAGTTTCAAAATTATATAAAAAATCGAATAAAATCATATATTGATAAAAAATGAAGAAACCATAAAGAACTTCAAATAACGTTCACCTGAGCCATAATCGGCGAAGTAGCGGTTGTTGCTTTTACCAAAGACTGCAGGATCAACGATTTTCGATGCAAAGCCCCGAGAATGCATTGCAGTGAAGAAAAAACAAATACAATTGTCACACTTTGTAATTTCACAGTGAGGTTTTTGAAGGATTATTCCATGCTACTGCTACAATCCCTGACTAGATGCAGCCAGTTTTTGATCGGAGTTTGTGTTAATAATGTTTATAGCCTATTTTTAAATAATTCATTAATTCTCGCATAATGTTGCTGGAGAGAAATACAAAAAACGATTATATAACTACAATAAAACCAACAAAATTCCTCCTGGAACAACGAGGAATAAAGCTTACAAAGAATATATAAATAAATTTCAACGTCGCCTCTAACCCCAAAATTTTTAGTAGTAACACTTTCGAATGCTTTTTATAAGAAATTTATGAGTTTTTTAGCAAGTACTTTTGGATCTAATTATTTCTTTGAATTCAACATGAATTTATTGATAGCAAAAAGAATCTTAGAAATTCAGTTTTAGAAAACCCAACGAACCATCATATATAATTTTGAATAATTATATCAGCATTCAATATTGTCTTTTAATACGCATTCTATCATTTCACATAAATCTAAAACATAAACTAATTTTTTCTAGAAATGAATATCAACTTGAAGATTCTCCTCGATTCAATGACAAATGCTTAACAAAAAAGAAAGAACAGAAGCCTTGTTAGAGACTTCAAAGGATTTGCAAAACGTTTCAATCAACTTGGTCGCAAGGGTTTACAGTGTTTGAAGCAATTAATTCAAAAAAACTTTGCCATATACATTTTTTTTATTTAATTAATTAGTCAAACCGTCAAAAATTATTTAATATATTTTTCTTTTTTAAAAACTCCAAAAATTTAAATGTTAACTTAAATCAAAACTTTACTGATTAAAGATGTTTAATTTATTTTAGAAGTATTTGAGAGTTATTTCAAGCAGTAATAACATTACAGAAAACACTTTCCTTTCATTCATTTTGTCTACCAGAGCATCGAGAAATTTCTCTTTATATACATATACCCTCCCAAACAAAACCACGCTTGTATGCAATTTTCGAGAGGTAAATGCACGAAAAATTTTAAAAAGTTACAATACAGAATTCATTATTGCAATACCCTTAACATCCATATATAATGAATGTATGCAATGAAATATATTTGCATATAAAGACCATAAATATGGTGCATTGATTATTTGTGCTAAGCATTTTTATGAATTAATAATTGAAATCTGAGACCTACATACAAGCCATATACAACTGTGCACATTATTTTGATTGTTTAGAATTTCATTCATTCCACTTAGCGTTTCAATTCAATTAATGTCTTAATTGTTAGTTTTGCACTCATAAAGCAGAAGTTGAAACAAGGGACTTGCGATTCAATTGTTTCATAGGTATTTCGCATTGTTCCTATAACTCTGAACCATCTATCGATACAATCATTGTTGTTTCGCAACGAGGCCAATTCATTGAACCGAATAAGTGTTTTATATTAACATCTTTTCACATTTTCAATAATTACATTTGCCTTAGGTGCTTATAAGCTGTACGATTGATTGCCTTGAACAATACGCATTGATTGCTATCATTCTATCACTTACAATTCATCTCCATAATTATCAACTCTTGTTTGTATTTGTTTCCTTAATTCTACACATAATATTGCACAAGTATTTTCGTTGCTTCATCTTTGAACTTGAGAATCCATTCAATAACCTTCCTTCATTATCTGACACATGGGCTGTGTTTTAACTGCATGCAAATCTAATGTCACGAATATATTATGTATTAATCTGTTTACACTTCGAACTTCCTTTTGTCATTTGCATTGTTTTTTTGAAAAATCATGCACAGAATCGATGCTCAAAATCTGCACTTTAATTTTTTCAATCCAGGTTGATTATTTAAAACGCGAAGAAAGACGATGTTTAATTTTAAAATGTAATTTTTTTGTATAAAATGAAATAAAAATTTATTTGAAAAATAAACACTTTTTTATTAAAGAAACAGTTTCAAAAATTATTTATTCATTTAAATCATTATCGCTCACAAATGGAAGCTTAAAAAAAACCCCATGCTGCCTCCCCACAACCTCACCTTGTCTTGCTTCCACCTGCCTCCATCTGTCTCCACCTAACTCCACCTGCCTCCAGCGCAGTATCATTGATGTCGCTACTGCCACTCAGTTGGCTGCTTAAACACTCCACACAGGAAATATGATCTCATATAAAAATGCAGTTTATATTCAAAACATCATGGAAGATATACGTGTATACTTAATGAAGTAATTTTGGATTTTTAGCCATTATTAAAAGCTTGGAGCATTTTTGATTGATAATTTTTTGAGTATCTTTAAAAAATTCCAAGTTTTTAATCAGAATGTTTTTTTTGGAAATCTTATATTTTTGCTGCGAAATAAGTATAAAGTCCTAAAATTTATCTTAATAAAGGTCCACATCAGATGCTTCTCGTTATTTTTCGGTAGGGTATGTAATTTAAATAGATTCAAACAATAAAATTGAAAAACTAATACGAGAATGTACTTTCAATTAATGAATTCTAACCATAAATACACCTTAAATTATGCAAATTCGA
Source organism: Pterobdella sp. o SKG-2022 (assembly GCA_964035795.1). Taxonomy (NCBI): domain Eukaryota; kingdom Metazoa; phylum Annelida; class Clitellata; order Hirudinida; family Piscicolidae; genus Pterobdella; species Pterobdella occidentalis. Next base: position 9,091,011 of record OZ038320.1, on the reverse strand, counting down.
CCGAAATTTAAGCATGCAATGATAAGAAAATTGCTGTAAAAAATTGAAATAAGTTCAAGCGCATCAGAAAATGTAAGGCCGTGATAGAAAATGTTAGATTTTTTTTCTATGTTTCATGTCGGTGAGGACAATTTCCTTAGTTAAGAAACTCAAGATCGTATTAGGCGCTGAGTTGTGAACCCGGTTGATATAATGTAAATTAAAAGAATGTCTGAACGTTGCTCAAGTGGTTCTTAAGAGGATGGAAGAATGTTTTGTATTGGAATTTTTCATATGTAGTTTAGTTTAAACGTTCGCTTTTATGTACTTATCCCGAAGATGAAAGTCAGTTATGTTTGAGCGAACTAAATTTTGATAAAAATTGGAAATTGTGATGAAAAGTGAGAACTTTTATGAAAATTCAAAAAATAATTGATTATAAAATGATAAAAATTTATCAATATACTAATTTTTTTAAATTTTCTGTTGAAATGAAAAAAAAATGTATCCTCATTTTGTAGAATTTTAGATAGAATCAACATTATTGAAAACATATAGAAAATTCCATTACGATCAATAACGAAAAGAGGTTATTAGTTATTAACACCGGCATTTTCCTTCCCAACCGCAACGATCTCTTGTGAGTGGGTGACCAGCAGTAGGAGGCTTAAAAACGCAAGATTCCAAAAACATCAAAAATCAATGTGTTAAATGAGACGAAAAAGATATTTTTGGCTTTTTCAATAAACAATCATTTCAGCTCTCTAAAATATGTTTTTGTTTCGAAAGAAATTATTTAGAAAAAATCGACTAAAAGCATTTTCAATTTTTGCAGCAAACATCCATCAGACGGTAATGAATAAAACACAGTTTTATAAAAAAAACTTGTGCTATTGAAAAGCTTTAATTAAAACGAAAAATTGTAAAGCGCTCAATGGCGAATAAAACTCAGGCAAGAACTATCAAAAATTTTTATTAGTTTTGTTTTATAAAGATAAATTACTAAAATAACATCTGCCTTTTTAATTCATAGGTTTTGCCACATTCAGATACAAAATTTCGAACAAAAATGAGCACTAAAGTAATTCTATTATGAAACCGAAACTCTTTATACATTGAATTGGATTTTAAACTGCATTTAAATATTTAAAGAACTCTAAAGCAAGCGCGATTGATGTTTTAATACTACTCTTGTCCAGTCTTCTTTATTCAATCTTTTACTTTTGGATTGTGGGTCTATTTTAAGATAAATTTTTTATTCAATTTTAAATTAGTTTTTATGGAACTGTTTTAAAATAGCTTCTAGCAAACTTGATAAAAAATCTGCAAAACTAAAGTTGAAACGTTCATAAAAGTTTAATGTTACTAATTTTATTTATGTTCAAATTTTAAAATTGCTTATAAATACAAACCTATTTTGACCTTTTTACTTAAGACTTCAGTCTGCTTTATTAACCTCAAAAGAAAAATGGAGTTTGAGCAAGTTTTACCAAATAAGTCTCACGATTCAAACGATATAAGGCGATTTTTTACTTGGATGATTTTCAAAACGAATCGAAAAAAACTTCAAGTTAAAACTCTATAAAAAAAATACATATATTTTTAGTTATAAATCAGCATTGGCATATATAGGACGGGAAATTCGATAAAAAGAATGTAAAATGGCGTGAACTCTTTGCATAGGTAGGTGCACTCAAATATAAATCGTTTTCCACTCCATTATCAAATAACATACAAATGCTTTAGCACAACATTAAAGACCTATCGTCACATTAATGTCTGGCAGTTTTGCATTTTATTTGCAAGCAAATTCGTTTTTGTAATTCCATTTATAATAGTTCCTATTAATTTACTCAATACTTCATATCCATTACTTTTATATAATGTTCATTTGTTATTTCATGCCAACATATCTTGCAATTTTCATTGAGTTTGTAGCTGTGGTTAGATATTTAATGTTTTGACTTATTATGCAATTCCACGTTTCTAAAATTTCATTATCTATATTGTTAAAACTGCTTTAACGCGTCACTTAAAAGGAACTGCCTTATATTGTCTTCTTGAACGATCCTCTCAAACTCGCAATGAATTATTTTATAACTTGTGCAAAGTTCATTTAAATTATAAAAATTCATAGTTGTAGCATTATCTTTTATATCGATTCGTTTCAAAACTAAGCATATAAAAGCTTACGAATTTTTGTGAGAGAAGTTTTATTGCCTGGTCAGCTTAGACTTTGCCATGATGGAATATAAAGCCTAAATTTATTTAGTCGAAGCCCATACTTTACATATTAATTAAAAAAGCAGACATTGTAATGTTTTATGGAAACAATAGTTTCAAGCTCAGACAACCTTCGATATTATAAAAATATAATTCCCAAAATATAGCTCCAAAGTTGAAACCATTAAAACTCAATTTCGAAAGAAATCAAAACATAGAAACATGATGAAAAGTCATGGAAAAGATTTAAGAAATTGGAACAATTTGATACAGAATGTTAGAAAGATGCAACCTCAACTCAAATAAAAGTTTAAAAAATACTATATAAAACTAACCTCGAAAAATTGGCGTTGGCAAAATGCTATAAAGGAACAATCTATCAAAATACTTATTGTATAAAATAAATAAAGACCACAATGAGGAAGCGAATAATTTTGATATTTGACACAAGAAAGTTCAAAAGCTAATGGTGATAGAGAGGCATATATTATAAGCATGAAGACAAAACAATTGAAACAAAGGACGATTTGATGGCGTAAAAAAATACTTGCGAAAAGGCGAAATTAAGACATGAAGTGAACATATTCGATAATATCATCAAAGTCTAGCACGATTATTTGTAAAATCATATATAAATAGCAAAAAACCTCAGCTACCTTTATGCTTTCTTATTGAATCTCTAGTAAATATATTCTGAAGGTTTATACAAGTAATTAAAAACCAATTCAAAACACACGATTTAATATAATCTCATATACCATGAAATCTTATGCCACCAGATCAAAAACTAGAAGCTCAAAAGATTCAAATTCGAAATTGATATAACTTAAATATTCAAGCGTTTGGAGCGTCTGTACACATGAAAAAACCTTAACCATTGAAAAACCCCCACACTTATTCAAATAAGTTTCTCTTCGATGGGTAATTGCAGTATATCAAAGTGCAAGCCACCATCAACCACACCTCCTTCCTCTTCCTTCTTCGGATTGTATCGACCCGTCGCTTTCCTTGAAACCATTATGCAGTAGAACATTACTAGCAACCCTGCAACGTTGATTAAAGTTCATTTAACGATGTGGTCGTGTTTCGACAGTTATCAATTTCTAATACTTTAACATCGGGATATGATTTTTTATATTATTTTTCTCATGAATTTCATAAACATCGAAATATATTACTAATTTTTACTTAATAAGCACCATTTCACATATGACGTTATGTCATTTCACCTTTTAGTGGTCTTTGAAGCAAACTCTTTTTATATGAAAATCACAAATGGAAGTTTAAACATTAATAGCTACATTCATTGTGTTTATTCATCATTGTGCGCACTATTTTACTCGTTTATATTTGATCAAGTCGTTCGTTTTGTATTAGGACACTAGATAATCGTAGGCATTAAAATCCAGCATGTAACCGTATTTTGAAAGTGTAATCGTCGAATGCTTACTCGCACTTCTTATTTGTTCATATAAATTAATTGGTCGAAATAGTTAAAATATTTTAATTTTATTTAAATATTTTATAATTACCTAATGATGATTTTACTATAAACTGAAAAGATTCGTAATCAATTTATGAACACCTTTTTGTTATATTTTTACCACTTGAATATTCTATGATCATATTCCTAATCATCAATATTTTCATAAGTATGCCCGCCCCCATCCTTCCTCGAAAAATTGTCCTGATCTCATTATTAACAACTTTCATAAATATATATACACTTGGATAAATGAATTTACATGTAAAAACCCCCGTATTTTTGGACTAAACAGCCTAAAAAAGATGTAAATACAATTCAACACTATCTGCTCTAAAAATATGTACAAAAGGACATTTGCACACACCTATAAGAACAAGGAAGAGAACAGCGCCCACTGCGGCTCCCACTATCACTGGGGTCCTGTCTTCCTCCAACTTCTCTTGCTTTGAGGGTAGTTTAGAATTATTTTCTTTTATATCAGTGTATTATGTAATGATTTGATAAGTTATTATTAAATCAAAATGGGCGGCAATAGAACTCAAATTCACAGTTTTAAACACAAAAACTGAAATAAGAAGACAAAAAAACACTGAGACATAAACAAACACCCAAGCATTCAATAAACACATACAAAGGTGCCATTAAAAAGAAGCTGGCGAGATGTCAACGTTTGATTAACTTCAGAGGAGTTTGTTACTTGTTTTGTTGTATATGTAGTGGGAGAAGATGTGGCTACAAAAGTTTGGTCCCTTGTTGTGATATAAACCCCTGATGTGGTGTTTTGGTGTGTAATAGTAATATCATTGTTGTATATGTCCCCTTGTGAAGTTGAAAATTTAGTGGTTGTGATAGTTGTAATAGTAGTGGTATGAAGCGTGGTTTGATTGGTTAAAAATGTTTCATATGATGTAGAGGTTTGACTAGAAATTGATATATCTAATAAAGGTGTAGTTGAGTTTTCAAAAGTTTCATTAATTTTGTTGACAACTAAAGATCCAAGATCATTGTCACTTTGGTCATTTGCATTTGTTTTATTCAAGGTTTGATTTTGATCTGAATAAGAATTGATTAATATTTATTATTGAGCAAGATGAAGAAACTTATAAACATTTTTTGAAAAGTCATTTTAATATATAATTATAACCATTAAATATAATATTAGTTAATTATGATGATTTAATGTAAGATCTAAAAAGATAATTATAAATTTTTTCACTTGCAGTGTTTTCAGAAATCTTCAAAAATATATTCCTTTTGATACATTATATTAAGATACCATATAAAAAAGATTAATAATATTTCATTAAACTTCATGAATTTTAAGCTTAATTTCATTTATTGATGTACAAAAAAAAACATTTCAGTACATGAAATTTATATGTGTTGAAAATTCAAACAGCCCAAACTTTAGTGTAAGTTTTGGTAGAAATTAAGGTAAATAAATAAATTAAGTATGAAATAAGCTTTTCAAAAAATAATTATAAACCTTTTGTACTATTTGTTTCTAAATTTATTATTGAATTGTCGGTATCATCAGATGAATTATTTAACAAAATTGAACTAAAAGGTGCTGTTTTAGTTTCTATCTTTAGAGAAGATGTGTGTGGAAGATTCATTATGGGTTCAGATGTAGTTTTTTCATTGAAAAATGATAGTGTTGTAGGTTTTGTATCAGAAGCCCTTATTGATGGCACAAGTGTACTGTTTGTAATTGATAATGCTTTTGTGTGATCAAAAGTAGTTGTTTCAGAAAAATAAGTTTGTGTAACACCAGTGGAATAATCAATTGAACTGGTTGTATCCAAATATTTAGATGTCGTTTGAGTAATTATGGAGGCATTTGTATTTGTGAAGAAAGATGAAACTGTAGAAGTTTCTAAGGTGAAGGCCTAAATTGAAATAAGTTAAATATGAAAATTATGGAGCATAATTGAACAACATAAATTATAAACTCACCAGAGATAAGTATAAATTTTGATTAGTAATGAAAACAAAAATGCTTAAAACAAAGTAGACAAAACCAAAGCTAATTCTGTTTAATGAAGTTGCATTCATTTTCAATGAAAATTATAATTTAAATTTGAATTTAAGTATTTATTATAATGACTACATTTCAATATAAATAAAAAAAATTTAGTTGCCGATAAGCTATCGATGATTTAGAGTGATCCTACATTGGCAACTTTCTCATCGCAGCAAGGTTTAAACATACATCTGGACAAAATCACAGAAACATGTTCTATTGGTTGGGGAATTATTGTAAGTTACTTGAATAGTTGGCTCATTTCAATTATTAATTTACTGAATAATAACTGTTCAAAAATTTACGCTTTTGATGAAAATTTAGTTTTTCATTAAAAAAAGAAATTATTATTATTTTTTCATATTTCTTATTAATTTTTTTGTAGCGCGTAGTTTACGAAGTTGTTAAAAAGTGCTCTAAAGTAAGTGAGAAATTATGAATGAAATTGTTTATGCTATGAGTGAGTATTCAAAAAAAAATGAAAATTTTTGAGAAAAGACGATGAGCGCAAATTAGGAAAGAGAGAATTCCACAGATGTGGGGCATGGTGAGAAAAGCAACTACTTATAAACAAGCTTGAAAAACAGGTTGATGAAGCTGGAGATTGGTGTGCAAGAATCTGAGGGGTTGATGAGAATGCCTTATAGACAAAAGATCAAAAAGATAAGCAGGTTGTTCAAGCTTGAGAATGCAGACAATGAACCAAAGAAATTCAAACTTGCATCTTTGGTTGTTATTTAATATTCAGTAAACAATTATTTTTTAAAAGCCAAACCGTAAAATGAATATAATTTCAGAACACTAGTAAGTTTATTAAGATACGAAGCTCTTCGTTAACAACGTAACATTTTCAAATATGAGAAACCGTTTTATAATTTGATAAAACGGTTTCTCATATTTGAAAATGTTACGTTGTTAACGAAGAGCTTCGTATCTTAATAAACTTACTAGTGTTCTGAAATTATATTCAATTATTTTTTACTTCGGCTCGATGAAAAATTTTTAATTAATTGGTGAAAAGTTGCTATAACACTTGATAAAATAAATTTTTTTAGTTATAACATATGATTATCCATAAACCAATCAAATATGTCTCAGTGAAATTGTCAAGATGTGTTTAGCTTTACTGCGATGAGACAAATGCTGATGAAAGATAACTTAGCTTCAGGCAGATTTAAAAGCGCATCATTACAATTATATACAAAAGAGTACGAAAAATTTTTAACCATAAAATTATTAAATATATAATAAATTGAAAAAAAATTATTGAAGTTGATTCAAAAAACTAAAATTTTTTCATGAATAAAACTCGATTCTAGAAGCGTTTGGAGATGGATACAAAGGAACCGGGTTTGATTCTTCGGGGAGTCTGTCTTAATTGCTCTCAACTTCATCATCTTTTTCTATCATTTCTTAGTTAAGTCTGTTCTTCTTTTTATATTTTTTTTTCAGAAACACTATCTTTTCAACTCAAATTGACTACATAACTTCACTAAATATCTTAAAACTTATTCTGTAAACAGTTTATAGCAGAGTTTATAAAAAACTCTATTCTTCAAGCAGTTCTTAACAGAGCGCTTCTGAACGATGCGAAAGAGGTGCTATATTAAATATATTTACATCACATTACATCACAGAGCGCCTTTGAAAGATGCAAAGAGTCACTATAAATTTTTTATTTTTTTGCCATGACAAATTTGTTTAAGATCATAAAATGGGAAAGTTAAGTTGAAAAATCCGTTCCGATGGTGCAGCACATTGACGTGGTAGGAAGGCTTGTGTGTCCCAGTGTTTTCCAAGGCTATATGACCGAGACCTTTGGCTTTTGGAAGATTCAACCATGTTCAAAAAGTTAAGGAAGTAGAGTTTAGACAAAACGGTGCATTCTGGCATCTCTGGCTTGGGGTGGTGCTGCGGGCAAACTAACCGTACATGGAATAAAAAGAAGTTATAGAATGTTGTTATGTTTTATTAGTTATTTACTTACTTTATCATTAGTTATCCAATAATTGTTATTCATTCAATTTTATTTTTACTGCTTTTGAGGTTTTATTTAAAGGTTTTGTTATCTACTGATTATTTCATTAAATTACCCATAATATAGAGAAAAACTTTATTTTTAAATCTTTTTGTTATATACTGTTTTTTTTCCAATAATTTATAAGCTGTTCAAAAATTATTTTTTATTTCATTTGTTTCAACAATTTTTTTCTTTTGGTTTTTTATTAAGGTTCACTAACTAACTAACTAACTAACTAACTAACTAACTAACTAACTAACTAACTAACTAACTAACTAACTAACTAACTAACTAACTAACTAACTAACTAACTAACTAACTAACTAACTAACTAACTAACTAACTAACTAACTAACTAACTAACTAACTAACTAACTAACTAACTAACTAACTAACTAACTAACTAACTAACTAACTAACTAACTAACTAACTAACTAACTAACTAACTAACTAACTAACTAACTAACTAACTAACTAACTAACTAACTAACTAACTAACTAACTAACTAACTAACTAACTAACTAACTAACTAACTAACTAACTAACTAACTAACTAACTAACTAAATAACTAACTAACTAACTAACTAACTAACTAACTAACTAACTAACTAACTAACTAACTAACTAACTAACTAACTAACTAACTAACTAACTAACTAACTAACTAACTAACTAACTAACGAACCAACCAACCAACTAACTAACTAACCAACTAACTAACTAACCAACCAACTAACTAACTAACCAACTAACTAACCAACTAACTAACCAACCAACTAACTAACTAACCAACTAACTAACTAACCAACCAACTAACTAACTAACCAACTAACTAACCAACTAACTAACCAACCAACTAACTAACTAACCAACTAACTAACTAACCAACTAACTAACTAACCAACTAACTAACTAACTAACCAACTAACTAACTAACTAACTAACCAACTAACTAAATAACTAACTAACTAACTAATTAACTAACTAACTAATTAAATAAATAACTAACTAACTAACCCCTAAAGTAGCGTTCTGGAACTTTAAAGTTGGCAACTGAAAAAATCTTTTTGTGATTTTATAGAAAATATAAAAAATTTTAAACTCACAATTATGAGTAAAATATTTATTTATAATTCAAAAATAACATAAAGTGAAACTTTTTGAAGTATGAAATGACTTTTAAAATTTTGCAAAGACGTTTTAAAATAACAATTAAGTTTAACACAGACAAATTGCCACTAATTCACCTCTGCTAAGGTCACACCTGATTGGGTGGAAACGCACCTATCACACTTGAGCTGACGTCATGCCACGTAGGCTGACGTAATTATTCTTATAATGGTTAAAATTAGTTTTTCATTTCCCCAAGGTTGAAAAAAAAAATTTTCTGAGCATTTCTTGTTGGATTTATATAAAAGTTGTTCAAACTATGGCTTTAAAAGCTTAAACAAAAACTTTTGCTACTGAACTTTTTCAATCCTATTCCTTTTTCATTGTTCATAATATGACTTAAATTTCAATTTTTATGAACTATAAGGTTTGAATATCAATATGAGCTCGAATTGTTTGTATATAAGACTTATATACGTTAAAAAAACTTTAAATAGTGTCTAAAAATAAACTTTAAAAAGTTCTACTATCGTTTCATGTATGTTTCCACATCTTTTCCATTTCATTTTTAATTAAGCTTTTTCGTTAAGAGATATTCTGCATTCAATCTTTCTAGCAAAAGTTTAACGATACTCTGTATTCGACACTTCTAGCAAAAAAACAGAAGTTGAGTTTTGAAATATATTTTATTTAATTTTTGCAATTCTTAAATTTTTAAGCCAAACGCAAGGTCTCATTGCGTTTAATGAGACGATGAAAAACATAATTTTTAATAATCTTAAACTCATCATAAAACCATAACACTTTGGTAACGTTTTTCATAATATTTTCAAAAAACTATCATTTATCCTTTGGATAAGTTTATTAAAATCTTTATTTTAAAATAAACTTAATAAATTGGCTTGTCTTGAGTAAATGTTTTAAACTGAAAGTAGTTTTTTAGACATACGTTTAAACGCCTCGAATGAAGATTTCTGCCAAAACACAGCGAGATCTTAATACAAACTTTTTGTTGCAATAGTTTCGTAACTGGTTGTCATGGTGATGTTTCATTTCGCCTTTCCTCCCACATTCCATTCATCTCTCTAAACGTTCTCTTCTATCTTAGTTCCATTTTTAAAATTTATTTCAAGAAAGATAAGTTAGAAAGACTAAGAAATTTTTTAAAGCTTTTCGAAATTTTACCGAGTCAATTTCAATTTTTCGACTGAACTCTTAAATTTTATTCCCAGTCAAAATCTTAAATTTAGTTTTCACTATGAAAATTAAGTTTGTTGAACATAACTAAAACTATTGTTTTTGTGAATAATATCAATAATACATGCAGTGTTAAGCTGAGGGGCTAAGGTTGACCGACAAGTTATTGGGTCAGGTGATAAATAGACTCATGTCACGATAAAAACAATATTTGCAAACGTCATCTATTAATGGTGTATTGCTCTCCTCCCTCTCATAAAACACCTTCAAGAAATATTGTTATTCTTCATAAAACCATAATATAATGATTATTTTTATTTTTTATGTTGTTTTCGATGCTGTTTTCATCAGAAAAGTTATAAAACACATCACTCTTCTTGCTGTCGTTGCCGTCGTTGTTTCTGCTTTCATTGTTGTTGCTGTGTTTTTTATTAATGTTGTTTTTGTTACCATTATTGTTATTGTTGTTGTTGAAATCAATGTTATAGGCACCAGACATCATTTTTGAAACATCCTCTAGATTGTTTTTTGAAGGATCAACAGCACAGCCATTCTCTTCTTCATCATCCTCTTCATCCTCTTCTTCTTTTTTTTCTTCTTCTTCTTCTTCTTCTTCTTCTTCTTTTTCTTCTTCTTCTTCTTCTTCTTCTTCTTCTTCTTCTTCTTCTTCTTCTTCTTCTTCTTCTTCTTCTTCTTCTTCTTCTTCTTTTTCTTCTTCTTCTTCTTCTTCTTCTTCAATTTCATTTTCGTTATATGTTTTTTGAAAATCCCCGCTCTTCTTATTGTCATAGAGACATGAAGAATAAATGGACATATTGTTGCGTTTTCTCTTACGTGTATCTTTTTTGTTAGCGTTACAATTGCTATTGCTATAACAACTCGACAGACCTGCGTTTTTATGTTGATTACTTTTACAATATAAATTGTTTAATTGGTTGTAATCAAATTCATGACATTTTGTGTTAATATTATTGAAGAAAGTATTTGGAGCAATGTTTTTCTTGTTTGCATCATGATTATCTGGGAAGCTATTCTCGAAATTCCCACTAGTAAAGAAGTTATTTTTGTGATATTGACAATAATGCCAATCATGTTTCAAATCATTAGTGTTTGGGGTGAAAGTGTTTTGAAAGGATCTGAAAGGAAGGAATGAGGTTGAGTCTGGTGAGAGCACTTGGTTGGTTGGGAGGTTGGATGAGCGATTAGTAAGTTGAGAAGGAAGGCGTGAAGACAAGTCGTGAGAAATTGAAAGCGGTGTAATGGCGACTTCTTCGGTGAAACTTCGTCTTCTAACGACGCTGAAAGAAGCTGCCGAAAATCTGCAACTGTTAAGATTGAGTTTTTGTGAGTGTGGAGGCTGCGGTGGCACAAATAACGGTTGGTGTTGATAGTTGTATTGTTGAAGCAGTATTTGTGGCGGTGGTTGTGTCTGTTGTGGAAAAGAGTGCGGTAAGTAAGGTGAGTAGAATGTGGAGTAGTAATCACTACTGTTCTCGTTGGGTTGTTGGTTAGCTAAGAAAAAATAGTCATTGTTGTTAGTGTTATTATCACCATTATTAAGAAAATTATTGTTGTTGTAAAACATGAGTTGATCTTCGTAACAACAAGAGGTCAATTTGTTTTTTTTCACCAACATTTCTCTTGTGGCTAATGCACTGTCACTACTATTCTCGTCTGGCACCTTTTCATAGCAACAACTGTATTTTTTGTTAAAAGCACTAGAATTTTCATAACAACAGTCGAAAAAATGATTTTTTTGTTTCTTTTTCGCTTTTTTATGTTTTTCTATTGCTTTTTTGAAGTGTTCATCTATTTGATCTTTGATTTCTCCATTGAAATAAATCAATAAAAATGTATTATGATTAATTTTTTGTGTTTTAATTGGTGTTTTACTACATGTTGTAAGCATAATTATGTTTTTTTATAGGATTCTTCAATTTTTCAATCAACAAAATTCAAAATTTTTCAACTTTTGAGCATTATATTTAATTTAAATATTTCAGAACTTTCCACTATCATTGCATTTTTGAGGTCGTTTTATTAAATATTTTTCTGTTGCTCTAGTGTGATTGGCCAGCAACGCACCAATAGGATTTTTTCTCTGTCAAACCTTCAAACACGCCCACTAAACGTTAAGACAAAACAATGGCTTTTTTAGTGATTTAAAACTTCAAAAAATTCAATTTGACGTTTTATTATATATTGAAATCACAAAAATTGAAAGTCTTTCATAGAAATATAAATAACTTTTAAAAGCGGGTCAATATCTGTTTTGGGGGTGCTTGTTATTAACAAAATGAAGATGATGGCAACAGTATCTCAGTTTGTTGGAAATAGCGGACTTGAAAGAGATGCGGTGGTTTGTACGCGTGTGATACAACGACATCCCGGCATTCCTCAAGTCCACAAGGGTTCTGAACATGAAGGCCAATGAGTCTCGGGAAGTGCTCCAGCACCTTTCAGGCCCTCCACCCAACATATCCATCTCAGGCGTGTGGATCTCAAGGCTTAATTGACTGATGTGTTATCAATTTCAACATTAAATTGTGTTTTATGTATTTAAACAGTTTTTATAAATTATGCGAAGTATATAAGTTTTATTTGAAATAGTTGAAAGACTTATTAGTAAGGTATTTTTTAATATTATTTATTGTTTTTTGAAAATTTATGTCGAAATACCAACTAAAATATAAAATTTAATTATCCTCAAAATTTTTAATATTGTTACATTATTGATATTCTCAGTATTCGAGAAAGTTTTCAAAACTTCAAAATTATACAATAAATATTTTTTAATACACAAGTACACATCATTCTAGAAAGAGGTTTAAAGAAACATATGTTACGTTTCACAGAATAATTCATTTTTTAAACCTGTAAGAAAAAATATCCTACTTTGAAAATTTATCAAAACACATAGATCCATAACAAACTAATAAGACCCCAATAGATTTATAATGATATCAACAGATGAATCTTAAGCAAATATAACTGTCAATGATTATAATAAATTGATACTGTTAATGATAACTCTTAACCGTATGCTACTAATGAGTCCAGAAGTGACAAGATCGTTGAGCACAAGCCATTCTGTGAACTCTACATCCATCTTCAAGTAGTCTATTGTTCTCTGTGCGTTTTAAAACTGTTTTAATAGCCAAAGCAAGCAAACGTGAAGCAAATCTTCATCAAATTCATTTTCTTGTAAGTCTTAAATGGCTAGATCTATTATCATAAATCTTATTTTTATTCTTTAAAAACTTGAATTGATACAGTCAAATAGACGTTTTATATATTCGTTAATAAATCACGTTTCTTGAACCTTTAAATCCATGTATTATATAACAACATAAAAGTCTTTATGTTTCATATCATGCTCAAATTTAAAGTTCTATGAACCAACATCTTTGTGTCCTAGTTCTTCCATTATATTCCCAAGTTTCTTCAGTTTCCAGCCTGTCTTCAGGTCGTAAGTTTCAACATTATCCAGTCCATAATCATGAAAGTGTATGTTATCTGATACTTTGAACGACTTCAGGCCTATTCTGGATACAAAAGGAAATTAAATGACGATAAGGTAGTAAGTTTATTGAAGAAATTTTTGAATAATACATTTGAAGGCTAGTGTGAAGAAAATATTTTAACGTTTTTTTCAATTAATAATAGTTTTATCAAAAAATTTGTTCTTTCTTGATAAAAGTAATAAACATCTCATAAATCAACGTAAAAGTTTTTGAAAAGATTAATTAGTGAAAATGTTTTTATAAAGTTGTTAATCTTTAAACCTCGGTTATCAATATTGATTGATATATAGTTCAAAACTCATATGCGCAAAAGTGGTAAATTATTCCCTATATCAAATACACATGATATAATATACAGTAGTTTATATTATAGAAAGTTTCAATGCAGTCGTATTACTAATTATAAATACTAACGATGGGTCGAAAGCGTGGATCTCGCATCTCAATATTCTTTCTGCGTCCAACTCAAACTTGAAATCCTTGTCAACTCTTTAATTCATTATTTTGATTTCACTTCACCATTATACATGTGCTTGTGATAAAAATAGATTTAAAGTAAAAGTATTCTATTAAAAACATTTAGCTTTTTAGGTTTTATTATTTGATAGATACTCGTTTAATAAATTATAGTGGTATTTAATAAGCCATTAACCCGTTACCTCCCAGTATAACCTGTTGGCGACACAATGTTTAAAATTCAATATAAAATCAAAAAAAAATTTTTTTTTCTTTTTATTGGTTATTTTCATTATATGATCATATCTCAGCTTAAATATTTTTTTTGACAAACTTTAATTTTTCATATAAAGATTTCAGTTCAAAACAAGCAACCCTAAGCAAAAATCTTAAGAGTGTGCATACCTTTTAAGAATTGGCTTCAAATAAAATGAAATCTTATTTTTATTTTATAAAAATTTTGTTCCAGTTTAAATATGATTTATTCTAAAACAATTTATAAAAAAATGATAATTAAATCAAAAAAAACTAGTAAGATAAGATGCAAAAGTAGGTGTAACCTGTAGGTTACACTGGCACCTATACTTTTTCTCACTTTTGGTATTTTGACGTAGTTTGGATAAAGTTAGAAAATGTTTACGCTAAAACTAATTCAGCAAAAAAATAAATTTTGATAACACTAGAAGCTTGGAAAGCAGTTTTTAATGATGAAACAATTTCTTCGTTACTCTGACTAACAAATATGCAATGCAAATAACCACCATAATAAAAGAAAAACACGACTTTACACAGCAGTCTTTCAATTTGAAAAGATATGCTTATTTCAAAAAGGTGAAAATTTTTTGGGAAATTAATAAAAAACACTCAAATTGAAGTAGTCTCATCTGGAATAAAACGTAACAGGTTTTTCGAAATTCCCATGTATTTACATGTAATAATTCTTAACTTTCTTCAAAAGACAAATATGCCAATTTTTTCTTCCATTTCACACTACTGAATAAATCTTTCTAAAACAATAATAAAAAAAGATTCAAATACTCCAAAAATGAAACAATGATTTCATATTATGGCAAACATGCGTTAAACAACGGAAAGCCGATTGATTTTAGATACAAATGATGGTCCTTATGCACATCTACCAGGTACTTGATGCATTTTATTCAATACTAAGAAACAAAACCATTTCTACTATCTGAACAGAAGACGTTTAGCTTGGGGGCTCCGGTAATTTCAGAAATTATTTTGGTTTAAAAAAAAAATCAGTTCTATAATCGTTATTACGACAGCTTTCTTCAAAGTTCACCATAGTTGGATAAATTTACTAAATTAGGTCATTTAGCAAAATAAAAAAATAGAGCCGAAAAATGTCTTTTAAGTTTAAAAGATTTAAATAAAATGGAGTGCATACACTATGGTCTAACATATAATCTCGCAATCGTAGCATTTAAGGTTGCGGTAACGATAGCATCAAATGCGTATGCAACCCATTTCAAATGTCAACAGAGTTGCCAAATCTGATGCAAAATCAAAGGATACTGTTACATGTACTAAAATATATTCAGTAAAACTACTTTTTGAAAATTCTAGCTCAAAAAAAATTTTCTTTACATGTTTTTTTAAATCCTCATAATCTGGACTTTTACGTTAGAAATTCAAGTATACGAAAAAACATACGATAACTCTAAAAAAATGTACTAAAATTGTTACAATGTACAACTATACGGAAAGACTCAATTTTTCTGATCAAAACGTTCATGCTCAGGAAAAAAAATATTGATTTAAATTTGTTTTTGGAAAAAATGCTGCAGGCTAGAATACATGAAAAAAAACTTATTGGAAATTTCAAAAACACTTTGTGCAGTTTGTTTCATGAAAGTACAAAACATCTGCAAAAAAAGCCAATAATGTGGATCAAAGGCAAACACACAAGTGACGCCTTTCGTACGAAAAGATAACTCTCTGAACCATTCAGAAGGATCTTGCAGTCAAAGGAGATTTTACCCTTATCATACATACAAGAATCAGATGTACTAATTGTAATGTAGAACTTCATAAAAGCTGTTGGTACGAATTCCATGCTAAATAAATCAGAGTTATGTACTTTATAAAATCAGTTTATAAATTACATTTTTCAAAGAATCGAATAAGCTTGCAAAAAATTTTTTTTTCATATTACTTTAATTTAAGATTGAAAAATTCAAAATGAATTTATATTGAAGAAAACTATAATTATCGCTTTATGTCGCCCGTGCCGATGCTCCCTAGAGGGGGCTACCCTGTAACTTTGTAAAAAATTTTTTTAAAAGTCTCAACATTTTTGAAAATAATGATGCATAATCAAGAACCTGGGCGTTAATGAATTAAGTTAGTTTAATAGCTTAATGTTATTTATAGAATATAACTTCAATTTTTATTTCACCACCAGACTACTTTTATCAAGTATAAAAAGCAGAGGCAAAGATTACAAGCTAATAAATAAAAAATTTCTACAAGATTCTATCCTTTGAATACATTCATATTCATCCAAAATCACTACTTAAAAATTATTTAATGTATTTACAGCTTTTGATTTTAATTTTAATAACGATCGTTAGTTGTTTTACGTTTTAATTTAATTCTGAAAAAATTTTATTCTTCGATGAAATAGAAAAAAGCAGTCAGTGCTGTAGCGTAATGGTTTTCAAGTTCAAACCGGGATCAGAGCCCACAAAACACGTAGAACTGGGAAAAAATAAGTTGGCAACATGTGAAAATCCAACAAAAAATCTCTACACTATTCTAGATTTGCAGACTTTACAAAAGCGCAAGCTTCTTACACAAGTCTCATCAAATTATTCTCAGAAGACAATATTTCCATAAAATTGGCTTGCGAGGCTCCAATGTAGCACTCAAAGAATTTCAGGCTGAATCTTAAGTGATTTGAATAATTAAAAAATAGACTCAGAAATTTCCATAACCATTTAGCTTTTTCTAGTAGTCTTGAATAGTAACCACAATTATAATTTCTAAGCAACATTTAAAAAATATCACTTATTTCCAAAAAGAAAAAAATCTATTCTAGACAGTAAAGGATACAATGGAGACAATGATTTGAACTCAACCATTAAAAGTTTCCCTTGTTTGGTTATACATACTTGATATATTCATCTGAGGTTTATTTTATTGTAAGAACATATTTTCAAAAATATACTTTGAGTTAATTTTCATAAAATTTACAGTTTGTTTCAGTTTGAATTTTATAATTATTCAATTATTGACATTTTCCAACTATATTTTCAACTAAACTCCACTACTGTTTCAATCAGTTGAGTTGACTATATTCTTTTCACATACAACAAAGAATACATCATTAAAACATAACTAAACATTAATTTCATTTGAGAAATCAGTTTTTTAATATTTTAATTATTTTAAAATCAATCTTGGATATACTTCATTTCAAAATTTGTTGAATTACTCGTAGAATCAAGAAAATTATTATTATTAAAATATGGTATTATAATGAAAAAATATATAAATTTTAAAAAATATTTTATTTAAAGGTTTTTTATATACTGAAATTATAAACATGAAATATTATAGCAGAATTTAATTTTTCACACTACTTCATTCTAACCCAAAAGAGTAGACAAGGCATGGCTCCAAAATATCATACCTAGGTTCCAAACACACTTCCCACCCTCCATCCTCTGGAGGTCCCATGTGATCCTGGTCTTTACAATTGGTTGTTTGAGTGGTTACCAGGCTGTTGGGAAGTTATAACATTTGAGATATACTTTGCCATGGAAATTTTTTAGTGTTTTATGATGATTGAAAAGGTTTATTGAGATATAATAAAACTTGAATTTTGTTTTGAGATGTCTCAAACGTACTAGAAAAAGTCTTCTTCTATGGCTGCATAGTCTGTTCCTACCAGCTCCAAGTATTCTTGTCTTTTTTTTTCATTTGGTATGGCTAACTACAAAAGTGTTTTAGCCATTTATTTATTTTTAAAAAAATGCAACTATATGAGTGCAAAATACTACTTGTGCTAAGTCATTTTTACAGGTTATGACAGATGTGAATTTTGTGTTATCAGCTTTGAGAAAAAAGTGATAAATCAAAAAAAAAACTAAACAGGAAACAAAAATTTTAAATTTTTTATAACGTAAAGGTCTCAGTTTCAATTTCAAGTCTCTAAATAAAAAATACAAAAAATTTTTGTTTCTGCTTTTTTTATTATTCATTTTAATACTGTTAGTTTAGGATACCGGCAATAAAGGTAAAACCGTCTATAAATTGTCAAGCGCCTGATTTGTTATAATAATTCACTACATTATAAGCTTTATGGTTTTTCTTGCGAAAATAATCAAAGAAAATTTTAAATTTACAAAAGGTATAAAAAACAGTTTTTCAATCTTGTAAATATGAAAATAATAAACAAATGGTAATAAATTCATTTTTATAGAGCTTTTTACGTGTTATGTGAAAACGCTATACAATTTGTAGGAAGATCGAAAGCCTCTTATTACAACTGAATCTCACATTGAGAAATGAGGGGCATAAGACTTGCATGGTCTTCATTCCCGTAAGATGATGTGTGATTTTTATCTTTATGATTCAAAAATTATTTTTAATACTTATAAAATTGCGGCAAAAAAAAATATTTGCTGAAAATTTGAACAAATAATCTACAAAAAAATTAAAACACTCTACAGAAAAAAAAGTGTTTAAACTACAGAAAATGTAAAAACTAAACAAGATAATTTAGAGAAATAATGTTGCAATCTCCAGATGGACGTATTCAACACTTTTCAAATACAATAGCTCTCATTAGGTTTTATTTGTTGGAGATAATATAAACTTTCGCCAAAAACAAATTTTAAATTACAAAGTTTTCGTAGAAAATAACCTTATTCAAACTTCACAGCATCTTTCAGAATAAAAAATTGTTATGTTGGTTATGAGTTTTTGTTTTTTAAAATTAAAGTGCTATTATGTATACCGAAAATTGAGAGTACAACTGAAAAATTGATGAATCGGCATCTCAAAGGAATAAAGAACGATTTTCGCATTGATGATGTAGGCGATGATGGGGTCATAGCATGAAAATAAAATGACACCAACACAGCACAATAAATAAGTTGGTTTATAAAAATAAAAAGTTATTTTTTTAAATTTTTATCTCTTAAAGAATTCTTCTTATTCATTTATGCTTATATTTGAAGTTGTTTTAAAACGAAGTGTAGAAAACAAATCAGCCTATTAATAATGTTACCCTTTGGTAATGTTGATGAGGTTATTGAGAATTTCATGAATTGTTTATATTCACAATAATTTTTTCAAACAAACTATTTCAATTTAATTTTATAAATAACTAAATATGTTTGGTACTCTATGTGATGGTGGAAACATATGGCACTTGAATGCAGTAAGTATATAAGCTTTTGCCTGCGTTCAAGACCTTCATTTGCTCCATTGGAAGGTTAGCTCTTTTTATTATAACTTCATTATATGCTATGATAGTTAAGTAAATAATGTACTGAATACTTTATTTTGAAAGCAGATTTTCATTATTTTTGCTGGTCATTTTTTTAATTAATTAATTTAAATTTTAGGCATTTTTAAAGTTTCAACTGAAGAAAATCATAACCATAGTTTCGACATGACAAATGTACAATATATTCTTGGATGTCTTTTTAAGTCGGACCATTTTCCCTGATTTACGCTAGATTTGTGCCATAAAGAGCTTATTGTTTGTTTTTTTTTTGCGCAGAAAAATTTTTTTATTTTTGTCTTAAACGCGCAGTCAAAGTTAATTGAGGATTAAGATAATCTACATTATTCACCTCTTTCGTTCACTAAACTAGTAATAAAAATATACAACTTTTAATTATATTTTTATAAAGGCTATAACAAAATGCAACATTCAGTATCAAAACCATTGATTGAAACATGTTGTTTTTCAACTAATAATGCAAAGTATTTTTGTGAATTCAATTAAAGCAATAAAGATGGGCATATAAACCCTAAGCTGAGTGTTTATTCAGCAAAAGACAGCCACAAGATAGATGTAGGAGGGATTAAAAACTGAGAATTTAAAAATCTATCAAAAGTTTATATTAAGCAAAACGTTGAAAAAAAGATAAAGCCAACAAAATATATTGAAAAAAAAAATCTCGAAAAAATAATCTAAATAAAATTATTTTTTTGTACAAGAAACAGATATAGAGATAAAAAAAGAAATTAATCGTAAATGGTTTTATTGATAAAAATAAGAATATAGTAAGACTCTTAACGAAAGATATTGGCTATAAGAGATTATAATCTTTGTGGTTTGCCAGCATCTTTTAAATATAATTTCCAAACAAGTAACCTTCACGTTCACTGTTTACGTACGTGAAACACCAAGTCAATATAAACATATCTGCTTTAAAGAAACTCAAATCTGTCTAATATCCGTTTGCCATAATCAAATTTTGACCTCCAAATTTATATTGCTTTGAAATACTATTGTGAATAAGTTTCGAAAAATTCTATTTCCTTCTAATGTGACTTTATGACGTTACGACATCGTTTATTTGTGGGTATATATAACGCAGAATAATTTTCATGCCCTTTAGTTGTTTATTTGGTGTGTTCACCCCCTGCCATGTGAAATAAGTTTTGCAAATTTCCACTACCCTATTTTTGTTAAACTAATTTGAAGTTTTTACTCTTTCAACAAAATCCCTTTGGGAGTTTACGTCATTTTTAATTTATTTAAAAGTTTTTGCCAACCATTACGAATTAATAAAAACCTTACTTTATTTAATGTTCGAAATTGAATTCTAAATCGGATTTGCACGATCAACTTGTCAAACAAATCTTTTGCCGTTTTAATAAAGTTTTTCGACATTTTATGTAAGTTATTAACAAATTAATGTTCAACTTCATTGGTAAAACATATTTTAATCTTCAATACAGAATGTAACTTTTCAGTTTTCCTACATTACGGAAAATTAAGAGTATGAATTACAATAGTTTCTTTTATTTTTGCCTTTTGGATTGCCTGTTTGTTTCAAAAAATGGAAACGGAAAAAAAATTTTTCCTCATAGTAAAAAGGCAACAATTCATAATAATGAAGGCGCAAGAAATGAATATTTTAACCAAATTGAGAGTGTACACCATCACAACAAAAAAGAGGATAAAGCTTTTCACGTTGACAACTATATCAGCGATATACATCATATTTTATATCGAAAGTCACAACTTGAGTTATTTTCTCTGAAAGTTGAAAGGCAAAGTTTGAGCAATTCTAACTGCCAAATAGCTCCCGTTTCTTCATTTAGTAAAAACAATATAAGTAAAAAGTTAAAAAATAAAAATGATAAAATTCGTATAAATAACCAAAAATTCTCATCTAATGATACAGAAAATATAGAGTTTTTATCTCGCCCAAAAAGTTTAAAAAAGAGAAATTCGATTAAGGACGAAGGAAAAGATATTCATAAAGAGATCGATGAGAAAGATGAACCTGAAAATGAGAAAACTAATAAAAGCAATAATGAAAACACTAAAGGCAATGAGGCTCGCACAGAAAAAAGATACGAAGAAAAGAAAGTAAAAAGTATAGTTATTAGTGGAAAGGCACAATGTGCTAAAGAGTGCCATTGTGGGCAAAACACTAAAAAAACAGCTGATTTTGAAAATAAAAAACATCTAAAAAATAATTCTTACATAGACTCAAACAGCAAAAATCATAAAAATACTAAAAAGTATGAAAAGAACATTGAGTCGCAAACAGATGAAGGTAGTGATGCAAAATTTTAAATCAAATTTTTAAAAAATCTTATTTAATTTGAGTCTTTTCAAAATTTGGAACATTCTAAATTTTTTCAAACTATGAAATTCTTTTCAACAATATAATTGTGTTCAAATGTTTAAAAAAATGTTTCAACAAGACTGCATGGAGGGAATTGTGAAGGTGTTGGACGGGTGTGGTTGTTGCTACATATGTCCGAGGCAACAAGGTTCTTCAGTTTCATTGTTAAATGACAATACTCCAAACACATTGACCAATCAAAATGAATTATTAATTCAAAAACACACCAGAAAAATTTGTCAAATAACCTCTAAAATCTCTTAAATTATGAATTGATCAAGATAATGGAGTGCAAACATGCTTATGCAGGAGACTTATGCGACAAAGTGAACATTTGCGATGAAGGAAGGCATTTGTATTGTGACATGCGTGATGCCCCAGTCGAAGGAGTGGGGCTGTGTAAAGGTGTGTCTCTAAATGCACTCTTTCAATGTATTGCATGGGCGGTTGTGGAAAAATGTCTAGTGAAACTTTTTTTTGGCATTTTTTAAAATTTATTGGATTTTAATCATTTTTATTGGAGAATAAATTTTAGCCTGAATCGTTTAGTTGTTTCAATTTTCGTAGTTATTCGGTAATTTTCAAAAGAACTAACATAACTAATTTTTTCCACTAAAAAACAACGCAAGAGAAATTTTGAAGTTTTCTACTGGAGCAATTATCTGTGACATTTTTAGTTTGCAAATTATTTTGTTTTCTGTACATTTGGTTTAAAGTCATTTTAGAAAAGTAATCAAAAAATTTATTACTAAAAAATGTCTAAGAAATAGTGCTTGAAACTTTGTCTCACAGCTAAAAAAGACAAGGCGTGCGGTGGTGTTGAAGAAAGAGAGCTTCTCGAAAGTTCTGAAGGGTGTGGCTTCAAATGTCAATGTCAAGACGGAGTTTATGCTTGCTCAAAGTCTTGTCCCAATGAACTTTCCAAACCACTTCCATCAGCTGAATGTAGAAATTTTCTTTTGGTGGATGTTGCAGGGAGATGTTGCAAAGAGTGGTTGTGCGTTAATTCTTCGAAGCATTCAAATAACACAGCTTTTGAAAATGTTCTTGATGACAAAAACTTGTGCGTGGATGTTTATTAGCTTCATACAAAACATTGAATGGTTATCATACAAATACATAAAAGGTTTTTCAATAATAATAAAAAAATGTTAATATAAAAAAATGAATATTTGACAATCAAAGGGTGCCAGAGATTTCGGTTTTAAAACTATCGAAAGAAACATCAAAAGTTGAGATGGGATTAGTGAAAGATGATGAAAAATCAAAAGAAATCAAAGCGACAGTCTGCGAAAATGAAGATACTAATTGGACTCCATGTAGCAAGTCATATTTTGAAATCTTTAAATAAATCTTTAAAAAAATTTTTAAAAACTTATTCAAACAAATAAAAATAAATGATTTGAAAGATCTTGCGATCTCGGATGGAGTGTGAGGAGACGAACATTGAAGGGATGTGTTAGCGTTGAAGAAAAAAGACTATGCATGATTCGGCCGTGTGACTGGAATGATAAGAGCATGGTTGGTGTGAGAAATAGTTCATTTATGCTGCTAATGATTTCAATAAAACTTTTCATGAATTATCTTTTGAAAAAAAGCGAAAAGTGCTCTGAAAGCTATGGAATTACCATTAAAACTAGTATAAGAGGATCGGTTATTGAAAAATTATATGGTCATTAGAGCATAATTTATATTTATTAAAAAAAATATTTTTAAATTTTGAAAAGTTTCAAAACTATTCTGAATAAATCAATTTATATAAATCTTACTTAAGATTGAGAACATCGGGTCTTTATCATAATAGTTTTGAATATTTCATGACACAAAATCTATGGCTATAATCCTGATTGCTTTAAAGATAGATAAAAATCAATTATTACAAAAATGTTTGATATGACCATTTACATGAATATTTCCAAACAAAAGTAAATTTGAATATTTGATCATTGAAGAGTTAAAAAATGATAAGAACTGAAATTAAATCATTCATAATTAAAAATTGAAAATTCAATACCCTTTTGTTAGGTAAATTTGTTCAATCATAAAATAATATATTGTAAATTACCTTTCAAGATTCAAATGATTTTTACGAAGAATAATCTAATAACAATGAAAATGAGGTAATAAATAAAAGCACGTTATAAGACAAAAGTGGTGCGACAAATACGCTCAGAGATACAGATATTGGGACATACACAATGGTACAGCGCCATGATTGGGCGGATTAATATTTTATTGAATTTGTTATATGGGCTTATGCGTTGAGGAAGTAGTAAAAATTTATTTTTTTAAAAGTTGATAAATCTTTATTTAAAATTTACACTTCATGTTTTATCATTGCAATCTATAATCTCCTTTGCGGGCAGCCAAACTATCTTTAATGCAAACTTCAAGCCCTCCAAAACCACGCGGCCAAGACGGTTCTTCAAGCTGATTATTTCAGCTCTTCCAGCCACTGTCTTGATCGTTTGCACTGGTTACCTGTCTCCCAAAGATGCAAGTTTAAATTATTTTGGCTCATTGTATGTACTCTTAAGCTTGAACAACCTGCTTATCTTCTTGATCTTTTGTCAATTAGACACACGCGTCAACCACTCAACTCCTTGCACTCTGGTCTCCAGCTTCATCAACCTGTTTCTTCAGGCTTGTTTACTAGTCGCTCTTTTTCTCACCAGGCTCCACGTCTGTGAAATTCACTTCTTTCTAACTTGCGCTCATCGCCTTCTCTCTTGAACTATCGCAAACTTTTGAAAACTCACATACCATAAACATCCCCAGTCATAACCTCTCACAAACCTTGAGCGCCTCTAAAGCAATCTTGAATTGATAACTGTGCGCTATAAAAATTTTAATAATAATACTAATATAATTCAATTTTTTTCATTATGATTTTTAAACATTTTTTATATGCAAAATTTACGATGAAATGTATTTAATATAGGAACTTCGATGAATAAAAGTATTCTAGCTCGTTTTGATTACATCGTATCATTGAAAATTATAATTTGCAATTTCCATAAATATTTCTGTACCTGTAAAAAATCCAAATCTACGCAATAACGTAGCAAGAAATCGATTATGATTTACAAGTACTTTTCTTTGAGCTTACACAAATTGATAACTCAAAGCTCCAGATACCAAAGTGCTAGTGGGTAATAACTCAAAATTTTCATGAGTGCCACAATTGACACTGAGAAAAAATTATTGCAACTTCAATGACTTTTTCAACGACTTTTATAAAGGCCGTAGACAATAGTTAAATTTTAATTCCACTATCGCTATTGGAAAATTTCTTAGGAGTTACCTCAATGCCGTTTATTTAGTGTTAATTACTTTTCTTCGATTTTATGCTGTAGTCTCATCCATCAACGAGTTCAAAACCTTGGTTTTATAGGCGTATACTTTTTTGAAATATTTTAATGATATATCATAAAAAATTTAAATCCATTTTTTATGCCACGGAATTAAATTTAGATTTTTTAAACGTCATTCTTATATAATATTCATGCAAAAATATTTTTATTATAAAAATTTCATAATATATGAAGATCATAGAGAATCTAAGATGCAAGAACGTAATTAGTTTAATTGAAAATGAACTAATTTTGAAAAAAAAATTTATAATTAGTATGAAATTTATTTATCATTTTTTATAGTTTTTTAAATGATTTTTAACAGTTTTTTATGCATTCAGTTTTGTATTTTGCTCCAAATTATTTTTGATTTGATAATGTAACTTAGAAACAAAAATTTTTTGTATTTTCTGTGGGATAAAACATCTTTTAGCGTTCTCTAGCTTTTCCTTTTTAAATTATTATATTATTATAAATTATTTTTTCAATTTTTAAAAAGAGTACTTGTTTTTCAATATACCTAAACATACCGCAAAGAATTTATTTAGTTTATAAAAGTAAATGAATCGGAAATAGTATCTAAAATCAAGTTTCCCTAAATAAACTTTAAATTCACTTGAAAAAATTGTAAAAATGTTCTATTGACTGCGTAGAAACGACTCCAGTTATAACAAAAGCTCTATAAGTTTTGACATCAATCAAATGATTTTTCAAAAAGGAAAAGTCACAGTTGATATGAAAGTTTGACTCTAAATCAATATTTTTGCTTCATTGAAACTATTCAAAACCATCGAGTTTTATGATTGAACATTATCATTGACGATATAAAAAAGCTCGAATGCATTATTCGTTGGACGATAACCTGTCTTCTTGCTTCATTTTATATTAATTTTTCCTGTTTTGAATATTATTGTATATATTTATTTTTTAATTTTGAAGAATTCGTACGCATCTATTTTCTCCATAGACTAGAAGCTTCCATGAATTGATTATCATTTAAACACCCTGAAAAGATTTTTTACTTTGAATTATTAAAAAAACGAAAAAAAAAGATTTTTAGAACCAAGAAAGCTATTCGCAAAAATATTCTAGTTTTCTACTCTCACAATGTTCCATGCTTATATTTCACAGTCTACAAGTTTGTGTTTCAAAGAACAAATTGAAGTTATAACAATTAGTTTACATAAACGTATAAGCAAAACTATGATCATTATAATACTATGATCATTATAATAATATTCAATAGAGATAATCTTTCATTAGAAAGGTGTGGACTGCAAAAACACGTGGAGGTATGGCAGTAAGATGAGGTACCACCATAAAGATTGCATCTCCGTAAAGCTGTTCAGACCCAAGTTTTGTGGTACTTGTAAGAAAAACAGGTTCTTTTTTTATTTTTTTAAAAACTAAAAAACAAGATTCTCATATATATTTATAAACTGCATCTATTTTAGAGTTGTGTATCAATTCATTTTATTAAATGCCTTTTTTAATTCTTTCAAAGGTGTTGCTTGCCAGAGTTGACTAAAAGTGTCAGTGTGAAATTTTACTGCACTAACCGTACAAGCACTCTAGATGTTATGTGGATTAAAACATGCAAATGTAAAACAACCTTCTGCGATTGAATGTAATTCAAAATAATTCTAGATAATTTTTTAAAGACTTCCTATCTTCAGAAAGTTTATAATTTTTTATTGAATGACCATTTCTAAGACTAGTTTAGTTGGGTTTTTGAAAAATTTACACTTTAAATGTCGTTATCGTAAGCTTTATCTCCTGTAATTAAAAAAAAACGCTGGGTTTTTTGTGAATTTTTGTTTAATGTAAGAAGCTTTTGTAAGGCAACCCTTATAAGAACGTATTTGAAAATGTGAGATTGACTTACAAAAGCTTCGTAATTTAAATAAAAATTTTGGAAAAAACTGTTTTTTCATTTATATCATTTGTATATGCTCTTCTAATCAAAAGGTAACTCATATATAATTAGTTTATTAAAACTACAATCAAAATTTTCTTTTTCTCAATGTTTTGTTTTTTTATTGTCAATTGCTCAAATTTGTTTTACAGAATGTTTTGAAAACAATGTTTCAAGGAATTTTAGTTTCTTTTTTTATTCTGGAAATTCAATGTTAATCAGTAAAAGGTGAATATAATGATCGGAGTTTTAGATTCACATCAGAAAATCTTAGGAACTTTTGGCAACTCTCATCATTTCCAATCACCTCTGACGCAACTCACGATGGGAAGCTCGCCTTTAACCTCTCTTATTGAGCATCCTTGCTTAGGGCAGTCTTTTTCCTAAAATCAATAAATTTTCAGCAATCTATTTTTAAAAAATATAAATAAACTAATGAATAACTAGTTTACTAAGCATGGATCATTACACCAGCACACTTCGCAGTCATTTTGATCTTTGCGGAAGCCACTTTTTGGACATTCTATTTTGCACCTATGTTTTGAAAGCTTGGGACAAACTTCATTATCTTGCACTTGAAAATTTTTGTTGGTTTTGAGTACAATTAATTTTGAAATACTGACAATTATAAAACAATACAATGGCCATTTGTTAAGTCTATTCTTATCTCATACTGTGTTTAAATAAAATTCTAATATTTTTAAAAATTAGTTTTACTTTTTTTGCAAAAAGCACTTTTGGTTTTACAATTGCTGAATGAGCACTTAATCTTTTTCATGACGCATCTATGGCGTTTCTTGCATATGTCCTTCTGCAACCAAAATGTCACAAGTCAATAACATGTAGACTTTGTAATATAATTTGGTAAAAGTATTTTTTTATACATTATAATTTCAGTTTATTATAATTAGTGAATTATTAAAATTATGATTATTTCTCAATATGACAAGTACATTAGGTGGGCAAACGCTGAGTTCTCGAGTACATTTGCAGCCGTCAGGTCCTGTCTCATTCCACTTGAAAGTTTCTATATTAGATATTATTCTGTCCTCTTTGCAAGGAGGACAATCTTTAAATTAAATACCTATATAAATTTCAATGAAAGTTTGACAATTTAATAACGGTTTTTTATAAATATTATATCAACTATCTGAAAAACTATTTGAATTAAGTTTTTTTTACAAATCTAACCTTTCTTAGCCACAGCTAAGTGGAACATGACAACAGTTAACCAAAGGATAATCATTTTTCAGTGTTTATTCCATTGCAAACACGAGCTTTATATACCCAATCGAGTTATTATTTTAAAAAGCATTAAAACAAATAATTGTTTTGAGTAAACACTATCAGATCGATTTTTGAAGTAAAGGCACATCATTATCGTCAGCTATTCGATTGTTTGAGGCACTCCCTTAATAATGATCTTTTTGTTTTGATGTTTTCAGCGAATTTTGATAGTGTTTATTACTCTGTGTTTTATCTGGCAAAACAGAATCGAAACACACATAGCGACAACGTTAAAAAAAAAAAATTTGATTGGTTGACGATCAATAACGATATAAACAAGAAAATTATATATATTTAATAAATATTATTATCTAAATTTATTTTGTTATTCCATACCTTAAAACTTGATCCGCGCACACCCCCCAAAAAGCCATGAACAAGTACTTCGACGCACTATACATACTCACAAACGGAAGACCTAAAACCTCCTTGAACTCAGTGCTGAAAAATGACCCTACAAGTAGAAAAATCCCAATAAAAAATAGAGAAGGCTGGGCAAAACTAAGAATGCTGGCAACTGACAGTGGAGGAAGCAAATCGACAATTGACTTTAGATTTTTTTTCAAATATATTTTGATTCAAAATGAAAGTTTATTAATATTTCTTTATTGATTCAAATATATTTTTGTGACGTTTTCGCTATGTATGTTTGATTCTGCTTCGCCAGATGAAACAAGATAATAAACACTATTTTGAAGTAGCATATGATTTGAGATGGATTGAAATATTTTATTCTAAAACTTTTTTTGAAAAGAGAAAAAATTTTATTAGTTGAAAATTATACTTCATCCTTTTTAATTTTACGTTTTTTCTTTTTTCTAAATTCTGCATCATTATCATCATCATTATGACCTTCAATCAACTTTTTTTTCTTCACAATTTTTTCTTTTTCCTCCGTCGCATGTATACTGTCGTCATCGGCCTTCGCTTTTTTGACTTTTTTTTTTGACAATTCCTTTTCATTTTCCTTTATTAAACTTTCCTCCTTTTCATCTTTATTATGCTTCTTCTTTTTTTTCTTCTTATTTTTGGTGACTTTCCGGGTTGAAACTTTTTCGCATTTAATATCTTTTTCATTTCCCTTCTCACTCTCATCAATACTAATATCTCCATCTTCATTATTATTAGCAATCACAAATTTAACTTTATCGCTATCTATACTTTTTTTACTTTTCTTTTTTTCAATGGGGGATTTTGCTTGATTATCCTCATTATTGATTTCGTTTTCATCTTCCATTATACATTTTTCTCTGGCAGCTTTGAGTTTTGCCATTTTTGAAGCAAAATAATCACTAATGTTGCTACTGCTTTTGATGGTTTTGAAAGAAGATTCAGAAGCAATTTCATCCTTTAATTTTTATATCATAAATAATATTATAAAACTTTATTTTAAAAGTTAATTGAAACAAGCAAGAATATAAAATTTACAGTGAGTGTGCTGAGGTCATCTCCACAACTTTTTGACTTTCTTAGAGTTACAGTTTGTGAGTTGTTATCAATATTTTCAAGTGATTTTATACCTTCTTCTTTGTTCAATTTCTTTATGCCAAAGACACACTTCATATCTTGTTCAGACTTTAAACTCAAATTTTTGCTTTGTATGAACTTGTGATATCTAAAAATTTTATAAAGCTGAAAAATGAGTGATTAAATTAATAAAAAAGTTCACCTTGATTTTGTATATGAACTTTTAGCAGTTTCACTCAAATTGGAAAAATTAGCCTTGAGCTTTTGTTCCTCTTTGTTAACATCATCAATCATATCATTATTATGAATGTACGCCAGATTAGCAAGAACTGCCTGGAAGTCATCTTGGTGTGAAGATAACTGATCAGCTTTGGCAAGAGAACATCCAACACCTTATGCAGTTCATTGATGAAAAATATTTGAAATTTCATTTCGAAATAATAAATTTTATAGTTGATTCCAACCTCTTTTATCACTTTTACATTCAACTTTTACATGCTCGGTTCTTCCATCTTCTTTTTTACCCAACCCTTTGCCTTTACTCCACCCCATTTTCTCTATCAAGCGTTGCCCAAGCTTGGAACTGTCTATCATATGAATAATGTTTTAATGAATCGTTGGTCAACAATTTTAAATGATATAGGAAATATTTGCTGAAAGGTTGATATCCTATCTTAACGGAAAATCTCAAAAAAATAAAAATAAAGAAATATGAATTCCAATAAAAAAAAAGAATTAAGAAGATCATCGGCGTAACAACAGCGTTTGCAACTTTCAATGTACGTGGCTTAGCATCAGAAACCAAAAAAGAGAGCCTTTTTCAAGACTTTGAGAATTATAAAATCGACCTTCTCTTTCTCCAAGAAACAAAAATAACTGACGATATTACAATCGATAGAGGAAACAAAATACTAAAGCTTTTAAAATCAGCAAACAGGCATTATGGTTTCAGATGAATACACAAAAAGGACACAGAAATAAGCAAGTTCATGCAAGTATCTGAAAGAATTGTAAGTTTCGTTGCAAAAATAAAAGAAAAACATGCAATTGTGGAATTATATGGCCCAACACGGACAAGAACCACAATAGATGAAAGAGAAGAATTGCAATTCATTGAACAACTTCAAACAACCATCAACAAAAAAATCATACTCTTATTGTGCTTGGTGATTTTAACTCCAAACTTGGGAGTAGTACAGATAAGGATGGAGGAAGATATGGCCAAGGGAGAATCAACTCAAATGGATTGTACCTCAAACAAGTTCTTTCAGGATACAATTTATTTGCAACAAACACTGCTTTCAAGCAAAAAGCTAAATATATCACAACTTGGGAAGGCACCAGAAAAGTGGATACTAAATTAAGACCTATCTATAACACAATAGACTACATAATAATTTCAGAAAAACACAAATGGAGACTAATATCAGCAAGGTCATACAATGGCATGCAAACTTTTTCAGACCATAGGTTAGTCAAAACAACCATAATAAATACAAAGCCATATCAAAGACATCCAATACAAAAAAATAAAAACCAACAACTACTAATGAGTGATAGCAAACACCAAAAAACTTACATGCATAAAACCTCTGAACTTCTAGCCAAGAACAACAATTTCCAATCTGTTCAGGAAATTTTTCACTGTATGAGAGAAATTGCAAAACAATGCTTTCCCAAAAAACAAGCAAAATTAAAACCATGGAGCAATCATCCAGATCTAGCAGCTATGTTTATCCAACAAAAAGTCACATGGCTAAAAATGAGATCTCTTATGAAAAACTCTGATCAATGGATAAATTAAAAGATAAAAGGAAAAATGAAATAAGAGCTCTCAGAATAAGTGCAAAAATCCATAATGAAAGATGGCTGGATAGTCAACTTCTAGAAATTGAAAAAGCCCCTGATAACACAAAAATGTTTGAAGCTGTAAAATTCTTGAAGCCTCAAAAATCAAATAAAATTGCTTGTGAAATGGAAGAAGTCAAAAGCCACTTTATGAAAAAATTTAACTCTGAAGGTTCTGCTGTATTACATAAAATTTCTACAAAAAATGAGAGCTTCAAAAAATTTATATTCAGCTCTGAAGTGGCAGCATCCATAGCAAAACTAAAAAATGGAAAATGCCAAGACTACGATGGAAACACAGTGAAAATCCTGAAATATGCAGATAAGAAAATGCATGAAATTATTGCAGAAAAATTCAATCGTGCAATTCCAAAAGGTGAAGACATTGGTTTAAACACAGCTATACTCCCACCCATACAAAAACCCAAAAAACCACAAATACCTGAAAATCTAAGACCCATATGCATTGTGCCTGTAATGAAAAAAATCCTGTCTCACATCATGCTCAACAGAATTCGTGAAGCTGCTGAAAAACATATAGGACATACCCAATCAGCATATAGAAAAGGCAGATCAACGGCAGATGTAATTTGGACACACAGATTCAACATGGTCACATCATACACAACAAAGCAAGAAATCCATGTCACTAGCCTTGATATGTCATCAGCTTTTGACACCATTTTGAGAAGTCAGCTCATCAACATCTGCGAAACATTTCTTGAACAAGATGATGTTACGCTGATCAAATACTTACTGAACAACACAAAAATAATAATAAAAATAGACAATCGGTTCAATAATTGCTTCTCAACATCAATAGGCTTACCCCAAGGAAACAGCTTGAGCCCCATCCTATTCTCTATTTATTTAAGAGAAGCACTCAAAAACCTGCCTTCTCATCTCAGTGGAAAAAAAATAATATACTCTGATGATGTTGATTTTGTGACAGAAGAGGAAATTGATATAAAAGAAATATGCAATACCTTGAAAAAATATAATCTCATAGTAAACAAAAATAAAACAGGAATAATCACAATGAAACATAACAGTCTAGATAATTCAAAATTTAAAAAACTAGGATCAAGATTAGCAATGAAAGAAGAGATAAAAAATCGGAAGGCACTATCTATGGCTGCAATGAACAAGCTTTAGAAGTTATGGAAAAAAAAAGAAGCTGACTTTAAAGAAAAAAGTAAGATTGTTCAATGCCTACATATTGCCAATTCTGCTATACAATTGTGATACTTGGTCATTAACAAAAACCGATGAGTCAGCCTTAAATTCTTTCCATTGCCGCCTTCTCAGACGAGTAGTAGGAATATTTTGGCCAGATAAAATAAAATCTGAAGAACTTTATAAAAGAACAGAAGCACTGGACCTAAGTCAGACCATTGCTTATTGCAGGCACACGCTACTTGGTCATATACTAAGACTCAATATAGAGGCTTCAGCACAAAAAGCTATGGACAACTATTAAATGTCTACACCTAAACCTCTTCCAGGAAAACCAAAAACAACATTACCAGCTGTACTGAAAAAAGATCTAGAAGCCCGAAACCTTTCACTAAACAGTCATGAAGATCTTTTGAAAGAAAAATGGCGAAAAATAAAGCTGAATGGAAAAAAATTTATTCTTTGAATTCATAACTTTCTTTTTATTTTCAACTATATTCTTCATATAGAATGGAAAGTTTGGAAATAAACAATGGAAAATATAGAATTATTTAATTGAACAAACCATTCGACCACGCAGTTCCATTTGGGTTTAACGAATATTTCGTTTTGGATTTTTTTTCAGCTAACATTCTTAAAAATTGCAATGAAACCCAATAATTATCTACAATCTCTGACTACATTAAACGAAATTAGAATTTGTCAATGTGGAGAGTGATATTTAAATTTTTAAAAGCAAACTTATCGAAAAATTTAAGTCAATGCTTTGAAAAATACTTTTAATATTAATTTATCAAATTTTAGATTATTTTTTTACTTTTATTTATTAAATAAAATTTTATTTTGATTTTGTTATATTATTCTCATGCTCTTCAGTGAAGTTTCAAGAACCACTAACATCATCATCAGTAGCCCGGCGGAAGAACCCACCTTCTTGTGGTGCCGGGTGCGCAATCCAACAGGAGTGTCAAAGAGGTTCTAAACGTCAGCTTCCAACCACAAAGCATTTCGAAAATTCATCCATCATTTTTATCGCTGCTCACCAAAAGTCACAAACAACTCGAAGCTGCAAGTTTCTTTTGGTACTCGCTCCAAAGAGTGTCGGAAGAGTCTTTGGAAGCTCAACAACAAAAATCATCATCAGTACTTTAAGCTTTTGTATTCTGATTTTATCTTTGTTTAAATATTTTTTTGAAAATTTGAATTTTACAAAAATAAACTTATAAAAATCAGTTCAGGGTCTTTAAAAATTCACATTAAAAAGATAAAACATTTAATACCTAAAAGTTTTTAACCTGATAATTTTATCATATCAATGAATGTTTGAACATTATTGAACTTAGTGCACATTATGCTTATTATTTTTTATTTATACCTCTGCGAGAGTGCTTTCAATTTGATTCTTGGTGATGATTGATAAGCTTGTTATTCCCAACATGACCATTAACTCAGACTGTATGAATTTCACAAGTATTTTCACATGATTTACATTTGTTTTCAACTATGTTTAAATGAAATAAATTTTCCACTCAGATAAGCATTAGTGACATGGTGGTGATTATTTTTGGTATAAGTTGAAAAGTTGGAGTGAGTGGTACAACATCACACTTTTGATGAGTCGTAACTGTGGTTTTGAAAGCTAATATATTTGTAAAAGTTTTATTTGATATGTTAGATATATTGGTTTATTACTCTCAGTTGAACATCAAACGCAGAATCATATAACGTACCATCTGCGTGTTAATAAAGATTCTTACTTTAATAATATAATGTGTGTCACTATATCTGATAAGTTTAAGAATTTTAGAATTGGATTTTTTTGAAAGTTTTGCCAATTAAACAACCCACTTTTTTGGTTATGTGCGTGACTTTTTATCTATACACAATAGATTTAAAGTTAAAAGATTAGCTTTGGCTAAAAAAATATTAATATTCCATGTTCCACGTTGCTGCAATAAGAAAGTATTTTTAAGTATGATATTATCCCAATAATAATGAAATTATATAATAGTGCACAAAGTACTTACGCAATGGAAGGTTCTATTTGTTTATTCATATAATGAAATTGATTTATTTATAATTTGAAATGCGTAGAAATTTTAAAATAAGATCAAAATTTTAAATAAAGAACCTATAAAGAAATAAAGAACTATATAAAAATAATTTAATGAAGTCACTTGAGTAGTAGTAATATAAATAGTAGTATAAATTAGTATTAATATACCCTATTATTTCATGTAATTCAAAACCCTTTCGAAAACACGCAGTGAAACAAATATTGAATGTTGATACGACAGAGGAATGAACGTTTATTTATCAAAAGTATAGATATAAACCTCAATCAATTACCTTGTGGCACTTTTCGTATTTATTCTGCTGAAATCATTGTTAGAAACATGAAAGCCTTCAATTGATTTTTATTGTTATTTTTAAAACAACTTCATAAATCAATAAACTTGATTTTGAGTGTTTGATTTTTCGTAGGTTTGAAAGATGGAAGGTTTTTGCATAACATTTCAAGCATTCCTTTTTTAGATTTTTTTGCTAAATTGTTTTTTTCGCATAAAATAATAATGTAAAATGCATATATTTTATTGAAAAATATCAAAGCTTTTTGTTTGAATTCATTTTTAAAACTATATTTTCTAGAAAATTATATTTCAGTCATATTTATTTCAAAACAAAAATTATATTAAAAAAATGTCTTAAAAAATGACTAGTGTCATCAAAAATTATTTTATTGCTGTCAATGAAAAACAGTTATGTAAGTACAAAATTAACTAAACATGGCGACTAGTCTAAATAAAAGCTTGTGAAACTTAAAAAAAATTAATTATAAGCTGAGCTAGTTCGTGAAATTACTAATTTGAGAAAATTTCAAGTGATAATTACTTTGTGAAAAAATGCTGGACAGTATTTCTACCTAGAAAAGCTCTTATTCTTTTAAATGCTAAGTCTGATAGTAAAATATCTAATAAAAATTAAGGTAAAAGGTGGAATTTGACTAAAATCGGGTAGATTTTTCATTTTTGTGGAAAGCTTTTCTATTGTTCCAAAAATAATAAGGAGTTTGATTGATAGTGTTTTTTTCTTTTTTGTTGCGTTCATTGTAGTTTTTGGGTTTTTTGTTGTAGAATTCAACGTTGTTTTGCATCGCACCACCGTAGACGTGTACCACTTCAACATCAGAACCACTGTTATCCTCTTCCTCGTTGAAATGGAATTTAATAAAATCTGGAGTAGACTGATGAAAAGTTTGCTGATATTTTGATAGTTTATTGAGCTTATTTAAGTTCATTTGTTGAGAGTATTTATTATATGAGTTAGTTTTCGTATTTTTTGATTGATCACCATTTCTTACAATATGACAATTGTTCTGTACATCATCAAAATCCTGGAAGTGCACGTTATGATTTCGATGTTTTTGGAAGATATTACTCGGTTGCTTTTGCTTGTTAATCGGGTTGATGAACTGATTTTGATTTAATTGGATATGTTGGCGGGGATTTTGTGGCGAAATGTTGATATTTTTTTGAGAAATATATCGATTGAAATCGTAGTTTTGTAATATCTGCTGCTGTTTGTCGTTCTTGTTACCAGCTAACAACCTTGAGTACACCTTGCAGTGATGGTCCATCTCTTTTGCAAGCTCCTCTTCTACTGTCTAAAGTTGATTTTTATTTTACGACTCAAATATGAATTGATTGAGTAATGTTTTAAGAAATATATATATGTATGTGAAATGTTAACTGAATTAACTTTTGGAAATGTATGAATATAGTTTGAAATTTATGTATAGAATAATTTTACTCAATTTTGCTGCATCGACTTACTTTAATGTTTTCATTTTGTCTCATCATGCATTCTTTTTCTTCCTTCGAGCACCTCTCTACTTCTGTAGCACTGTTCATTTTATAACGTTTTTCAATGTTATCCTTCTGTCGATTCTGTTCAAAATGAAATGTTAAAATTTAAGTTTGTTTTCATTTGCAAAAGACGTTAATATGAAAATTAATATAAAATTAATTTTAAATTTTGACTATGTTCTCAATTTTTTATGAACTTATTGATAAATTCTCACAAATTTTTCTTCAAGGTCTTCAATTTCTCCATTGAACTTTATCTCCAACTCTTTCATCTTCTTCTCTATTCTCTTTTTTTCTTTTCGAATAACATCTTCCAGTTTTAATTTTTGACTTCGTTCATACTTTAAATTTATTTTTTTTGTTGAATTGAAGAATCGAAATGAAAATTCAGATACAAATATAATTTAAATGTATTTAATTGATGTCTCTAAGCTATGAAAAAAAATGATTTTGTTTATTAAATACAACATAAAATATGACTCATGGTACAATTGAACTTATCAAACATTCTAGTTTTTTAAAACAATAAATATATCCGAAATTTTCGCATATCAAAGATTAAAATATCCAAAAAGCCCAAACCTCTTTGATAAGGTGTTTCTCGTGAGCCAATAAAACCCTTGTGTCTACAGAGTAAATACTAGCAACACTACTGCCATTGCTAATGTTGGTATAGTTGATGGAGTTTGTAATAGAAGGTGTATTAATATCATTGATGTAACTCTTGTAATCAAAACTAGTGATTTCTGGATTGTCCTGTTTGTCGGAACTCTTTGTCATCTTCCTATCATTGCTTGTGATCAGTTCTCTCCGAAAATTTTCAACTTTTTTCCTAAATTCACTTTTCAAAAATCTTTTCAATTTTTTTTCATTTTCTAAATTTCTTTTCATTATTCGATCTTTTTCTCTTTTGTGATCTTCCAACAACATTTCCATTTCCTGAAACATTATTCAAAACTACTAAAAATAAAAATCATTACGAAAACAACCAATAAATTTTTATGCTTTAAAGCAAAAAACCCAAAAACTCAGCATCTAAACTTCAAAAAAAAAAAAATAATGTTTAAAAAACGCCCCAAAATAAAACACCAAACATTATAACGATCACATACAACGCCGTTTCTGTTGGAGGCTTGTGAGAGCATCAGTCGCATCATTTGTTGGTTCTGTCGGTGTATCAGGGTGCTCTTAACAGAGATGTTTTGTTGCTCTTGAAAAGCTAGAACTCTGTACATGGCTTTGGAAGGTTGAAAAGTTACGTTAATAATTGTAGTTTCTATTTGTATAATAACGGTGTTGATGAGTTAAATGAGCTTAGTACGAAAAAATTCAAATCATTTTTATCAACGAACAACTGAAAGCTTTTTGGTAATTAAACTTCCAGTATCGAGTTTTGATAATAGGAGTTCATATTACAAAAAAACTTGGTTATCAAGTGTTTGATTCAAAATATAATAATAGAAGATTAAATATCAAGAATCGGATCCGGTAACTATTTTAAATAATCTAATGAAAAAATTTATACTTGGGAAGTTTTTTTAATAACTATAAACATATAAATCTAAATATAATCATAAATCCGTGAAAAGCTTTTAAAAGGAGCACTGACCCCGTATAAGAGAATGCTTATGTCTAATAAACTCATCATCTATGACAAAGGCCTCGTGTCGTTGTTGTTTGCGGAGTTGAGAAGTCAGTCTCATCAAAGATTCTCGTTGTTTCAACCTATAGTCCTTCAACTGCAAAACATCATTATTATTATGTGAGTTCTTCTACAAATGATGATGGTTATCGCATGAAACTTTCAAGTTTAAAATAACTTGCTCAAAATTATTTTTTACCGTTTATTGTAACCGATATAAGATGTTCAATGGTTAAGACCTTAGTTTTGAAGTTGTCTTCATGAATACCTGGTTTGTATTTTGAATGGACTTTGAGGCTCGCCTTGAATGCCCTGTATTCCATCTCCTTTGACCGAAACAATAAGAATAATGATAATAATAGAAAAAAGAAATGTTTCATAAATATATTTTTAGTTTAATATAAAATTTTCTATGAAATGTTCGAACATTAATCATTGAACAAATTTTAAATTCTGACTTGTTTTACTCTTATTTGATTGAAGAGTTCGTTGATGTCATTATCATTCTGTCTTTCTTTGTAGTTTCTTCTTTCTTTGTGAGTTTTTGCCTTTTCTTGAACTTCCACAGTGTATTTTTTGATAGATTTCTGATAAAAATGTTTTTAAAAAATTTTTTAATCTATCAAAATTTTCTTTAAAGAATTGTTTTTTTAAGACATCGTATGATTAAAGTAATTTTGAATTTCTTAAAATATAGGATAGGATTGTACTTATGGAAAAATTTCATTCAAATGAAAGTTTGTAGCATGTTCTTTCTGAAAATTTTTCATAAATCAAAAAATGTATTTTGAAAAATAATAATAATGGCATTATTATTTTAACATTGAAAATAATATTTGAATTTTTAGAATTCAGGTTTTAATGCTTATTGAATCAGCTAAATTCTGATTCAATTATAATTAAGCGAACTTTTAAATTTCTCGAATTTATTTAAATTTTTTTTCAAGTACCTTTACTTTTCTTTTACATTCTTCCTCCAAACTAGCCATTTCTTCCAGAAAGTTCTCGTTCATTTTATTCATCTTTTTGTCATTAAATTATTATATAATAAAAATTCATTGAATAACAACTATTTAATAATTTTTTGAAACAATAAACGAAGTTGAACCTTGTTAGTTTCTCTTATTTTCAGCAATCTTAGTTCTCTCGTATGGTTTGTTCTGTGAATATATTATATACTTTCATTCAAAATATACAAGTTTAAAAACATTATTAACTAATAATTAAGAATCTATCTTATTAATTCCATATTTTTCAAATATTACCTCGTGCTCATGATGTTTGAGTCCTCCTCTTGTCCGATCTTCACAATTTTGTTTGATGTTGAGAGCATGGGCTGTCCTTCAAAAATGTACTTCCTTGTCTTCGTTAAAGACCTATATCTAGGTCTCTGATAGGTTTATGTTTGTGGCATACTTTAATGTTTTGTAGAATTTATAGGTTTTTGAACTAGGCGTTTTATTAATTTGATTATTTCATTGATTTGTGCTTGTTTCAGCTCAAAAACTGCATTTTGATGATTATTTTCAAAATATCAACTACATTTTTTTAGTTTTCAAATTTTTAGTATTTCATTATTTTGACAGCCAGTTTCACCAAAAATTAATATATTAAAAAACAATTATTTCATTTGAGTTTTATGTGGTGTGTGAATCTTTTTAAAAAGTTAATATATAGTTTTAATCAAAACTCACCTCTCTATCAAAAGTTGAGTTTTCACTGTGTTCGTTGATAGCGTAGTTCATATCAATATCACGATCGTCATAAAGACCTTTATTTTTACTAATTTTTTGCTTTTCATCTTGATTGTGATTAATGCCAAAATACTGCTTATCGTTACTGTGTTTGAAAATGCCATAATTTCGCTCCATTCTGACGTTTCTCTGAATACTAAAATTCCCATCTATATTTTTGAAAACATTGTCATTATTATGACTACTACTCTTAACATTTTCATTATTGTGTTTCGTCCTATCTCCAATCATTCTGTTGTTGAAATTACTCAGAAGCTTAGAACCATTATTGCTTTCTTCAAAATTATTCTTTCGATGTAGTAAATCAATAGTGTTATTTATGCTGCCATCAGAATGGTTCGGTGATTTGATTATCCAGTTGCCATCCTTTTGGATCACTTGATGTCGCGCAATGTTATTATTATCGTTATCATTTACAGTCGATCTTGTGCCGTTGTCTGTGATTAGGGTTTTGCTATCATTTATCACAGGATCAATGTCTTCATGTTGAAAGTTGTATTGCACTATGTTATCGTGAAAATTGTTTTTGTCATTCCCGTGATTATTGCCAATAAGTCTTTGTGTTTTACCCAAAGATCCGAATAGACCAAGTTTCATTCCATTCACAAGTAGATTATGTCTGTCAAAATCATCTTCAT
Organism: Pterobdella sp. o SKG-2022; assembly: GCA_964035795.1. Lineage (NCBI taxonomy): Eukaryota > Metazoa > Annelida > Clitellata > Hirudinida > Piscicolidae > Pterobdella > Pterobdella occidentalis. The sequence goes on along the minus strand of OZ038320.1, from coordinate 9,050,200 downwards.
TTTTGATACCATTTTTATGGTTTACTTCTGTCTTACCAATCTGATGGTCAAAATTTTCAATATTTTCTACTCTTGTTTCAACTTTTGAGTTTTTCTGTTTTTTATAATTATTTTCAATTCTATCATAAACCTTAAAATCATCTTCTTTCATTTTCCATGGGTTCAAGGATTTAATGTAATCTTCTTGCTTTAACGGCTTGTTTTCAACCTCTGTTTCTCCATCATTAACTTTACAATGTACATTGGTGTCAACAGTAATACTTTTGTCAAATACATTTTTATCGTTACTTCTACTAAATAGTTCCTGTTTTATAATACTTATTGATTTATTATGCGTGGCTTCAATGCGGTCATCGGGGAGGTTTTCAGTGAAAATTGTTCTTATTTCAATACCTCTTTTGTTTTTATCCACATGTGGCAGTTTATTTATATCGTTTGATGTTGAGTTTTTGTCATGTATCTCTTTAGCTTGGACAATTAAATTAGTCTTTTGATTATTGATTCTATTTATTTTCTCGATCACATTACTGTCAGCAATTTTCCTAACTGAATTGCTTTCGTTCATTTTTTGACTATAGTTTCTCATTATAAATCCTTTCGAAGCACCCAAGTTGTTGGACTCATTTTCGGTTGTATTATTTTTAGACGCCTTCAAATTATCGCCGTTATTTCCATTGACTCTATCTTTTTCTTCTTCAGCTTTACTTGAAACTTTTTGATTTTCATGGAAGTTTTTAAATTTATGATGAAAGTTTTCAGTTCCGTTACTTTCATGATGGGCTTTATTTTCCACGTTGTAAGCGGTTAGTTGGTGGTTAGAATTCCCAGTTGTTTCTCCTCTATTCACACTTTCACCAAATTTTCTGAAAGTTTTTTGCTCTTCTCTATAAGGACTGACAGTGATGATGAAGTCTTCATCATCATCAGCATCGTCAAGGTTCGTTTTGAAATCATCCACCTAGAATGTGAAAAATTAAAACAAAAAGTATTCATTGAAAGCTTCAATTATTTGAAATATGTTCGAATAACAATTTTTTATTCAAATTTTCAAAAACTATTTCAGCCCTCCTAATACAAACTTTATTTATAAATTGCGTGCTACCTAAAGAATAATAAGGATACTAATAATTATTTTATAGCGCGCTTTCACAAATAATTCCAAATAAAATTCAAATCCTTACCTCAACGTCTTCAACCTCCACTTCAACTGATGCTCCTAACTCAGCTATCAACTTACGCAGTGCTAAGCTATCGTCGAGGTTGTTGTTATTGTTGTTTTCATTATTGGACGTGTGAGTAGAAGGATCATCAATAAAGCTTGATTTGTCTAGGAATGCATGCTGGAGAAAATTATAGACAATTTAATTCAAGTTTTTAATGTAAAAATTTTGTTAATAAACATGGACTGAAAAGTAAAAAAACAAATCGATAAGTTACTGATTGTTTATTGAAACGTTTTTGTTCATTCTATATATGGTTTTTAAATTTTTTATTAGTCATATTAAAATGTTTCTATTAATTGCTTTTTGAAATGGCTTACAAAACCTATACCTCACTCAGTTTCTTGGCTGTCCACCGTTGCTCAAACAGGTAAACGAGGCAATGACTCAAGAAATCATTAAACTCATTCGACCTTTTGTGTTGTATCGTACAAGTTAGTAGCTTTGCTTAGAGATTTTACGCAGTGATTTTATTGATAAACTTCTGTAAAATATTGGTTATAACTAGCCAAGAAAAAAATTTTTTAAATAAAATAAAACGTCAAAAAGAATTTTTTTAATTTCAAAAAAGAAATATAGAAATTTTGTTTTGAAATATTAAATATTAGAAAAAATAATCAACAACTTTGAAGTCGCGAAACGTAAGATATCGAACTTCTTAACTGTTTTATTGCGAAAAGGAAAAAGGCATATTACGATGCTAATGGTACGATAGATATCTATAAAGGACAAAACCATCTATACACTACAATAGCTTAAAGAACTATATTAAAAAATCTTACCATTTCTGAGGCTTGCTCAGCTTAGGTGGAGGGTTCTTGATGACTTTGATGAGCACTCTAGACTGGTTCATGTGGTTGTAGGGAGGAAGGCCCTCAGCCAATTCTATCAGCATTATACCTATGAATGTTTAACTCAGTCAAAATCTTTCTAAACTTTAGTGTTTCATCATGGATAGAATGGTCATGCTCAAACTTGAAGTTCAAATTTGGACTTACCGAAACTCCAAATATCCACTTTATTGTCGTAGGTATGATCTCTGTCCACCTCACAACAGGCCACCTCCGGTGCCATCCTACCAAGTGGTTTGATGTGCGTTCATTGATGGGAAGTTAATTAATAGATTATTTCAACCAATAATCAATTGTAAAAAAAAAAAGATAACATAAAAATTAATTTGGCGATCAAAAATTTAATAAATGTAATGTGGTATTTATCAAACGCTTTTCTTCACAGATCAAAGCGATTGCTACAAATTTAATGTAGAACAGGTACTAATTGCTGACCCATACGGAATTGAGCTAGGTAACTTTAGCTAGTTAGTCCTATGCTCTACACGCCGATTTATCCAAAGTTACAATTACTCAAAATGAAGGTCAATTATAAAGCAGTATGAGTTGGCGATATGAATATGAGGTTATGAAGGAACCAGTATGGAGATCCAATGAAGGTGTTTCGTCTCTCATTGACATTGCACCAGGCAGAAACTCCGAAGTCAGCTGAGTTAGGGATATTGTTTATTATTGTGCAATGTAATAAGTTATAATGAATATAATTTCAGAACACTAGTTAGTTTATTGAGATACGAAGCTTTTCATTATCAACGTAACATTTTCAAGTAACCGTTTTATTCAATAAAATGGTTACTTGAAAATGTTACGTTGATAATGAAAAGCTTCGTATCTTAATAAACTAACTAGCGTTCTGAAATTATATTCAATTTATTGTGGCTTTTGGAAAAAATCATTTATAAATTATAATTTTGACTTTTTTTGTAGCAAAGTATTAAACTTTAAAATAAGATATCTGATTTATATATGTGTTAAAAGCAAGATTTAAAGTCATCAAAATTCAAAAAAAAAAACTTCAAAGAAGTTACAATTCAAAACTAATGTATTCATTGTTTAATCACAAAAACTATATAACAAAATTCTATTCTGCAAACACTAAATCATCATCGCTTTAAGGAAGCTCCTAACCCAGTTTGATGGAAGCACTGGCACTTAGGAGAACATTGGCTGCCTTGACATCTCTGTGAATGAAATGTCGTTCATGCAAATATATCAAAGCCTGACACAACTGCTTTGTTATCGGTTTTATTTCTTCCTCTTGTAATGGCCGTTCCAGCTCCTTCATTATGTTGTCCAATGAACCCAGTTGACAAAATTCTAAAAATATCTGCAGTTTATTTTTTGAAAGTTTATAATTAAAAGAAATTTTGTATTTTGAGTCGAATCTAAAATATCTGTTATAAAAGTACATTGCATTGATTGTCATCGAAATTAGATTGAAGAGGAATTAGCTGTCGGAACAAATAGTTACTGCCAATTTTAAACGTTTGAATAGCTTGGTAAATACGATTGAAATATTTATAAAAATTTTGAAGATATATTTTAAAAACTAACACGAATTTCACAAGATACTCGTATCTGAATAATAATGCACAAACCCATAGTTTAGATTGGAAGTAATAAGCATCAACCAGCTGTATAATGTTAGGGTGCTTCAGTTGGGATAGTGCCTTAACCTCTGTGCAATAGTCAATCATCATATCCTCGTCGACTTCGATCTTCGATGATTGTGCATTTTAAGATTTTAGATTATGCTTGGAACAATTAACGGTAAGATAATCGAAAACGTTGAATTAGGGATATTAATAATGAGGTGATTTTGAATTGAGTTATAGGTGGGAAATTATTTTTGAATTAATAATTGAAGCTTGTTTACAATTTTTTATGACAAAATATTGTAAAAATTGTATTTTATATACTTAAAAATGAATGGGTAGATATTAGTCTTTTTCCATTGTTTAAATATATGAAACGAAGAAACAAAAGTACTTGTTTGGAGGCAGCTAACTTTTGGGAAGTTTTACTTTTTGACTGAAATAATTTGAAAAATCAATTATAAGTCTCTATGAAGTGTTTAATAGATATGCCATTTTAAACATAATTTGTATTCACCTTGTAAATTTCACCAAATGCACCATCACCAATTTTGTTGAGAACCTGCCACTTTTGGTTGGGATCTTGATTTATTTTTAAATATTTTGAAACCACTCTCATAGTTGTTTCTTGAGATGAGTAAGTCTTATCTGATGTAGTTGTGGATGTTGGAGTGTTGAAGAACATACGTAACTTTTGAAGAATTCCCGGCATTTTATCTCTGCAGATGTATCAGTACATATGATTAGTCGAAACTTAAATAATGCCTTTAGAGTTTCAAACTAAAAATAATTCTAACGCTGACTAAGTTCTCACTGAAATTTGTAACCATTCACCAAATCCAACTTATCTCACTTCAATAAATTAAAAGTACTAATGCTAACAAAAAAAATTTAAACAAAAATATCGTTTAATTTATGAGTTTAATAACTCTGAAACTTTTCGAAACCAAATAACTTAAAAGTTTATATATTATTAATGGCACATTGTTATGAAAACAATCCAGGTGCTATAAAAAGGTGCAATTATAAATACTTAACGAGAATAAATATTTTTAAAGAAACTTTTTTATTAAAATTAGTCAGAATTTGATGATAGAACTTTTAAATGATGAACAAAAAGAAATTATTTACCATTTATTAATGTTGCTAATGGAAACAATCACAAAATTTGTTTCGTTTTGTCTTCGCACTTGTAAACTTAACAACTACCATTCTTAACTTCATTTTAACCAAGAAACATGTTGCAAATGAAAAAGGATAAGCAATGGTACATTTGTTTGAATTTTGTTTTATTTCATCAATGGTTGAAAACTTAAATAATTAAGTATTACAATGCACTTCAAAATATCATAATGCACTTGTAACTCTTGTATTTGTATCAAAAAGCTTTCAAATATTTAAGAAATAATGTTATTGCCACTAAGTATTGTTTGAATTATTTGTCAAGGAATTCTGATAGTTCTTCAGAGGACGAAAACCTTGTACCACTGAGCAGACCAAAATCAGGTTTTGTCAGTATTTAAACACCTGGGAGTTTAACAGAGTTTATTGGAACAATTTTTTTAGAGAAATTTTTGAATTTTTTTTAAAAAAACTAAGGAAATATATTTCATGTACACAACTTTAACAAAACCAGAATAGTTAAATAATAAATTATCATTGTTATGAAACTGTTTTAAAATATTTATAAACAAATTTCTACTTTCATAGGCTATAAATACTTGAATATTATTTTCCAGCTCTTCGCTCAAACAACTCTAGTCTATCAAGCACACCAAGAAATTCACAAAATAATATCGCATCATTTTTGAAAGCTGACAAAGAAGAAACTGTTAATGAAAAATTGAACAAGAAAAACGCTTGGAAATACTTTAGTCCTTATAAAAAGAAGATAAGTCAGGACTATGAGGGAAGAAGACAAAGTAACCGTGGTGAACTAGAAGATATGGAAAACTTAATAATATCTTCTAAGAGACAAAAATCAAAAGAAAATTCTGTGCATGAAGAAGGCATTGAAAAAATTTCGCCTAAAAGTTCGAGAAAAAATTCGATAATGTCAAACGCATCTATGCATAACTCACCTAAAGAACAAAGAAAAAATTCTATCGCAATGTCAAGAGAATCAGTAATGTCGATAAATGACGAAGATAACCATAAAACTTCTAGAAAAAACTCAATCGTTGACAGATTGTCTAGGTATAATTTTAAAGAATCCAAGAAAGATGGTGATGTAGATAAGAAGTCAGCTAAAAGTTCACCTGTTTCTAACTTTTCTCGAAAAAATTCTGTTTCATCGTCCATAGCCACCTATCGTAACACGCCGAGAAGAGATTCCAATGTTTCTGATAAAACCTCACCAAGCTCTTCGTCTAGATTTCCAACAAGTAGAAGAAGAAGTGGATATTATGAAGATAAGCCAAATAATGATAACAGTAAGACATATAAAAATAATGAGATTGAAGAGTTCGATGAGATGATGCGAAGTAGAAGATCCTCTATCATGCAGAACAACTTAAATAAGAAACATGAATTTTTTACTGAGAATTTATCTTTTGACAATAATCATAATGACGAAGAAATTTCAAAAAAACTCTTTAAGAAATCTGAAAATAAAGATAATATCAAAAACCGATTACTGAGCAAAGACGATTACGATAGTGATGAAAAGGCTAATAAAGTTTATAGTAAAAGAAATAGTTCTAAAGAAAGTGAAAAGAGTTATGATAGGAGAGATTCCAGCAGTAGTTTTTCAAGAGAGTCTTCAAACAACAGTCGAAAAAAAAACAAAAAGATTACAGAAAATAAGAGTTATCTATATACGAGAAGTTCTAGAAGTAATAATCACAGCTCAAGAAAAAGTAGTGGTGATAGTGGTGAGGAATATAAAATAGGTATAAAAGATGAAGGGTCAGAGATTAAAAGTGAAAGAAACATTAAAACTAAATTGGAAAACGATAGTGGGAATTCTGAAAGATCGGCTTCTAATCCATCAACTCCAAGGGGAAAAAGAATTAATCGCGATAAAGGATATAATTCTGATGACGCTAGTAGTGATGACGATGATTATTATGGGGAACTTAAAGTTTCTAGAAAATTAAGCAATGATATTGATTACTATGCTTTGAATCACGATGTTAATGGCAGAAAAAGTCGTGGTGTGTGTGACAAGGATTTGCCAGATTTAAAAATTAGTTCTGCTCGTAATAGTCCCAGTATTTTAAAACCTATCTTGAGGTCGAAGAATAACAATGTTGATAATGGAGGCATGGAATCTGGTGGAAATGTACTTAGAAGTTTGTTAGTAAAGTTTTTATATTAAAGCTTTTTCAGTAAAATATAACTCATATAGCATTCATAATAAAGTTTGAAATTAACTTAAAAATCAAGATAATTATCTGCTTATCAAAACAGTTTACAATGAATTACACAGAGAACCAGTGATGCGCAATTCAGCATCGTGGAAAAATGTGCAGTCCAGATACCTCTCTCATTTCCCATCCGATCCACGAGACAACACAAACTCCACTTTGGCTTTGAGGTATAAAATATTTTCTGAATGGGAAAGAAAAAGAAGTGGAAATTTAAAATCTAAAAAAGAAAGAGAAAAAATGAAAGAAATGGAAGAAGAGGAGTTGAAAAAGAAGGTAGAAACTTTGAAAATTTGAATCATTCAATATATTAACTATTTTTTGGTTACAGAAAGAAGAGAGGAAGATTGAAGGTGAAGCTTCATTCAATGCTTGGAAAGAAAAAAAGTTAGAAAGTATAAAAAAAGAAAAGAAAAAGTTGAAAAAAGAAGAAAAAAAAATCAAAGAAGAAGAGCAAGAAAAACTGTCAAAAAGAAAAGACGCTGAGAAAGTAAAAAATCGAACTAATATTTTTAGCAAATAACCTTTTTAACTATATTTTTCATTTCAGATGTTTTCTCATTGGAAGAAGAAAAAAGATGAACAAATTGAAGAAAAAGAAAAAAAAGAAAAACGAAAAATAAGTAGAATCGAAAAGCAAAAACAGAAAGAACTCACAGAGAAAAAGGAAACATCAGTGAAGGCTTTTGAGTACTGGTTAGTGAGTTCTCTTATATTATGAATCCCATTGGGCTTTTCTTCAATTTACTATAATTTTTTTTTTAAATATTAAAAAAATTTTTAATTTTTTTGATAGGAAGAAAAACAAAGATACAATGATAATAACGACCAAAAAAGAACAAAAAGAAAAAGAATCCAAGCTGGCTGCCAAAAAGATGACGCTTGAAGAGAATAAAAAAATGGTGGCTCTTAATAAGTACTCGGAATGGTGTGACAGGAAGGTGAAGCGACCAACTTATTCCTACATATAATCCAATATAATTTTTTATACACAACTATATAATTTTACCCGGTTTAGAACACTTGAATTTTTGTATTTGGAATTTTTAAATTGTTTTCACATACTTCAATATGATTTTTACTCAAACTTCAAAACTGATCTCTCAACTTCGAAGGAAAAAGAAGCAAACGAGAAGGAGTACAGCAGCAAGGTGAGTGTTTTCACTGATGTTATCACCAAGCCATGGAGGCCTTCAAGCACATTCAGAAAATTTCCTCAATGAGATCTCTATAATATTCCATTAATCGACTGTTGTTTAGTATTGTGGTAGAATTTTTCATTTTTAACTGGTGCCAAGTCGAATAATAACATTTTTATATGTACATAAACTTTTTCAATTTTTCATGGTTTTGAGAATAATTGTTCTAAGAATTGCAAGAGATTTATAGTTTTTATTCAACCACAAGGACTACAGTTAATGAAGTAGTTATAAAAAGGTACAGATCATATGATCAAAACCGGTTTAAGTCATTTTAATGTGTTCAAAAATTCAAACGAGTGATGACAAAACAAACACAAACTCATTATTAATGCCAGTGTTAATTTCACGCTAGATAGCTGAGACTTTTAATCAACAAATGGCTATCATATCAATTCAACTCGAGTGACTTTTATTGAATGCTATTAGAGTGGAAAGTATTAAGTATGAGTAGCAACAAAATAAGTTTTAATGAAAATCTCAAATAAAAATTTATTTGAAAACTAAACACATTGTGACTAGAAAGGAAGAAATATTGATGATTTTATTGTTGGATACCACTTTACACACCAAACTGTAGACTACTCTGTGAAATTACAGTATAATATTCAACTTGGATCAATGTATAATTTACTATACCTATACTGGACTAACAAAAATATAAAATTGAAAAATGCCAGATTTTATTTCAAAGCAGTAAAAAAGATCAAAATATGTTTCAATTTCATCAGAAAATAAATTGGACAGATCATTTTTTAGTGAAATTAATTTCGATGTATTACAAAATGTTATATAGATGACATTAAAAAAGAGAAATAAAGATATCAAAAATATAAAGTCTTCTATCACTCAAAAACTTTTTTTCTATATATGTTTTAATGTGAGTTTTTATTGAGCAAAATAAGTCTAAACTATAGATGAAAAAGCCAGTTTAAAAATAAAAACTTTCTAAAAACGAAGAAAACCTTTACAGTCAAATTGAAAACATCAGTTAAAACTAATTCGACTATAGTTTACTTTTTGAAGAAAAGTTTTTTAAAAAATTCATTTGAAATACTTGCTTTTGTATAAAATCAATTGAATTAATGTTTTCAAATTGAAATAGGTTAAATCTGCCAGAGATGTAGGTATATTATGCCAGGAAGTTCACAACACTGATTCTACCACACGACCACAATACCATTTGACAAGCACTAAATGTATAACTTCTAAACTATAGTAGATAATATCAATACATTTATTTAATAGCGTTAACAAATGCTGCTAAAAGCCCACAGCAAATACAATTAATGCTAGCTTAAACAATATTTAAAAAACTTGCTGAAAAATACCGTTAAATACCACAAAACGATTCACCAGGTATTCAAGTTTAACGATTTCCAAAAGCAACAAAAATAATTAACGTTTCGTCACAAAGAAAATAACTTTACGCAATTATTTTGTCATTCAAAAACTCTTGCACTTTAAAAAGCTATAAAACAAATAACGGACGAAGTATTTTACAAAATAATTACAACACATTTTACAATACACATTGGATCAAAAAAAACATTAAAAATGATATAATACTTGCGATAACTGAGATTCAGTGGATGGAAGTGATAAAAGACAACTAAATAATACTTAAATGATATGGATAAAAATGTTTTATTGATTTGACATATATTTTGAACGACTCAGAGAAGATTAGTTGAAAAAATTCAATGAAAAACTATTATGATTAAATCTCACGAAAATACAAAAAGCAGTGATGAATGTTTCAAGTCTTTTTGAAATCAAAACATGCAAAAGAAAAAGTCTAAAACAGATAAAATTTTATAAAAACAAAAATGTCCACATTTCTGCTTCACGCTCGTATCTTGATCTTGTAGAGTTTCAGTTTGAACCCAAGTAATTCGCTTATGACTGCAGAGAAAGCAGACAAAACAACCACTTTAGTTATGTTGTAGAGCAGGGGATTGGCAGAAAAGCCCGAAACTTTAAACGGGCTTTCAACTTCCTTTATGGGATTCAAAATATAGTAAATACACGATTAACAAAGTTGTTTTTGAAATATATAAAAAAATTTATTGTGAAAGTTATTGCATTGAGTAGGATTCAGCCATATCGAATAATATTACTACGTTTATTATGAGTCATTGAATCGAATAAGATTCAGCTTTTATATTCAATTTATATCAAAACCTACCGATTGCGCAATCGAAACCACTTTCATAGCGACCTGATAATCGACTTATTAATGATAGTATCTTGGTAGAAGCTCGTTAAAAGCGATTATAAACGTTAAAGATATTACCTTGAGAAGATCCTCAGCCAGCTTGAGCACTGAGTTGGCCATCATCAACTCATTCTTCTTGTGGGGTTTTTGCTCCATGTGTAAGTACAAGTTTATCTGAGAGGTGATTAGTGAGTGTTGCAAGTTATCCATATTAAATTCATGGCAATATGATGAAATTAATACAATAAACAACAAGACTAAAAACTAACGACGATTTAAAAAATAATATAACACCCAAATACAGATAAATCAAATAATTATGGCCATGTAGAATAACATAAAACTTATTGATAAATCCCGCTAATACCTGTTCAGTGATGAGCACAGAGAAATTCCGATACTTTTTATTAATGCTTGTTCCTAGTGTTATGAAGCGAAGGAGGAAAACGCCAATACTAAGCCCCCACACTGTCATCTCCCAATTAGTTAATTCGTCCAAAAAACAACCATAGTCTTGCAGAATCTGCCATGTAAAATCAATCAATCAATCAATCAATCAATCAAATCCTTTTTATAGTCCGTTTTCCTTTACAAAGGGTTGGGCTTGAAATAATTAAAGTTTCAGATTGGCTAAACACGCCTTGATACGTTTGACAACATACCACTAACGCAAGCGAAATTAAATCAGATAAAACTAAAATAACACTGAAAACATCATTAACAGTATTGCGATTATAATGCTTAAAAACCTCAATACAGATGGTGGAGATGATGACGACAGAGGCTAGGAAGGCCACTGAGACTATCACCTCCACACTCCTCTGCGGCCCCCTCCTCTGGGGTTTGTGAAGTCATCATTGTGATCATATAATTATGATTATTATTATTATCATTATTATTATTATTAGTAGTAGTAGTAAAAATATTAGTAGTAGTAGTATTAGCAGTAGTAGTAGTAATAATAGTTGTAATAGTAGTATTATTCAAATTATTAGTAATAGTAGTGCGAAAAGCATTAGTGGTAGTATTAATAGAGTAGTAGTAGCAGTATTATTATTGGCAATATTGTTATCAAAAATGGCACACACCTTCAAAAACGACCTCACTGACAACCACATCTTGATGTTTCTGACCTGCACACATCATGTTGAAAATATCATGTCAGATGTTTTCTGATAATTTTCCTAATAATTCATTAATAATTATAGTTACCTTTTAACGAGCTACGAACTATATAAGATGTGAAAACTAGTTATTGATATAAAATAATATATATCTACTTTGTTCAGCCTAAAATGAGGAAGTCGATATTTTCTAGCCCGCCTAAGCGAAGTTAAATAACAAAAGTTCTTAGCATACAGAAGTCTTTGATAAAAAGTCCTTTCTGAAACCGCAAGCATAAAGAATAGCATCAGCGACAACCAGAAACGCTGAATCACCCCGTTCAAAATGATAATAACTTGCCTGTTGGGGTGAGGTAAAGGAGCAGTGGTAAAGTACAAAATTTGATAATGTAAGTTATCATTTAAAAAAGCTTCTTTGTTCGGTAAATCTTTGTGTTTGTGTCTAATGCGTTTATTATTGGCTAATTGAAATATATTTTATTCTTATCAATGGTTAAAGTCATTTAACACCTTTAAATAACTTAGCAAAGTTCTATTTGAAAGCAAAATTGAAAATTTTCATTGATTTTGAAATAACCATGTACGAATTTTCAAATATTCATGCAAAATTCCAAAAGTAAACCTCCAATTTCTCCCCAAAGCAATTTGGAACCCCGCACCAAAATCAGTGGAGTTTGAAGTGGTGATGAGGGATTCGAGTTGGTTCCATGAATGGTATGATCTAAAGATTATGGGGATTGTGGAGAGAAGAAGGGATGAAAAGATCCCTAAAATGAAGTAATCGTAAGATAGACATGACTTGTCCACTTTCTTTATGATGTTCAAGCCTGAAAATTTTGCACTTATTCAGTTATCTCGTTGGCCATGAATTGATAAAACGAATAGAATTTTTTTAAAAGAAAAAGTGCATATCACGAAAAATTTCAAAGTCGATGTTACTGCGTTGAGTTTATATTAAAACAAAATTAACTACGTTCAACCGAACCTATATCTAAGACGCTGAGGTTGACTTTTTGGATTTCGTTATTTTCCCATATAATGCTGCTCACTGTAGATATTTAAGATCAAAAAGCTTCCTCTAATTCAAGAATAAAACAGTTCCAAAAAACTATTTATCACCTTTGTTATCAATGGCATAGTAAACTCTGTTACAAGAGTTAGGCATGGAGTCATCACTTGCTACAGTCGATTTATTCCATACAGTTTTTTCTTCATGTGATTCATCTGACAAAAACACATGTTTACAATATTTTTAGAAACATCTTATGTATCTTTTTTTTTAATTCAATTTTTTTGATTTTTATCGTAAAATGAAGAAGATTTTAGATACATATATTTTGTGAAAAAACTAAAATTTTCGACAAATTCAACTTTTTCATAATTCATGAACTATGACAAAGTTGAATTTGTCGAAAATTTTAGTGTTTTGTAAAAAATATATGTATCTAAAATCTTTCTCATTTTACGATAAAAATCAAGAAAACTTAATGTCTACAATATATATTCATTAGTTAACTGATGATGATATAGAATATATCGAAAAGCTTCGACAAAATAAAAAGACTCAAATATTGTCGTGTTTTTATGATTCACAATTTTGCGGCTAATTATTCCCAAAAATACCATGTGATAACAAAGCCCGATAGTGGTTAAACAGCTACTTCAAACTGAAAATTAATAAAAAAAAGCACTTTGTATTCTATTGAGTACCCTTCAAAATCAATGCTTTGCTATTTCTCCTAATATCATATAATTGCCTTCGATTCATACCTTCAAATCCATTTCTTGAACACACCCTCCACCAACTCACACAATATTTCAAACATTATTTCACAACAGAAATCGAGCAATAAAAATATCTGAACCTGTAATCAATAGACCAAATCGACGCTGAAACGACATCTAAACACAATATAAAAAGTCATAAAATGCACCTATTCTAGACAATGACAACAATGCACCACCACACTAGCGGCCCAAAAGAGAGAAATCAACATGAAAAGGATTCCAGTGAAAAAATATAGATACATATATCAGTATCAGTATCAATTTATTACAATCAGTATCGTTCCCTTTTCCAAGGGGTCACTGACTTCTTTCCATGACCTAACCCTCTCTTTCCATTTCAACCAGTCATAGGCATCTTCAAGACCTAACCCAAACCTACGACAAAGGTTTTTCATCATACTTTTCCAATCTAACCTTGGCCTTCCCTTTCCTCTACTACCTTCAAACTCAAATCTGCACGCCTGCTTAACCCTTTCTTCACATCATGACCCAGCCATCTCAAACTCTCTTGCCTCATTACTTCAACAATCGTACTAACCAGCCCCAATCTAACCATCAACTCTTGTGTACTCACACCATCAGCTATCTGCACACCACACATGATTCGAAGCATCCGTTTTTCTGCTCTTCTCAAAATGCTCTCTTCAACCTTACCACCCTAGTTTCTGAGCCATATATCATGACAGGCCTCACACATGTCCTATAAACTTGTCCTTTAATATTTTATGTGTGTCTTTTACCACATAACATAGAAGACATACTGTTGAATGCCTTCCAGCCCAGCTCTATCCTGTGTGTTACAGCTAGCTCACTTCCTCCTCCACCATTCATATTATCCCCTAGATAACAACATCTATTCACCCTCTCCAACTCACTTAAGCAACTTTTTGAAACATTCTTACAGTCCTCAGTTGAACCAGTCATAAAAACCCTGCATTCAAAATTTCCATTCATCCTACAAGAAACTCTCTTTACCCTAGCACACCGCGTATGAACCCACTTCTTACATGCACGTCACACAGTTTACCTTAGCCTTTTTACCACACACCACTTAGATCAATCTTAGTCAAGACAATAAACCGACTACCCCCACCACCACTCTTGATGACCTTTGTCTTACCAAGATTAACCTTCTATCTTTTCCCTTCAAAAGCTGCCTTCCAGGGGATGAATTAAGCTTCTAGTGGTATCAAGACCAAGTTTTGCATAAAGCAGTTCATATAAAGCATCTTTTCTCCTCATTCATGATAGCCTCCATGTGCTTCTTCCACAATCTCTTGCGACTATCCTGGGCAAAAACAACCTTCCCATTTTTGTCTTTAATGCAGTTATTACCTGCTAAGTCACTTGCTTCCTTCTTCATCATTCTTATTTTACGGAATACAACATTTCTGTCATTCTATTTCTCCTCCATCTCTTTTACCGCCTCTTTTTTCATTGCCTCAGCAACAGCTTTCTTGGCTTTCTTTTTATCAAAGACATAACGGGATTTATTTTCCTCGGATGGGAAAAATTCAGTTGTAACTTATCTGGAATGATTTGCTACTTTATAATCTCCATAAATCCAAACCTAATGGAACTTTATTAAAAATAATCATAAAACTAAAAATATATAAACAAGTTTGCAATCTAATAATTTAAAATAAAAATGATATGATAAAAGAAAAAATTTAAATTATTTAAATCATTAATTATTAATGCATATAATTAAAACCATATGCTGGAACACATGAACTTTGTGGTATTGATCAACAAAGCTTCCAGACACACCACCACCCAACCTTGACAGTTTTTCAGGGATATATTCCTGTTGGTCTTGAGGTCAAGGCATTTTATTTTTCTATGCTGGATCCCCTCTCCACAGCTGACACTACACATGCTCCACTCTGAAACTTCATATCTGTTTATCATTTTTGTAACACAATTATTGGGGATTAAACTACATAAGTTTCCAAGCCATAAGGATTGGGTTAGTTATGGTTATTATTCAGAATATAACATTTTTCTAAAATTTATTGAAATCTTACTGAGGCAAAAACTTATTTTTTAAGCGGTTGCAATCTTTTTGTGAGAGAAACTCACATCTAAATCTAACGTTACACTGTTGAAATCAACAGTTACGCAACATCATCAAGTTTTGAGTGCTGTTTTGAATCTATTCAGTTTCAATAACCTACTTGTTAGATAAGATAATTTGAGAATTGGAGTGTTTGGGGGTGAAAGTCAACAGCAGCAGGAAGTGTAGGAGCATTGCAGGTTTGGGAAGGTGTTTATAAAAACTTTTCAGTTCAAATGATGTTTATCTGAAAAAAAATTAAAAACGTATGGTTGATTTTGGAATAAAGTCAAATTTTATAAAAAATTCAATTTAAATATATTTTTACATTCATAAAAATTGAATAACTTTTTCATATATCAATAGAATTTTATAAAAATCTTTCTTGAAAATTTTTGAAAAATGAAACAAGCTAACTGAAACTCCAGCAAAAAAATGGCAAAACCCAAAACTAAAAACTCCGGTCAATAACTCGGAGACAATGCAAAATATGCCAAACATTCGACCCTGACTTGGGTAATGTAAACTCATTTGGAAGCTAAATCTTTCAGACTTTTACTGATTATCACAATGAACGGCTTTTTTATCTATAACAACTCTTGAGTCTTAACGTTGCAGTTATAATAAAGTTAATTTATACCGCAGAGTTATTCAATTTTATGGCCACAAACCACTAAATGCTGTAAGGTAGTTCAGAATTTTTCCTGATTTAACTGCTTACAAACATAGATATTTTCAAATAAAGAGTTTTCCTATTTAAAATATAAAGGCAAAAAATATTAAAGGAGAAATACACCCTTTAAACGATTTGTAAGTAGCTTACGAGGAAAAGTTAATGAATAGACCCAAATAATCATGAACCATCGAAAGGTTTTCATGAATAAGATATTGAACGCTCTATAAAATATTTAATCATCTGTTCATGCTTATAAGTGAAATTTTCTGACATTATTATAGTTTTTAAGAGACATCGTATGTTCCAAAAATTTTTACACCTTTTTCACTAATGAATTATGGAAATGTTGAGCTAATCGAAGTTTTAGTTGAATTAGAGTTGTTTTACAGGTTATTTCAAGAAATTCTTCATAAATCAGGAAGTGTATTTTGACATTACTACAAAAAATTTGATTTTTTAAAATATTTAAGTTGTATGCATGTAAAACTCACGCTGGAGGTAGGAGCTCCGACTTGAAAAGTTTGATTGGAAGTGTGCTTCGAATACGTTTATATCAACCTGGTTACAAAACTAAGCTCTGGCAACGTGGACTGCTCAACAATAAACAACCAAGTCATTTTGAAAAAATACTAAACCATCAAACCACTTTGATCGTCAGCAATGATCAAGTTTTAAACTTTTATAGCAGAGTATTGTAAAACAATCTATTAATCTCTCATTAAAAGCACTCTCAAAACTTTTATCATTATATATATACTCTGTGGAACCCGTGCTTTCTATCAAAAAAGGAAAAGAGATTAAAGAAGGTGAATTTTTTAGAGGTTATCAGCAGTAACCTCTCAGGCATAACTTTAAAAGGATTTTGATTACAAAGAAAACGGAGTCTCGGTTTTTAAACATTATTTTTAACTCCAAATATTTCAGTTCTTAGGTACATGCATTTTTGAAATCTTCAGTTTTTGAGAAATTGATCTTATCTTAAGTTTTGAACATCACAATCGAGCAAGGGCATAAGTGATGAAATTTGAAATGTGAAGTTTTATGAATTTGAAATAATTTATGCTTTTAAAATCTGCCAATTATTCAATGTTTTTCAAGTATTTTCTGGTAATGAAAAAAATTAAATTTAGAAATACATTTAGAGTTTTTTGTGATTTCTAAAATTTTAAGACTTTATAGAGTTTTTAACTATACTAATTAGAAAGATAAGAATTATAATTGTCGATAAGAATAGTCACACGTCGTCCTAAGATATGGCAATTCTTATATCGGCACAACACTAAATACAGCTTGCTTATTTGTAGCTCAAAACTGTTATGTTCATTGGATTAAAAAAATTTTGTTCATTAAATAAATATAAAATGAAAATGTATTTCTGAACAACGATAAGTACTTGAAATGACTTAGTTATATAAAATATGTTCTCGTAAAAGAATTTCGTTTCTGAATCCATGAATTAAAAATAATACACTAAAAATATGGATTATAAGATTTCAATAAAAGAGTGAATAAATTATTGCTACATTAATTTCGATGGATACCTCAAAAAAATATGACGGATGTGATCCTTGTAAAGAAGGAAAAATTGTAATAAAAGAAGTCATAAAGAAAAATTTACTAGAAAAAAAATCAAAGACTCTTCTAAATGTTCAGAATCTACATCAGATATAGGAAAAATTTTAAAATCAAAAAAACCAAACAACGATTTTGTTCTATTATGATTCAAATCATTCGAAAATATCTTAAAGGATAAAGTGGCATTGGATCTTTTTCACAAATATCTTCAGAGTGAATTCGGTGATGAAAACTTGGAGTTTTGGCTCTCTTGTGAGAATTATAAACAGCAAGAAACTTCATTTCTCGTGCCATTGGCTGTTTCTATCTGCAATGATTTCATTGCTATCCAATCACCAAAAGAAGTGAATTTGGATTCAGTGACAAGAGACCAGATAAGAGAGAATGTGAGCAAGGCCACTCGAGTTTTCTTTGATGATGCCCAACGTTGCATAGAAGCTCTTATGCAGAAGGATTCTTATAACAGGTTTTTCTCTTCACCCTTGCTGCAACAATGGGCACAAAAGCACAACATCAAACTGCCGTCTATTTGAATGTGTTATTGTACTTTTCATCAGTTTAAATACAACATTGAAATTGTGTGTGTAACGTATTTTGTAAAAAATTTAGCCTTTAAATTGATCAGTTCGTTTCTTGTTTTTTTCGCAGTGTATTTATTCAAAATTATAGAAGGATCATTGAATAATTTTTAGAGATTCAGCTTGATTATAAGGATATTTGGTTTATTTCTTTCATCTACAATTCGATTTATTTAATGATTTTTCAAAGAGTTTGTTTATGGCTACATGAAAACACTTTTAGCCTGTCTCTATTTTTCTTATGACATGATAATTTCGTATTTAATTTACCTTTCATACCTCATGCTCAATTTATCTATCTATCCATCTATCTCTCCATCTATCTTTTTCTCATCTAAATAATATATGTATATATATATATATATATTCATTTAGATTTTTTGAAAGTCTTTCATAGTAGCTCAGTATTTCAACAGTATTACAGACAAATGATCCAGACACAGTTATATATTTTTTAATACTTTTCCGATAAAGTGTTCAGTTTTTGACGAGAAAAATAACAGTGTACTCAGTGTACTTGGAAAGCAATATTACTGCGTTTGTTTTCAGATTTTATTTGGAACATAAGTGAAGCTTCTCAATTACAATGTATGATTTGTGCCTTGTTCAAATAACTCACTGTTGTTTCAGGAAAAAAAAGATTTTTATATAACCGCTACAAACCATTATAAAAATATGGCTCTCCAAAATATTGTTATCATACGAGTATCAATTGGATACCTGAGTGGTTCATGCTTATCTGAAACATCTAACAACTTAAAAGTGAAGCACTCATTTAAAGGCCACCACACCTACACAACAAACACCGGTGATAATCTCTGTGTTCCCTCAAAGGCATTTCTTGAATAATTTGCAAAATCAAGGGGCAAGCTGATTTTTTCAATAACTTTTGCATGTGTAAATGTACAATAATGGCTTTTAATAGGGTGCAGAAAAAAGTTTTCTACCAAAAGTTGAATAAACTTTTCCGCATGGAAAACCTTTCCTAGTTTGAGAGGTTAAGCTTTGTCTCATGTTCAATGGTTACATTTATGATATTTAAGATAAAAATTTAATTTTTCAAAACTGATATGAACATAGAAAAAACAAATGTCTGATTTGAAACCAGAACTTTATGGGTAGACAAAACTGCTTCATGGCCGCCTAGCGAATTAATTAATATTTGCAACGTACAAAAAATTTCAGACAAGACCAAAATTTTAAATCAATCGTTCAATTACCATGAACATCTGTTGGTTGAGTCACAGTAATTTTTGATTTTAATACCATTTTTTTTGAGCATAGCTTATAATTTTTTTTGAAATTGTCAAAGTGCGTCACACCAACGTGTTTTGTTTATTTTCAGTTTTTGTGTTGAGAGAAATCTATTTGTTTGGTTCAATAGAAGCACATTCATTTCACAGCTTTTTTTGAATTTATTTTTTTTCCAATTATTCACCGTGTTATTGTTTTTTTCTTATCTTATATTTCATTTGGTTATGTTATCGAGCTTTCTCTGTCAAAACGGAAATATTAAAACCGCGGATTAAAAATTATTTCTTTTTTTTTTGTGAAACTCCAAAAATAAGTTTTTGTGCTTTTTTGAAAATTTTTTCCAATTTTTTATGTCGACCATTGTTATATTAATTGCAAAATTTTTATTGAAATTTGAAAAATTATTTTTTTTAAACAGTAAAATAACTTTAGAATGATCGCATATTTAAAAAATTTTTACATTACTTTTTTATGTTTAAATACTTTTTATCAAAAATTTTTTTATAATAGAACATTAATTATGAATAAAAATTTCCAAGCTTACAAATTTAAAATTCTGAAAGGAGCTTATGGACCTTGAAACAAAACTTTGAGCCATTTTTTATTTTAGATCTCTTGTTACTGTTAGTGGAATTCACTTCGATTGGAAATGAAAAAATTGCCAGACAATAAAGGAATATTTATAAGGAGTTCATGCCGATAAGATCTGATGGAATAACATTCCTGGCTTAAAGAATTTTTTATTGGTATTATATGGTATTATGAATTGCTGGGTAATTTATTGACTTTCAGCAATATCTCCATGCAGGTTTTGACATCCTTCAAAAGCTTAGACGTTTAGTTTGGCGTGGTGGCTGTGAGACACGTCACAAAAGGGTTGCAGCTGGAAAATTCAAAAAATATTTCATTGTGGGAGGTGAATGTTATGAGCGTTTAGAAGGGTTTTGTGAAGGAGAGTTTTTGAATAAAGCAACCAGAAAAATAACATCTGTTTTCAAAAAATTTCATAAAATAGAAATTTCTACTTTAAATATTAATTTATTAATTATTGAAACAAATAAAAACTAAAACTTTTTTCAAATTAAGGCTCCATCGATAGTTTCCACAAACGGGGCGAAAATAATTTTGAACCGCAAAAAAGCCATAGTTGGTTTTCAATTTAGTGAAACAACCGGATTTAAATTTATTTTATATATAATTTTATTTGGTGAAACTTCAATGTTTTGAAAATGAGGGCAATGGAGGATTTATCATGGAAATATGCAACAGTTGAAAAGATATCCTAATTTTTTACTTTCTATATACAGTTTAAGGCCCGACTCTAAAATGCTTTGAAACATATCTCCCAGACTTACGACAGAGAATTTGGAATGGGCAGTCGGACAATAAAGGGCAGGATCAAATGATTTGAAAATGCACTAGAAGGTTATAAAATAGTTTTATTGCATTAAGCATCTTAAAAATAAACTGAAACTTAATCAAAAGATTCAGAAAATCTCTTGTGAAGAGTTTGTCCAGCAGGTATATTTAAAAACTTGCCTCACTAAATTCTATCTGTAAGATAAGTAAGAAGCTGTGAATGTGAAAGAGAAAACCAATGGTCAATGAAATTAGAGGTACTGATATTATAATCTACCTGGAAAACCGGTGCACTCTGATCTATTCAACTTCAAAACTGTTAAAAAAACTTACTTATTTTAAATTTGTTTCCAAGTGGAAAAACATTCTTTTGAAGTGAAAAAGAGCAAAATACTCTCAAAACTTCTGGTTTCCAACATTTTGAATGACAAGTTTTTACCTGTTGAAAATTTCAACTCAATAAAAATTTTCTTCTACGAGTTCTTCTAAACTTTCATAATCTTGAGTTTTTACTGTATAAAATTTAAAAAACAAAATTTTAAATAAAAAAATTATTTTCAAATCAAAAATCTAATAAGCACGGTATGAAAAAGTGCCAAAACAATAAATAAATTACAAATATAATGACCGAAAAATCACAGTCAACACACACAACACAACAAAATTACTCCAATGACTCGCCTCGACTTAGACAATAAAATGTTCATAATTCTCTGCCACTCATGCTCATTTCACCTCATAAAGATCCCATTCCAAACCATTTCAGAGCTCATTTCATTAAATTAATAAAATTATTCTATATATGAGTTTTTTCAATGAAAATCTTAAATTCTAGCTAAATTATCAAATAAAATGCATTATACTACTGCACAATAAACATGATAAAGCTAACCTCTTTGGCAATTCACATATTTTTGCTTTTAATGAGTAAGCAAATCGACCATTTGATCGTCCCTAACTAGGTTTTCGATTGTGCAATTGATTGGTTCCACAGGGCGTTACTCCATGTGTTTTAATAAATAAGTTAAAAACCCGATACAATCAGAGTTAAGTTTTCGAAGTTTTCAAAACTTAATAATACTCATATTTGCTATCAAAAAATGTTTGAAACAACCGCCACTAAACCTAAATATACCCCAAGCTCAACCAACTCTTACTACCATGAAGAAACCGTCTGAATTTGTTTTACAAGGGTATAATGAAGCATATGAATCAGATAATTAAGGGTGCTTTGTGGAAGGCTGATTGATGGATGAGTGGGAGGAGGAAAGTATCTTTCTTCTGCATTTTGCTTTTAATTTTTTCTTCATTGTTATGTTGTGCTAACCATATTTTTTCAAATAGTTCATGT